>OX451346.1:38150094-38751048 GCA_949629155.1 Myopa testacea | reverse complement strand
TGTACTAAGACTTTAGTGGAACACTGTATATCTGACCTTGATATTCTAATCATAAATACTACTAATCTTGCAACTAACCTTACATCAGAGTATTTTCCTCACTCAATCAAAATTAGCTCCTTTAAGCGAATTAAGCAAACTCATCGGCTATTTAAAACAACAACGAAATCTTTGTCTGAATCTGCTTATGAAATCCTTTCTGATTTCACAAATGCAATTAAAGCATCCCTAGTCAATTTAAATAATGCACAAAAGATAGCGCCCAAATATCAGAACAAAGATAGCTGCTAAGAAGGAATTCAACAGAATTAAAATGTTTGATGCTAATACTTTGACATTTACCACTAATCGAGTCCTTTTCGAGTAATCCCAATTTAAAGCTATTTTATAAATTTAACAATAATTGCAGAAATAAGGGTGTCATGATAATGAAAACAAGTAAAAGACAGGAAGGTGGCGATCGATTAAAGCCCTCTCGAATAAATCGCTCGAAACCCTGATAAAACTTTTACTACCGCCTGGATAAATTAATTAATCCATCTCCAATGGAGAATAATAAAATTTTACGCTACGCCCAAAAAACAGGCAAAATATAACAAACATATTAAAATTTTCATTTTTGATAAGTTCGGGTGCAAATTATACCCACACAATGTTCAACAAAGCAATTAGTTACTTTAGACCTAGCTCGCATTTTCGATCCTCTAGGAATCCTCACACTTATAGTGATAATTGCCAAAATATTCATCTAGCAGCTTTGGCAATTAAAACTCTCATGGGATGACGTTTTACCTGAGCACCTACAAAAAATTTCAAGAAATGTCAGCATCCCTAAATAAAATTCAAATTGATACACATATCTTCAAAATGGAAATACCAATTTCAGTGCAAATTTGTAGACGCATCAGAAAGGCCTTACGGAGCGGCAGTATATATAAGACCAACATTCAGAAACGGATAGGTTATAGTGGGATTGCTGTGCGCAAGATCCAGAGCTGCTCCACTTAAAAGGCAAACAATACTTCGGCTAGAACTATAGTATGTGCAGCTGTTTAAGCATCGAACTTACAACCAGGGTAAGAACTGATGTAAGATTGCATGACACCAAGGCCTTTTTATGGTCAGACTCTTAGGTGGTCCTATGCTGGATACATTCAACAGCGTCATCCTTTCCCACCTTTAGGGCAGGGTATGTCAATACGAAAGAAAGTCCCCAGACTTCCTATCAAGAGTCCTAACTGAATAAATAATAAATTAATATTTATTAATTATAATAACTAATAAATCACCATATGTCGTTTTACGGTCCCTTTCTTCTTGAATCTCACTGGCCTGCTTCATTTTCAAACCCCTCAAGCCATGAATTCGAGGTAGAAAAGGAATCAATCGCAGCAACCTCGTTAATAATCACAGCTGGAAGAGATGAAATTATAGGCTATATTCAAGACAATATCCGGTGTAATTGTTGTTCTTTTTGTTGTTGCTGTTGTTGTTGTAGCTACCCACGAAAGTAAACCTCGTCCCGCCCCCGTTTAGGAGTTATAAGCCTTCAAAGTTTGAAGCTTTTATGCCCTATATCTCCATAATCCCGGCACATATAGGAACGATCTATAGATTGTTGGAAAGGTAATTTTAATATCTATATCTATTTATCTCTTTACATATTTTTTGGAAAAGCTTTTAGTTTTCCCGCAAATCCCATTTATTATTTTTACTACTATTTTTTATAGTACTTACTAATTTTTTCCAAATCGCTGTGTGCAAAGTCTAGAGTTGCTCCATTTAAAAAGCAAACAATACTGCGCCTCGAACTATGCGCAGTTGTTTTAGGCGCCGAACTTACAACCAGGGTAAGAACCGATCTAAGGCGGCAAGGCCTTCTTATGGTTAGACTATCAAGTGGTCCTATGCTGGATACATTCAACAGCGTCATTCTTTCACACCTTTGGATAACACTAGGATAGCAAAATTTAACAGAGAACAACAGTTAGGCAGTAGCGGTATGTCAATACGAAACTGCGGATAAATTACCAAATTGCAATATGTGGTTCTACGGTCCTTTATTCTTGCACGGCAACGAATCTTACTTACCTGCTTCATTTTCAAAACCCTTAAGCCATGAAGCCGAGATAGAAAAGAAATCAATCGTAGCAACCTCGTTAATAAGCTCGGCTGGAAGAGAAGAAATTATATATGGTATTAGTCACAGGAACTCTTTTCGGAAAAAGCGAGCAGCGTTAGACGTTGTTGGAATTGTCGCCCGTTCTCTATCCGGAGTATTAAATAGTGAATATGCTAAAGAAATGCCCAGCATCATCAACAAGGTACGAAACAACGAAGTGTTCCTCCTCGAGGTAAGGAAAAATAAAACCTCAATAATAGATTCAAGAATAAATATAGTAAAGAAAAAGGATGGGAATCACAAACTCATCTGGAACACATCAAGGGTCAATTTGCTGAACTAATGAATGAAATCGACCATTACAAAATCTTCCAATGGTACATATCGCTTTCCACACAACTCTCAGCAATGGCCGTAAATCTAACAAGTGTTCAAACCGCAATCTTGGTTGTAATGACTGCTGTACATCATAAGCGCATCAGTCCACTACTGCGTACTCCAACACAACTACAAGAGCAATTAAAGTAAACTGTTTCTTCCCAACGGCGATGACAATGTTTTACAATTGTAGAAAACAATGGACATCCAGGGCGCATTGACAGACCAACACACCATATTCAAAATAACGACCCTTTTAGTAGGTCTGGAGTTTTATCATCTATTTAATCTGGTGCCCATTCCCGCAGTATGCAATGGAACACTCATGAGAATTCAATATATCATGGAGGTACTGGCGATCAATACACATAGGGATAAATATTTTCCAATGACGTGGGAGGAATTAAGGGATTGCAATCGATTGGATGAAGACATGTATATATAGTATATGCTCAAACAGACAACTCACATACGGAATTAACTCACAGGTGCGAAGTACTGCTTTTAACCAATAAACCAACAGATTGCTAATATACATATTCCCACTAATAACAACGAGGAACGGTTCTCTACCAGCAAGGGGAATCAGCTGACTTTTTTCTGCTCAAACTAAGCAATGTTGAGCCTTATAGGATATTTCACAATAGCTACAGTAATGCACACGTCCTACATACGTTTTGGAGCTGCATGGCCATCCCTCTTAATCAACAAGAATTCCAACAGCAACAGTATTAAAATTATACAGTACTTGACGCTGCTTTGGAGTCCAACAAGCACGTGAAAAATATAACTCTTCCAGACGCTATTGAAAATAGTACAATCCATTATTATATCATTAGCTACACTGCGTTGTTAATTGCTCACATCAGCTATAAAATTTGGCTTAAGAGAACGAAATCATCGAATAGGAATCCACGATTAGCAGGGCCTCTTAAACCAATCGTTTGAGATCAAGCACCGTATATTCGATCAACGTATAGGCTTGAATACTATTCAACGGGCTGGAGGATGTAGCGATTCGATGGGGCAATGTCATTGACTGCACTCGTGTTCCAAGTCATGTTACGCTGGTGGCCAATGACACAACTCAAAGCAGTTATCAAATTAAATTAATTTTAATTTAATGGCCATGAGGTAGCGTTTTTAATAACACTGGCCGACAGCCATTTTGTAACGGGCTGTTTGACAACATATTCTAAAGGATTTTGGTCCGCTGATTCCAAAAATGATAAAATTAAACGAGCCGTTTTCGAGATAATCGGTTTTTAAATTTTTGGCCACTTTACGTTAAGGTCCATCCACTTGAAGAGCCACTACAACTGACATATGTAACCGAATCGATTACAACTAAGATTAAATTAAAGAGGAAGGATGCTAGCATTTTTTTGCTAACATTACTTTGAAATCCTAAAGATAGTTTAAAAGCTTTTGCTGAAATCGTAACTTCAAAAGAGGAATTTTTTAAGAAAAAAGACAAAAAACTGCTATACATCTGTATGTAAAAATATGTTCCTGAAACTTGTTTACCCTTTTTTATATCGATAGATTGGACATTTGCGCGAATTTTAAGCCTAATATCAAAAAAATCTGCACAGAAATGGTTTCTTGATGCGCGTTTAAGTAAATTTAGTGCTTTTCGCAAAAAATACTAAATTTTGAAAAAAAAATATAAATAAATACTTTTTAAATTAAAAATGATTTTTATTTGTGCTTCTTCGCTTATATAAGTGGGTTGGTGTTTTCCTAGTCAAACTCCAGCAATAGTCCGCCATCATAGTTGCACCCCAGGATCCTTCATAGCGCTTTTCAATTGCCATCATTTGCTGGTGGAATCTTTACCCATGGTCGTCGCTTACAGCACCCAAATTTTCCGGGAAGAAGTCTAGATGAGAGTTCAAGAAGTGTATCTTCAAAGACATTCGAACTCCTTTTAATATTTTTCGTATGACTTACTGCGATGTCTGTAGTAAGTAATCTTTACACCAAATGCTAAGCATCCAAATTGTTGCAGTCGCGATGCGTGTAGTTCTGCCTCTTCTTTGTTTAGATTCAGATCTTTAACCCAATCGTTCAATTCAGACTGTGTTATGAGGAGTATTCGCTGTGGGTTGGAACTGCTTTGAGTTGACACCGTACAAGGATTTAAAGCTTCTGAAGAACTTTCGCCTTGGGTTGCTGAACTGGGACATATAGGAACTGGTAGAGATGCTGAATGTGCTATTGTCTTCCTTACTGTTGCAACATCAGCATAGCTTATGCGAACATTTTTAGTCCTAGCAACATTTAGTTAAACAAATATAGCAATCAGTTTCGTGATATATGGGCTCCCTCCACACCATTGGCTTTCCAAATGTAAGATGCCTTTTGCCTCCAGCAAGCCAATTGTGAAGGTTTGTTTTGCAAGAACTACAAAATGCATGAGGCACCCAAACTTTATCTTGTTTCTTTAGAGGAAATCCAAAATAGTATAAATATGCCATTTTTAAAACATCTGTAATTTTATTTTGCCTATTTTCCGGTTTATATAGGCCGCAAACATAGCAAAACTTGTTTGGATCTTGATTGCATAAGAAATTCGACATTTTGCTTAAAAAATATAAGTTTGAAAAAGACAACACGACTCTTCAAAGTAAAACTTCGACTGATGCAAAAAAGAAAAAAGTGCGAAAAAGTAAAAAAACCTAAGGTGGAAGTACCTGCATCTGAACTAATAGCGGTAAAAGGATGCATCGGGAATAGGATCCAGGTAAAGCCGATTTTAATGGGTTTCTAGGAAATAATAATCGTTTGACTAGGGAAACACCAACCCACTTATATAAGCGAAGAAGCACAAATAAAAATCATTTTTAAATTAAAAAGTATTTATTTATCTTTTTTTTCAAAATTTAGTATTTTTTGCGAAAAGCACTAAATTTACTTAATCGCGCACCAAGAAATATTAGGCTTAAAATTCGCGCAAATGTCCAATCTATCGATATAAAAAATAAAAAGGGTAAAAAAGTTTCGGGAACATATTTTTACATACAGATATATAGCAGTTTTTTGTCTTTTTTCTTAAAAAATTCCTCTTTTGAAGTTACGATTTCAGCAAAAGCTTTTAAACTATCTTTCGGATTTCAAAGTAATGTTAGCAAAAACTATGCGTGCATCCTTCCTCTTTAATTTAATCATAGTTGTAATCGAATCGGTTACATATGTCAGTTGTAGTGGCTCTTCAAGTGGATGGACCTTAACGTAAAGTGGACAAAAATTTAAAAACCGATTATCTCGGCTCGGAAAACGGCTCGTTTAATTTTTTTTATTTTATCATTTTTGGAATCAGCGGACCAAAATCCTTTAGAATATGTTGTCAAACAGCCCGTTACAAAAAAAAGTGTTAATTTGTAGGCTAGTGTAATTTGTCTTTCTCATTAATTCTATTATTGTTTGCAATGTTCTTTTGTCAATTAGGCAATACTTCGTTGTTATTTTATTTTCTTATTGTTAATTATGATTAGGTTATTTGTTTTTTATTTATAAAGTGAAGTTGGTTAATAAAGACTATTTAGTATTTAACGCAGAATCGTAGTGTTTTAATCAAAAACAAACTACCCTAACTCGAACAGTGTGAAGTGTGGATTCGGTTTAAGTTTCGAATTTATACCTGTAAAGAAATAAAAGAGATTGCAATTGGTTTCGAAGTTGCACATTCGATCACCTATAAAATACATAAAAAAATAAGTAGTAAATGATGCAAAAACGGTGACAACAATAAAATACCGGTTTTAAACTTAAACTGCACCTAGTTTAACCAGATCACTGGTTAAAATACTTCCGCACCTCGTGCCTAAATATGTATATTTCGAACAGAATCATAACCCTCCAAAACAGTCTCTTAAGACGATGCTTGGTATCCGATTCGTCTAAGGTATTCAGTTAAGGGTGCGTGTAGAAAAATTTATAACATGCTCAAGGTACAACGGTCTGAAAGCTAAAATCAAAGAAAGCCATCTAACTACTGGTTTTGGGCATCCGAATTTTCAACTCATGACATAAAACTAATGAATAGATTGATAACGGGCTATACGTATAACAAAACCTATCTCCACAAAATAGAAATTGCAGGCAGAGATCAAATTTAACAAATCAAAAAAAAAATTTTTTATTTTATTTATTTTTATATAACAATATTGAGTGCCGACGGTAGCATATGGCAAGTATACGACGACCGATTGATATTGACCTGATGTTTGGAGTTTTCAATGCTTTTTCCAATACCTTCTATGAATATTGATCCTGTTGACTGCTAATTTTTTGTATGAGCAGTTCTGTTACTAAGATTACTTCTGTCAAAGAGTATAGAATGGCCCTAAAGGTATTGGTCTGCCCATTGTTTCCAGTTACCAAGATCTTTACAGATGCTAACAACACTGTTATCCGTACTGATTCTCACTTAACTCGTTGTTACCTTTACTCTTTTCTAATTCCCTTTCTTTCCTCCAACCTGTTCCAATATTTTTTCCTCACCTACTTTTTTCACTCTTTTTTTCATTTCATTCATTCATTCGTCATTTCATTCATTTACCACTCTTGTTAATTTTCATCTATTCTTTTGTTTTGTCTGCTCACTTCCTAGCTTCACTGTCGTTGTTAGTAATTCTCTTGAATGCTTAGTAAATTGTGTTTTGTGTTCTCCTGGCTTATTGTCTGACCTCTCTTCCTATATGGTGCTCAGATGATTGTCTCCCCTACTGCTGGTAGTGTTGATTATGATAACAGATTACTGATCGATATTTTCTGTAAACAAAATAACGCGTTCAATATTGTTAACTTTAATGCTCGTAGCCTAAGCGGCCACAAATTAGATTATGTTAGGAGGCTCCTAACATAAGTGTTCGTTCAAGTGTTCGTCCGTCGATATTATCGGTGTGACTGAAACCTGGTTCCGACCTGAATTAAAAGAATCTGTTCTTAGAATAAACAACTATACACTCTTTCGCTGCGACAGACCTGGTCGACGCGGAGGTGGAGTCGCCATCTATGTTAAATCTATTTATCGTTCACAGTAAGAATTCATGTCTGGTGAGTCTGATGCCGAATATTTGTCTATTTCTGTGTCCGATTCAGTCTCAAAAGTACTGGGGGGGATGTGTGCACTATGATTCGTGCAACACACCGATATATATTTCAATGTTTATATATCAGCCTTATAATGTAAATAGTTTCAAGACGAAAACGAAAACACAAATGAAAACGAAAACGAAAGCGAAACGAGCCAAACTAGTAAAATATAAGCTTTTCGTTCGTATTGCAGACATTCGCTTTATTGCAGACAGAAAATGTTGCCATGTGTACAATATTTGAAACATTTTTATAAGTAATTTCTAGAAACGTAAAGATTTCGGGTAGAATTCAGTGCAAATGCGTTTCGGCAACACTATACACAACACTATACACATACAAATTCGACACATACAATTCGACAACTTGCAAAACACAAACAATTATACACTGGACGATAGCCTTCTTGCTTTCGCGTGGTTTCTCGACTTTTTTCCTGGAAACCAATAATAAAGTAAAAATACCAATAACAAGCATTTTTTCGTTTAGTGGATTTCACTCGAGTTTTATTATGCGCAATTGTCAAACAAACGAAAAATGACGAAAAGCACAAAACAAAACTCATGAAAAACATATGTTTCGTTTTCGTTTACGCCTTGAAACTATTTACATTATAAGGCTGTATATATATTATTAAGAGTGACGGGGTGCGATGACTTACCGGTGAGTTGGTGTCTTGAGCGGTGTCGATGATGATGGGGATGTGGAATTGTTTGTGGCGTTGATGAACGTTGCCTGATGATCGTGGTATGATGATCGTTATAAGTGTGGTATGATGCTCGTTATAAGTGTGATGAATGTGGTATGGATGTATTTTACGCTGTTAAGCTGCTGGTCGTCCGCACGTTGTAAAAATCACGAAGGAAGTGAGTTTTTGTTGTTGCTGCTGTCAGGGATGACAGCAGCGGTCGAGGCCAGGGAGGTTGGCTATATGGTTTTCAAGCGTGGTTGCAGGGTTGCAACCGTATTCTACTCAGTAGTAGATGATGCTGATATTAAGGGGGCGACAGAGTAGCGCTAGGGTGCACAGATGCATCATACAGGGAGCGTTTGGCGTAAACACTAATTTACAATATCATTCAAAGAGTTAATCATTTAATAATTTGTGGCGATTTTAATATCAATCTTTTACAGACTGACTGTAATTCTTCATCTATTCGGGAATTGTTCTCTACAGCAGGTCTCTCTATCGTGAACGAATCACTTCCTATCCGATTTGGTAATAACGTCCAACCTAGCTTACTTGACTATTTTGCGGTCTCTGAGCCCGCTTTAGCTTTACTATGTACCCAGATTTCTTTCATCTCTGACCATGACTTACTTTTCTGCTCTTTTGACATTAGCTTCGGCAATAATTCCCTACCCACTTCGTTTTCTTTTTTTGATTACAAATCTATCAATACTGACGAACTATTTCGGACAAGTGCGCTTATGACTGGGCAAACCTTTGGGCTGCCCTTCTGGTTAATGATAAGATCAAGTTTTTTGTCAATTTGGTTCAATTTCTGTTTGACTCGTTTGTGCCTGTTCGTACAATAAATGTTAGTCCTAATTCATGTTCGTGGTTTTCGTCACAGGTTAAAGCTGCCATTAGAGCAAAAAAATTTGCTCCATACAAAATTCAAAAGAAATCCTACACAAGCGAATTGGGACTTGTACAAACGAGCGCGTCACCTTGCCACTCTAATGGTAAAGAAATCAAAAGATCCTTTGACCTTTGTATCTAGGTTTAAACCTAATCTGGGCTCTAAACAACTTTGGAGACGATTAAAAAATATTGGACTTGGGCGTCAAAGGTCTACGAATGTTAACCTCAATCCCAACGACTTTAGCGAATTCCTTTCGACCAATTATACTAATGCCCCCCATATAGATGGATTAACTTACAATGATAATGAAGACGAGTTATTTCATTTCTCGAATGTCTCGGAATATGATGTTATCAAAGAAGTCTTATCTATCAAATCGCCTTTGGTGGGTCTTGATAGAATTTCAATAAAATTTGTCAAGTTAATTCTACCTTACTTAATTTCAATCCTCACAGCCATTATCAACCATATTCTCCTTACTTCCTCTTTTCCTTCCTTGTGGAAATTAGCCACAGTTATCCCTGTACCGAAAAAATCTGCTGCTTCTCTCCTGTCTGATTTTCGACCTATAAGTATCTTGCCTGTTCTCTCCAAAGTCTGTGAATCGTTATTGGTATCTCAAATTAATTGTCACATTTCAAACAAAAGCTTACTTAGCCCTCTTCAGTTCAGCTGCTCTACAGCTATGCTCAAAATCACCGATGGCATAAGAGTAGCATTTGACCAACAGAATGTTACACTTCCCTGTCTGCTTGACTTCTCGAAAGCATTTGATAGTGTTGATCATACGCTCTTATGCCATAAGTTGAGGAAGTATTTTGTATTTTCCTCCAATGCGACTAAGCTTATATGCAGTTTCCTATGTGAGCGATACCAAAGAGTTCAAGTTAATTCGGCTTACTCTGACTTTAAGCCAGTCGAGGCGGGGGTTCCCCAGGATTCTGTGTTGGGACCTCTTTTATTTTCCATGTTCCTAAATGACATTTTTACTACAGTAAATTATGTGACCATGCATGCCTATGCGGATGATGTGCAGCTATACACGTCTAGTAGTGTTGAATCTATTGTCAATCTATGTTCCAAAATTAACAGTGATCTTATGAATATTACCCGTTGGTCTAGTGAAAACTGTCTTCAACTCAATATTTCCAAATCTTTTGTCTTATCTGTTTTTCGTAATGCCTCTAACTTGACTAATATTCCGCCATTATTTATAGGAAACGAGACTCAAATTCGTATCTAAAATTACAAATCTTGGTTTTTGCTTAAACTCAAATTTAACATGTACAGATCATGTCAATGCTGTTGTAAGTAAATCGTACGCTATTTTACGTAATTTCCACTATGCAGCTAATTATCTTCCAGAAGAAACCAGAAGAAGGATTGTGCAGCAACTCGTTATGCTCATCATAACATACAGTGAATTAGTGTACTGTAACTTTGATTCTGTTTCGTTGAATAAATTGAGGGTCTTATTCAATAACTTGACCAGGTTTGTTTGTGGTCTAAGACGCTTTGACCGACTCGGTGTTCGGAGACACGCTCTCATAGGAGGTGATCTCTTTGACCTTATTAATTATCGAAACTGCGTCTTTTTGCACAGGCTAATCCATACGAGAACTCCGAATTATTTGTTTGCAAAATTGTCCTTTGGAAGCTCTAATCGACTATCCAATCTAATTGTTCCAAAGTTCAATTACCTCAGCACGGGGAGACTATTCTTCGTCAACACTGTCATGCTACGGAACAATCTGTCAAATAGGCTAAAGGCTATAGCGGGAGAGAGAGCTTTCATGCGTCATGCTAGGGAACATTTTTTGAACACCTAAAACAACGACTTTGCAACCAAGAGTTTACATATCTTCTCCTTTCTGTACCTATTTTTCTCCATTCTGTATCTATTTTTCTCCTTTCTGTACCCATGTCGTCTATACATATCTAATACCTATTAATTAAATAATTAAACAATTTATATGTACATTTATATGTATATTATATTATTTTAACTTAAGTTTTCTAAATTATTTGTTATTGTTATATATATATTCCCTGTGTCATTTTTTTTTTGCTATAAAAGAATTAGTTCTTAGCGCAACTCCTATTCAATAATAATAATAATAAAACACATATTTTGGATCTATCGAGGCATTATTTGACGTTGCTAATGTTGTTTTCTCTTCCAATATTTTCTATTGCTGTATTTTGTATTTTATATTGTAGGTATTTTGTTGATTTTGGATTTCTTGCTCTCAAAGTGAAGCAACGTTCGCGATGATCATGACTTTCAACTGTGACCTGGTCTCAAAAATTTTACACAGAGCTTTTGTTTTTGAGTCCATTTGAGACGGTCAGGTACAATAATTTTTATGAATTCTTCTCATCATTAAAATGGATGATGATCCAAGCAGAATTCGGATTTTGCATTTTTGTTGCTGTTATTTTCTTGGATGGCAGATGTTTTTGTGTGCTGGAATTTTTCTTTCCTTCCCACCGCTTCTAATGAGTGGAAACGATTTTGGAAAAACGTAAGGAAATGTGCAATTGTTTGTGATTTTCATGCGTTTCCTCCGTGGTTCTTTCGTAAAGAACATGCGTTTAACGATCCAGCTTCTTTAAAAGTATGTGTAAGCCCAATCTGTCGCCTGAATTCCAACATTTTTAATGTTAACAAGTTATCCTTCACTGTGCAGCATTCTGCTTCACCACATATATATGTTACTTTTTAAGTATCACATCTTTTGAACTGCAGATATTTGCTGTGTGAATCATTTATGTGAAGATATCACAGAACTGCTGGAGGTGTCCGAAATTCTATTATATTTTCATACTGTTTTGAGTGTTGGGTGCATCTTTACCTTTGGAATCCTCGTTGCTTTAAAAAGCTTACCAACCAACCAACCAACAATGCAGACATTGTTGGCATCTAACATGCTTGTAATTTTTTATGTTAGCAAATATTTTGTTGTGCACAGGTGTACCAAAAAGCTAAGACATGTAGGTTGGGTTGAGACAAGACAAAAATCGTATTAGGGCAGATGCTTTTTTATTTTAGGCGTGAGGACATTTTCTAAACACCCGACTTAACATCGGAAAAAAATATTAAGAAAAAACGGTGATATCTTTTCAATTTTCTCGAAAACTACAAAATATAGATCCTTCCGGTTTGAAGCATTTTCTCTAGAATTGATTATAGAATTTTGTACTTTGAAAGAAATTTATACTTATTAACCTGATTTTATTTAATTTAACCCTCTCCCAAACGATTTTTTCTTATTTCAAACCACCCTACACGTCTTAGCTTTTTGGCACATCTTATGCGTTAAACCCTATCTATTCTACTCAGACAACTACCGCCAGCTATACGCCGGTTTCAACCAATGACGACCATAATACTCATTACCAAAGACCATATACAGATACCTCTTTCTAACAAATAACAGCAGCCTCTATATGTGTCTTTCTAGCGCATTACCCAGTTTTTCTAAAACGTTTCAGCTTTGCAGAGTTTATCGAATCGTCTTTCTTAGAAAGCACAGAAGCAACAAAGGATATAGTAATATTGGGAGTACAAATAAGTACTTGCTGTTTTTATTATTGGTGTTGTAATTATTTAATGTACACATCTGGCGAAAAAATCATCAGAGAAGAAAAAATAATGGGGAAAGCCTGGTCATGTCTCAACTTCAACAGTAAAGGCAAATATCCACGGCACCAAGCTGATGCTCTGTATCTGATGGCATCAGCTCGGTGTGGTGAACTATGAGCTACTCAAACCCAATGAAACCATTACAGGAAATCGCTATACAGTGCAATTGATGCGTTTAAGCAGAGTGTTGTATCTCCTTACGGGTGGTCTTTTACTATCTCTTCTTGAATTCAATTAAAACTGCACTTGTTTTCTGTGTGTAATGTTTATTGTCTATCTTTCCTTTATTATTTTACAATTCACTTTTCACTGCGTTGTACTAACACTCTTTTATAATTATTATGGTTCTTTAAGGCGTTGGCTTACGTTTATTTAATTGCACTTATATTTATTTCTATATAATTACTTTCGTATTATATTTTAAGGACACTATTACGTCCTTTCACTACTCTTAAGTTATACTAGGGTAGACTAACACGATTTCCTTAATCGCGACTTAACACTACTTTACACTATTAACGCGACTTTATACGCGACTATCTTACTCTAAGATTATTACAAGACTGCTTAACTTGAACTGCTTAATTTTAACTCCCACTTTCAATCCGAAAGATGGGTTTATATCTCTTCTGAGATTCGTTGTTGGACAGAATCATTTCCGCATCGTTTTGCAATTCTCTCAAGAATTAATTTTGACACTCATTGCAAATTTGGAATGCGATCAAGTTCGCGCGCTGTTCCACTTATTGGAATGCGATCAAATTCGGCTTTTATCTAGGCCACAGTGGTGTGTGATTCACTTGTACTTTCGAGCTTCACAATTAAGGTGTAGCCTAGAAGTATGTGTTACCACACGTTAAGCTTTGTTAACTACTGGGCCGAAAGGTATGTGGTGATAACCAACGTTAAGCGTTGTTATTACCAGAGCAATGATTCTGACCTACAACAAGAGCATTGAAAGCTAAAAGATTGCAATACGCCAACAGGCACGACAAAGTTATTTTGAGGCATGACAATGCCCGACCCCAGGTTGCAAGAGTAGTAAAAAATTATTTGAAAACGCTCAAATGGGAAATTCTACCCCAACCGCTATATTCACCGGGCGTTGCTCCTTCGGACTAACTCTTCTTTCGATCGATGGCACGCGACCTGGTTGATCCGTTTTTTTTCTTTTGATTATGCCAAAAAAGGGGTCAATGGTTCAATAGCATTGAATCAAAAGACGCATCATTCTTCCAAGACGTAATTAAAAAAGTGCCTAAAAGATGGGCGAAAGTAGTAGCTAGCGATGGACAATACTTTAATTGAGACATTCTTCATGAGTGTTTTAAACACAGCTTCAAATTTAAAGAAAAAACAGCGAGAACTTATTTGTACTGCCAATAGTAGGAGTAGAAAAGTAAGGAAGTTTATTCTCTGCATATATCGCTCGTCAGTAGGAACATGTAGAAATGTGTGTAGGTGAAGTTAGCATTTGAAAAAGAGGTAATTGAAATTTGAAATAGAGTTTGGAGAGAGGCGTATCCATCCCAAAAGAAGTTTTATTTATTATAAAAATTTCTTGAATTAAAATTTATTAATCTAATGATTTAATGCATATTTTCTTTAGTAATTGATCAAATTAATATCATAATATAATAATATATTGCTTCCAAATTTTAGGTAACATATCATCATCGTATTCACTGTCGGTCTGTAACCTTAGAAGGCGACATTGTTGATCCAGAAGGAACACTTTCTGGCGGTTCACGTCCCAAGGGTGGAAATGTTTTGAAGCAGTTAGCTGAAATTAGAACTTTGGAGACAGATATAAGGGTTCATAATAATGAATTGCAACAAATTGAAGAAAAGTTAAAGTAAGCTTGAAACCATGTAATTAAATTTTGGTTCATAATTTCATATACAATCGTTTTCCATAGCTCTCTTAACGATGTTGCATCCCTCTACAATGAAAACAAAAAGTACTTGGATTTGCGCATGCATGAATTAAATGCTTGCAAACAACGATTAGCACAGAGTACTTTTCGGAAGTATGAGGAAGAAATTAAAACTCTGGAAACGCGTGTTAAATTTTTGGAATCAAATTTATTGACAACATTAGAATTAAAGAAAACAATTGCTACAAAAGTTAGGAATATCGAATTGAAGTTACATAATTCAAAGGAATATAGAGAACGTGAACTTAAATCTACCATAGATGCAATGAAAGCAGCAAAGCAAAAGGCTGAGGAATCTCGCAATAATTGGAAGACATATGAGCTAGAGTATGAAACACTGCAGCTTGAAATTGATGAACTGCGGCATGGGATTCAGTTATCCATAAATCAGCGTGATGACCTAGTAATAAATTTGAAAAAAATTAAATCGGACTTGGAAACTTTGCGCACCAACAGTACAGATGTTGTTAGAAAAATATCCGAATTAAAAAGTAAAATCAAATGTCAAAAGGAAAACATCAATTCGCAAAATAAAGAGCTGAAAATTTTATTTAACAAAAGAGATAAGCTTCAAAAAGAAAACCAAGAGTTGACTTTGGAAATTAAGAAGAAGGAAAATGAAATTGAAAAAGTACGAAATGATAGCAAAGATTATTTTAAAAAGATAGCAAGTTTGGAAGATAAGTATCCATGGATAAAGGAAGATTACGAATTTTTCGGAATTAAAAACACTCGCTATGATTATTCGAAAGAGAATCCGATTGAAGCCGGACACAAGCTTAATTTGATGCGTGATCTAAAGGACAGGATGGAGCGGAACATTAATCTTAAAGCGATGATGTTGCTAGACCGCGAGGAAGAACAATACCAGGAAACAATACGGCGGAAAAAGATTGTAGAACAAGACAAAGAGAAAATTAAGCACATTATATGCAAAATGGACGAAAAAAAGCGCGAAAAAGTAGAGAAGGCCTGGAAAGAGGTTGACGAGAATTTTAGTGGCATATTCAGTTCTTTGTTGCAGGGAGCTCAAGCTCGCCTTAATCCCCTTAAACAGGGAAGCTTGTTAATTGGATTAGAGATAAAAGTTGGCTTCAATGGTATTTGGAAGGAATCGCTGGGTGAGCTTTCCGGTGGTCAGCGTTCTCTTGTAGCTCTTTCTTTAGTTTTAGCCATGTTAAAGTTTTCTCCTGCTCCTTTGTATATCTTAGATGAAGTAGATGCTGCTTTGGATATGTCTCATACTCAGAATATTGGAAACATGTTAAAAACACATTTTACGAGCTCGCAATTTATAATCGTGTCTTTGAAAGACGGCATGTTTAATAACGCCAATGTGCTTTTTCGCACTAAGTTTGAGGAAGGTGTATCAACTATTACAAGAACAGTTAATGCAAAATTATCTTTCAAAGCAAAAAATTAGATACTACAACTCCAATTTGTAGAACTAGAGAACGGAAGCTTCAAAAAATAATATACTCGTATAATATAATAAAGGAAGAATTAATCTTTATTTTGCATAAAATTACCTTCAAAATAATCATTTATCCGATCAGGTTTCAAAACTATTTCACTATGTTTGACACACTAATCGAGAAACAAAAAAAATATATACAATATTCTGTCATAATTTAAATATAGATTTTTTTCAAAAATAGATATTGTTTTCACCTTCAACACGACCCGTCTACTACACAAATGAGAAAACGTATTATTTGAGCAGTAGTTTTCGACACGATGGAAGACCGTGTCCGTGTTAATTGAAATGTATTTAACATATGCAAAAGGCGTAATATTTTGGAATCATAAATTGTAAATTTAATCCATTCCATTTCCTCCACTCCATTTTTCAATACTTTTGTGAATATTAAGAATAAGCAAATATCGGTGTGTTCGGTCTACTTGTGTAGGCTATCCGAGTTTTAGTGCGTGGTGTGAGAGCGTGGTGTTGAGGACGGGAAAAATTCAATTCTCTCTTACACATAAAACAAAAAGAAAAAAGTCTTACTTGCCACTTCACACATTACATACACACTATAAACACTATTGCAGTGCATGGGCAAGATCGGTAGAATAGCTCCAGAAAAGATCGATGGTGTTGTGATGGTGGTCTTCTGATGGTTGAGTTATCTTCTAGACTCCAATTCTAAAAACTCCTCGCGTTAGGATTTTTATTATTTTAATTAACACTTTTTCTTTCGTATACTTATTGTTACAATTATATTATAACTACATGGGTAGTAGGCGCTGTATGAGTGCTCTAATATCAGAGCCATGGCGCGAATGCGGTCATTTCGAAGTTGTTCAAAGATAAAGGAAAGACTTTTCAGGTGGTTATTCCAGAAGAGTAGTTCTGCGAGTACAAATGGATTAGAAGACTGGAAGAACTTAAGGAGTAGTAATTGATTAATCAATCAATCATACGATTCGGTTTCTATTGGTAATTATAATTAAATGCTGAATGCAACAAATCAACCTCCCGCGACTGATAATTAGCAACGAAATTATAAACGTTAAGCTTTTAGTATACTTGCATGTCGAATTGGCCTTTGATCATTCTTAAAAGCATATATTATATGTTACAATTATTGTTATAATTATATTAAATTACTATTATATTTTTTAGTGACACTTTTTGTTCTTAACACTACGTTTGTTACACTATTTCTTAAACACGACTTCGTCGTTCTACGTATACTACTCGACTCTGGTTAGAATCTTTTCTTGTTTCCACATTGGCTCGGTTGACGTGCTCGTCGACCGAACCAAAGTGGGTCAGTATGCCGTGTTTCGCAATTTCCATTATTTCACAATATTTAAATAACGATATTAGCAATATTAATTAAGCGGAAGATAATCGTTCCGAATTTAATTCTTCCTCGTTTGGATTCTGATCTTTTATTCTTCCTTATTTTTCTTCTTCTAAAGTCAAGCTTTTTTATGGTTTGGGAGCTTTCAATTTCAATTTCAATTTATTCAACAATATATAACAGTCCGTAGTAAGACTAGGAAATCTTATGTAATAATGGCTGCTTAAAATTACACACAAAATTTATAAAATCCAGTTTATATTCAAAATAATATCAAATCGGTAGTTGAAATAACAATATTAGTGTAATATATCTAAATAAAATATAATAAAAAAGAAATAGAATAAGTAGAATAGGATCAACACTGATAAAAATTGTAATTAAGAGCAATTTAAATATAAGGAAGGTAGAAAGAGAAGATTCTGAGAAAAATAAATCAAACATATCATTAAGTAGGAAAGGAAGAAAGAAAGAAACTATTCAGAGCTAAGATGTGAGATGTGACGATGGTAGGGAATTCCATAGCCGAGTGACACTAACAAAGAATTGACGTGCTGAGGTAAGACAAGCATATCTTGGCTGAATCAACGTTACCGATCTGGGAGAACGACAAAAGTCCAACTTCCTATATAGGTAACCCGGCTTTCTCGAGTAAATGATATTGTGAAGCAATAAAAGTGACTTAAACTTTAGTAGGTTGGAGTGTGAGCACGAGTATATTTTCTTCGAGAACTCCGAAATATGGTGCTGCCTCTTAAGTTATAAATGAATCTGGCTAAATTATTATATGCAACGTTGATTTTATTCTTTTATAGGCATCCCATATCACCAAAAATTTCACACCCATATATTAATAGAAGAGGAGATAAGATCATTGTTTTCGAGAGCATCAATTTAATATTTGTGGGTAGGAATGATTTAGTCTGCCATAGCTTACGCAGGCCACCATAAACTTTGCCCAGAATATAATTGATGTGTGTATTCTAGGAGAGCGTGCTATTAAACATGATACCAAGATTACGTGCAGACTTAACATATTCGATAGGGCTCTGGCAAATGCAGATGGCTGGAAAACAAGATACGTCAATATCCCGTTTAAAAATCACAAGCGCCTTTGATTTCAGTGGATTAAGGCACAGCTCTCAAATATGACAAGATACGGTTACAAGATTGGGTCGAAAAATTGAAGAGTACACGGAGTTTATTAGTCAAAAGATAATGGTCTACACTATCGAAAGCTTTAGAAAAATCAAGGAGAGTTAAAAACGACAGATTATTTTTGTCCATCTCTTTACGTAGTTCGTCAACGACAAGGGTAAGCGCGATTAAGCAGCTCATATTGGGTCGAAAGCCGGATTGATGCGTGGTTAGCATATTTTCCGCGGAAAGGTAATCTGCAATCTGCTTTACAACAGCTTTTTCAAAGATCTTAGAGAGGAATGGGGTGATAGCAATAGGTCTAAAATCCATCTGTCTTCCAATACTTTTCTTTAGTATAGGAATGATTTTAGTTTTCTTCCAGCAACGTGGAAAGCAAGAAGTAGATATAATGGAATTAAAGATATGCGTAATTATTCGTGAAATGTATGGAAATATTAGTTTTATAAATCTTGGTTCAAGTCCATCAATACCAGAGGCATTAGATTTAGTATTCAGGAGAGCTTCCAGCACATCTTCTTCCCTCAATCTGTCAAACTGAAATATCGCATTGTTAGCGCTTAAGTTGCAGTTGTTAATAATAATAGCATTACTACCATTGTTATTGAAATTAGTGTGATTATTCGTCATTAAAAAGTCAGTATTTAACTTGTCGCAATCAACAGAATCTGGAATTCTTGGGCGTTGTTTCCCAATTCCTATTTGTCGGATATTACTCCACAAACTCCTCCCCGTCTGTGGTTGCTTAAACTTGTTTCCATAATAAGTGGCCTTAGCTCTACGAAGCTTACAAATTATCTGATTTCGGAGCCTATACAGATCATGGAAAATAACGAATTTATACATTTTCCAGTTTTTATAGGCTTTATCCCTTTCTAGCATAATATATCGGATTTCGGTAGTCAGCCAAACTGGCGAGCATGATTTTACCTGCTTGGTTTGGTAGGCAACATGTTTGTCAAGTAGAGTAAGTAATTGTTGCTGCACAAAGTTAACTTGATGGTCGGCCGAAGCCATTGTAAATATCTTATTCCAATCTACCTGTAATGTATCATGGTGCAGGGCACCGAAATCAATGTTTCTGTAATCTCTGAAACGAATAATTTTATCTTTATTTATATTAATGTGCTTGAACTAATACGTTAGGAATAGTAAATCATGTCTGGAGAAGCATGGATTTGATTGTAAAGGAGAACAGCACTTCTGTTGCTTACAAAAATTAAGTCAATTAAGCTGTTTCATCTGGAAGGGAAATAGGTGGCTGTATGGGTATTCACCGGATATAAATTTAAGGACTGCATGTTCTCAAGTAAATCCCTGGATTCAACAGTATTGAGGAGATTGCAATTGAAATCCCCACAAACCACTATATCCGAGCAGTTACATGCGATTTTGTGAAATAAGCGATGAGAGAATAGATTTGCTATCAGAGACGATTATAATTTTTTGAGGAGGTTGAAGTTTTGTAAATTTTATGGCTTCAATGATGGCCAGTGATTCAGCAGAAAAGATGGAGGCGAGAGGATTTAGAGGGAAATAGGCCACGATATCAACCTTGGGGAACCAAAAGGCACAACCCACTCTGGAGCTAGTTTTCAAACCATCAGTAAAAATTCGGTTGCCAGCGGTTGTTTGCAAGTGAGTTGTATTTAAGCTGAACCTCTGTCGGGCTGCATGTAGACCTATCGCAATCCAGAAATGATACAGCAGGTTTATGAAAGAAATTATGAAAGGAGATGAGAATATAGGATGTTGTTCTACGGTAAGAAAGTTGTAGCTACCTAGTTTAAGTTTTAGCTTGACCTCGAATGGATGAGGGACAGATTGCACTCTGGCTAGCTCGACAAGGTTAGCTAGAGCAGGATGGTCTCGGCGTTGCAGTATTTTGTTGATGGAATGATCAGAGAGCATATTGAGGCACTCCGGAATGGGCATGACGTTAGCTAGTTGCTCTAGGGCAAGAGTGTGAGTTGAGATTAAGGCGACAAGAGATACGTAAGGCCTTCCATTGTATTCTTTTTAGGAGGTCGCTTGCAGAAGCGTTGAGAAGCAAGAGAGCTAAGTAATCAATTTTGGGTTTGACTGCACCTTTATAAAGTGTAATGAGACAAGCGGGATCAGAGCGCCAGTATACGTCGCAGAGAGAGCGAATAATGTTGATGAATGAATGAAACGCAAGCATCTATTGGCAATATAGTCAATGTGTGGGCGGGTGCGCAGATGTGTATGAAAGATAAAACCCAAGAAATTGAATGTGTCAACGCATTCAACGGCGTGGGTATTGATAAAGATCTGGTCGCGTTCGAGGTCTCGAGAAAATCATTGATTTGGTTTTATTGATGGAGAGTCTAAGATCAAGATCCAGCAGGGACGAGTTGAAGTAATTTACAGCAGCCTAAGCTTTGTTTGTGGCCAAGGAAGGATTTGAGTCAGAGCAATATAGGACGATGTCGTCAGCTTACGCTAAGGCTTTTACATCAGGGTTCAAGTGGGAAAAGATACTGTTGATATAGAGGTTAAAACAGAGCGGGCTCAATATAAGACGAGTTTTTAGTTGTCGTCGAAATTTGTATCTTGTCGCGAACCTTTTTTACAAATCAAAATTTATATTTTTTTATATCTGGATAACGCTGGTTAGGTCAATCTCCCGTTTACAAGATTTTCCGGGTAGCGTGCAAATAGTGTTGCATGCCGATGGCCTGAGCCGATAGTGAAAGATAGTGCATTCACTGATGACCGAAGTCGAAAGATTGTTAAAATCTTCGTTATAGCCTGTTTCCATAAAAATATTTAATCCGGTTAAGGTGTTCGAAAATCGATCAGCGGATCTAGTGTTTCCATACATAATCCGGTCCGGGCTGTGAAACGAACTTCGCAGGAGTAGGAGCTAAAGTAGATTTATTTCAAATCATACTTTGTATTAACACAGACATATAATATACATATTTCCATAATTTTGCTTCCATTAACTTCTTAGGGCCAGTTTTTCAGTGCTCGGTTATCGTCGTTTCTCAGTTAACCTTCGTTTAAACGACAAATTGTGTTTTTCAGTGCTCGTTTAAACGGAGGTTAACCGGCCGATATTGCTCAGTTAAACTCCGGTAAATTTATCTTTTTAATAGATAAAGAAACAGCTGTTTCTTCGAGTACAGACATTTACCTTTGTTCAAAACTATGCTAATAATTTTGTTTCTTTGCACCAGAACAGCTGTTCTCTTTGTAAAAATGAAAATATTGTCAAGTGCTGCCAAAAAAGGTTTAGGTATACGCTAAACATTCATTGAATTTAGATAACTTCTGTATGAAATATAGAAAAGATACGTTTAACGTAGATAAGTTAAACTCGCACTGTAAAACTCAAATCTCAGTTAACTTTTGTTTGGCGTTTAACTAATCTCCGTTTAAACGCCGTTTAAACGAGCACTGAAAAACTGGGCCTTAGTGTTACTCGTATAACGTGTTCAATGTGTTGATATGCCGGCTAAAGTAGATCTTCCGCCTATACATATTCTTCAACAGTACGCTATGATCGGAACGCAGATTGTGCCAGCGCTTTAAAAGGCTTGGGCATCGAACAGGAAGCAGAAAGCAAAATTTCTTTCAAAAACTATAAAATGCAAAATTTAAAACGATTCCAGACGGACGGACAGCTGCACATGGTTTGTTATTGTAAGCGATGCAAAAGAAGACGAATCGCACCGTTGTTCTCATCGCTCGCTGTACTCCACAAATTGATAGATTCTTTCTTTCACACTTTACCTGGCATACGAGTGGCTAGATCGATCTCTTCTTACGAATATGCGTACGTGCTTGCATTGTTAGTGCAAAATAACAGAAACAAAGTCGATCTTCCGATCCCTTCATACTCATTAATAAAGTTCTTCAGAACCACTCACTCCTTAGTAGAGCATTCAATTTTGCTTTGCTACGAGCGCAGGAATCTTCAGTTCGCAGTCGAAGTGGTCGACCGCGATATCGATCAGTTTTTCGACCTGAGCTTAACTCCACTCATTCAAACTATATTAAATGTTGATAGCATCATAGGTCTCGTGAAATCTCTTTATGTATTAATACTCTTTGCCAGGATCACGTTCATTTGTTCACAGTCCACAGGTCATCTTCCCGTTTTGGCCGGGGAAACAACAACAAATGGTGTCCCCAGAGGACATGTCTCCCACATGAAAATACGGCATTAGAACTATGAATCCAACGTGTCGCTGAAAGCGTTTACACAGGGTACAGAATGGATTGTGGGTCGTAGTACCGATTTGCGCTAATTTACGTGCGCTAACAAGTAGGTACCTAGTAACGTTTAAGAGACATACGAGGGTGGATTGATATTGAAGCTACATAGCGCTAGACGGCAGCACAAACACAAAAACTTTTTTTTTCAGAAATTGCGATCTGTCAAATGTCAGCTGTTAAAATTTCAGCCAAATTCATCGATTAGTTTATTTGTTGTAGTCGTTTGAAGTAAGCAGCTTTTGTGTTTCTTAAAAAATGGAAAAAAGTGAATTTCAGCTTTTGTGTTTCTTAAAAAATGGAAAAAAGTGAATTTCGTGCAGTGAAACACTATTATTTGAAAGGGAAAACGGAGAAGGAGACAAAAGAAAAGTAAGGTTTACGTTTACATTAAGTTACGTTAGTTTAATCACTGCACGAAATTCACTTTTGCGGAATTTGAGGAAAGCTGATGAAAAGCAAATCCGTGCGAAGGGAAAGGGCATAGTCATGACAAGATTTGGTGGTATAACTGTTGAATTTAAAGATGTTTTATATTCTCCAGATTTGCATGGTAACTTTATCTCTGTTAATAGCTGTGTCGACCATGGTAACAGTGTAAAATTTAATCACAAATCTGCTGTGATCGTTGATAGTACTGGAGATTTGGTAATTAAGGCCATAAGAAAAAACGGACTTTTCATTTGTGAAGCCGATGAAGAGAAGGAAAAATTATGCTCCGTAATTTCAAGTAAAAATTGTGGCACTTGAGATATGGTCACCTTAACTATCAAAGCTTGAATGAATTACATAAGAAGGATATGGTCAGCGGTTTTGGTATGAAAAAGGATACCGTACAGGAAATCTGTAAAACGTGTATGGCTGGAAAGATTCATGCGGCATCATTTCCCAGTAAAAGCGAAACAAGATCCAATGATTCCGTAGGCGGCTCTAAATATTTCTTAACATTTATTGACGACATGTCCCGAAGGGTATTCGTTTATTTCCTGAAATGTAAGAGTGAGGTATTTGATACATTTAAATTGTTCAAGACCATGGTGGAGCGTCAAACTGGTCGTAAAATAAAGTGTCTAAGAAGTGACAATGGCGGAGAATATGTGAACAAGGCTTTCAATTCTTATCTCGAAAAGGAGGGTATCCAACGTCAACTTACCGTACCTTATACTCCCCAGCAGAACGGTGTCGCTGAGAGAGCGAACCGAACGTTAGTGGAAATGGCGCGCTGTATGCTAATACATTCAGGATTGAGCATAAGATTGTGGCAGGTGGTATACACAGCAGTTTATTTGCGAAATCGATGTCCTACAAAGGCAGTGACAGACAAAACGCCACATGAACTATGGACTGGTCGTAAAGCAAATGTAAGTCATCTTAAAGTCTTCGGTTCATATGCTGTTGTCCTTGACAAAAGCAAACAAAGAGGTAAATTTGCAGCTAAAGCTTCAAATTTCGTAATGGTGGGATATTCACGAGTGTCTAAGGCTTATCGTTTATACGATGAGAAGAGACAAGTAATTATTGAACGTCGTGATGCCCGGTTTGATGAAAAATGCAATAATCATAAAAGGGATGAAGATAGTTGTACATCTAATTACGATTTTATTACATTCACTCCTGATAATGATGAACTACGAAAAAATAGTGAAACTCAAGAGCTTGGAAGAAGCAATTCTGAACCAGAAGAAGATTTTCAACCAGTTGCAGTAGCTGAAGAAAACGTAGACACTGCTGTTAATAAAGAAATACATCGCGAAGAAGACAGTGATGACATTTCGCTCGAGGAGGAGCGTATTACTAATGGAACTGTGAAAAAGGGTCCTGGTAGACCAAAGATTATCCGGAGCAGTAAGACTGGAAGACCAAGGAAAGTTTCGCATTATTTAAATAATGTGGTGGAAGAACAATTACCGACATCGTACGAAGAGACATTAGCAAGCAAGCATAGCCAAAAATGGAGAGAAGCAATGTCGAGTGAAATGTTATCTTTGCGAGAAAAGGGAACATGGTCCTTAGTCGATCTTCCACAAGGACATAAGGCCATTAAGAACCCATGGGTTTTCACCTTAAAAAAGGATTCGAAGGGTCAAGTGGTTCGATACAAGGCAAGACTCGTAGCCAAAGGATGCGGTCAAAGGTATGGCGTAGATTATAAGGAAACTTTTTCGCCAGTAGTTAGAAGATACGCATCAATAAGATTATTATTAGCCTTAGCAGTTGAACACCGAATGAAGCTGCATCAGATTGATGTAGCAACTGCATATTTAAATGGAGATTTGCAGGACGAAATATATATGCAGCAACCACAAGGATTAGTAAATAACAGTCATCCTAATAAAGTTTTACGTCTGCATAAAGCCTTGTACGGATTAAAACAATCCGAAAGGGAATGGAACACTAAATTGAATGATGTGTTAAATAATCTAGGTTTCTAAGCCTGTACGAGTGAACCGTGTTTGTACAAAATTATGAGAAATAGCAACTTGATAATTATAGCAGTATATGTTGATGACTTGATCATTGGATGCAAAGACAATAATGAAATTTTGAAAGTTAAAGATCAAATTAGTGAAGAATTTGAAATTACAGACAAAGGTTTACTAGACCATTTCTTGGGTATGGAAGTGCAGCGTGATGGAGAAACGGGTGATATTGAAATAGGTCAAGAACTCTATATTAAGGAGTTGTTACAACAGTATGGTATGGAGAACTGTAAACCGATTTCGATTCCACTAAATCCGGGTTTTCAAATAAGTTGTAACAAAGATGTGGAATAGTCTGCCCATTAATGTGAAGGGTATGCGTGACAGAGCACCATTTAAGAAGTTATTAAGGGAGCACTTTTCCAATTAATGATTGTATGACGGTGGGGATGCGGATGCTGCAGCTATTGCTTATTGCTTTGTACTATTCTATTCTATTCTATTCTGACCTATTCTATTCTGTTCTGACTTATTCTATTCTATTCTGTTCTATTATTTATCTTCAACTTTTCTTCTATTAGTTTTTAGATAACATATGTATATATTAGGTAAATCTTAGGATTATTGAATTCCATTAATAATATCTTTATTTTGTACAACGCAGTACTATATAAGAGCCTTGCTCTTCTTGTACATATGAATAACCAAGAAATAAATTGAAATTGAAAGGTTGCAAGAAAGTAGATACAACAATGTACCAATCATTAATCGGATCGCTTTTGTACTTAGCGCTAACAACAAGACCAGATATACTGCACTCTGTATCAAAGTTGGCCCAGAGGAATACTGATCCTCATATGGAGCATTTTGTTGCAAGCGAAGCGGGTTTTAAGGTATCTAAGAGGTATGTACATCCAAAATTAAGTTAAAGTTTTCTAGTGGCAGTAACGAGCTTTTGGGATATGCGGATGCAGATTGGGGCGGTTGCGACACTGACAGAAAATCGTATTCTGGATTTGTATTTTTCCTTGGGAAATCTCCTATTTCATGGGAATCAAAGAAGCAAACCACGACGGCGTTAAGCAGCACTGAAGCTGAATATGTTTCGATTTCAAACGCATCGAAAGAACCGGTTTATCTGAGAAGATTACTTCAAGAACTAGGATTTCTGAATGACGAGAGTGTTATTCTTAATGTTGATAATCAAGGAGCAATGAAACTAGCAACTAATCCAATTTATCACAACCGTACTAAACACATTAGCATAAGATATCATTATATAAGAGAGGTGGTAAAATCTAAAGAGGTTGAATTGATTTACTGTCCTTCAGAACATAATGTTAGTGATATATTCACAAAGAATCTACCGAAAATCAAGCATGTAAAATTTGCAAACTCATTGAATTTAAAATAGTTAGTTTATTTAAATATTAACGTTTGAGGAGGAGTGTTGGAAATGTACTCTACTCAAAAATACTTGTTATTAAAGTATCTATGATTTGCCTGTGAGAAATAATTTTATTTTAAAATTATTTATTTTAAGAGAAATAATTTTATTTATAAAAATTATTTTCCAAAAAATTGTTATTCATAATTTCTATTCTGAACTGTTAACTGCGTTAAAATAAAGACATATGAAATATAAATTTGTGCACTAGAGGATCTTTCATCATAAGTAACATAATGTTAGAAGTTACTGATTGAAGCTCCGGCATATGTAAAAGATCCGAATCGTCCCTCTTCTGAGTGTTCCCGTATTTTGTTTCACGTCATGACGCTGCAGTAGTAGTCGCACTAGGAATATTGCTGCTATATTCACTCTCACATAAAGGGCACACGAAAGCAAGGTTCGTAAATGCTCACTCTCGAGCGCTCTTTTTTGCTCCTGCTCGCTCAAAAGAGCATTTGCTTACGAGAGCACGAGCGAGCAGGAGCAAAAAACAATAACATCAGTGAGCAGCTCCGTGCTCACTGCTCCGATCAGTTGCGAGCCGTGAGCAAGTTAGCTGCTCCGTGCTCAGAGATAGTGAGCAGCTCCGTGCTCACTGCTCCGATCAGTTGCGAGCAGTGAGCAAGTGAGCTGCTCACTATCTCCGTGCTCAGAGCTGGTGAGCAGCTCCGACTCCGATCAGCTTCGACCCGATGTGAATGAGTCGGCAGTAGTCGGTCGTTTTGTTTGTAAATTTGTTTTTTAATTTGAATAGCAACAGCATGAGGTTTGGGATTTTGTTATTACTGGTAGTTATTTGGTAATTATATTGAATTTCTATTTATAGTGTATTAATTGCAGTCGAGAGAGAATTTAAAAATTATTTATCAAATACACATATCCTTTGTTTCGTACCATAAAATTATGATAATACATAATTTGCGGTGAGAGGTTAGCACTTACATGTTTGACCTTGACCATGCTTCAGGGAAGCAGGAGCAAAGATTTTTATGACACGCTAATGGTTTTATTGCATTTTCTTGCCCTGAACGGTAGTAAACACATGGGCATAAACGAATGAGAGTAAAACACATGGGTAGCGATCGTCGAAGAAATGCTCACGCACACAAGGAATGGAACGGTGAGCATGAACCGAGGTTAGCTGTCGAAGCAGAATCGAAGCCACGGTCACTTGGTGATAGACTACGGAAGGAATTAGACGTGCGAGCTCCACAGATAACAACAGCGGCGTAAACAAGAAGACAAACAGAAGACTTGGACATTAGTGAGTACAAATATTTTTGTTATTTGAAAATCGGTAACAAGCATATTAACGCCACGCGAGTTTATTATATATTATCGACTATACTGACATTGCGTGGTTATCCTAGGGTGTCAGATATAGTAGTCGGCGCGTGGTTATCCCCGGCCGTTCGACTATATATATTCGTCGATCAGTGAAACAAGAAATCGGGCAATCAGTGACAAGCATATTAACGCTGCGCGAGTTTAATATATATTTTCGACAATACTGACATTGCGCGGTTATCCTAGGGTGTCAGATATAGTAGTCGGCGCGTGGTTATCCCCGGCCGCTCGACTATATATTTTCGTCGATCAGTGAAACAAGAAATCGGGCAATCAGTGACAAGCATATTAACGCTGCGCGAGTTTAATATATATTTTCGACAATACTGACATTGCGCGGTTATCCTCGGGTGTCAGATATAGTAGTCGGCGCGTGGTTATCCCCGGCCGCTCGACTATATATATTCGTCGATTAGTGAAACAGGAAATCGTGCAATCAGTGACAAGCATATTAACTCTACGCGAGTTTAATATATATTATCGACTATACTGACACTGCGTGGTTATCCCAGGGTGTCAGATACAGTAGTCGGTGCGTGGTTATCCCCGGCCGCTCGACTATATATATTCGTGGTAGATCTTGACAGGTCGACATCGATAACACTAGGGCTCATACAGACGAGACTACCGCACAAGCTCAGTCACCAAGGCAATAGAACGGCGCGTCTCCGGATGTTTTCTCCACCGGATCTAGAAGTTTCCAAGAGATATCCGGCGAAGGCTGACTCTTCGGTGCATCGTATCATAGAATCTCACAGCATATTGATAATCATAAGTGTAACGCATTAGAATTTAAGAAATAAAGTTGTATTGTTAGAAGATCCCAGAAACTATAAATTTTCTGTGGCGGACCGTGGACTAGCCGGCGAGCTAACCCGCGTACAAATCCGGAGAACCGGGTAACTTCGTTACAGTATATCCTACCTGCATAGCAACAAGAACGGTAGCTAATGAAAATTTCCAAACAAATGCAATAAAACCAAATGCAATAAAACCATGCAATAAAACCATTAGCGTTTCATAAAAATCGTTGCTCCTGCTTCCCTGAAGCATGGTCAAGGTCAAACATGTAAGTGCTAACCTCTCACATATTATGTATTATATGTGAGTATATAATATTCATCGTATCGTATATTCATGTTGAATAATCTTACATTTTCAGTTTCCAAGGCAGAATATATGGGTCTCAAATCTGCATTTTTTATGAATTAATTGTTAAAAAATACGGTAGGTAAAAAAACGCTTCTGCGTTGACCTGCCATCCAAAGATTCATTTTGCATATACCTTATGTATATGTATGTATTGTAACGAAGGAATTTTGTGGAAAATTCCTCCATACATATGTACATACATGCAGCGTATACCAAGAGCGTAACCAAGCGAGAATAAAATACACGAGACTAAACACATGAGAGTAAAACACATGAGAGTAACCAAGCACGGTAGTAAACACATGGGCATAAACGAATGAGAGTAAAACACATGGGTAGCGATCGTCGAAGAAATGCTCACGCACACAAGGAATGGAACGGTGAGCATGAACCGAGGTTAGCTGTCGAAGCAGAATCGAAGCCACGGTCACTTGGTGATAGACTACGGAAGGAATTAGACGTGCGAGCTCCACAGATAACAACAGCGGCGTAAACAAGAAGACAAACAGAAGACTTGGACATTAGTGAGTACAAATATTTTTGTTATTTGAAAATCGGTAACAAGCATATTAACGCCACGCGAGTTTATTATATATTATCGACTATACTGACATTGCGTGGTTATCCTAGGGTGTCAGATATAGTAGTCGGCGCGTGGTTATCCCCGGCCGTTCGACTATATATATTCGTCGATCAGTGAAACAAGAAATCGGGCAATCAGTGACAAGCATATTAACGCTGCGCGAGTTTAATATATATTTTCGACAATACTGACATTGCGCGGTTATCCTAGGGTGTCAGATATAGTAGTCGGCGCGTGGTTATCCCCGGCCGCTCGACTATATATTTTCGTCGATCAGTGAAACAAGAAATCGGGCAATCAGTGACAAGCATATTAACGCTGCGCGAGTTTAATATATATTTTCGACAATACTGACATTGCGCGGTTATCCTCGGGTGTCAGATATAGTAGTCGGCGCGTGGTTATCCCCGGCCGCTCGACTATATATATTCGTCGATTAGTGAAACAGGAAATCGTGCAATCAGTGACAAGCATATTAACTCTACGCGAGTTTAATATATATTATCGACTATACTGACACTGCGTGGTTATCCCAGGGTGTCAGATACAGTAGTCGGTGCGTGGTTATCCCCGGCCGCTCGACTATATATATTCGTGGTAGATCTTGACAGGTCGACATCGATAACACTAGGGCTCATACAGACGAGACTACCGCACAAGCTCAGTCACCAAGGCAATAGAACGGCGCGTCTCCGGATGTTTTCTCCACCGGATCTAGAAGTTTCCAAGAGATATCCGGCGTAGGCTGACTCTTCGGTGCATCGTATCATAGAATCTCACAGCATATTGATAATCATAAGTGTAACGCATTAGAATTTAAGAAATAAAGTTGTATTGTTAGAAGATCCCAGAAACTATAAATTTTCTGTGGCGGACCGTGGACTAGCCGGCGAGCTAACCCGCGTACAAATCCGGAGAACCGGGTAACTTCGTTACAGTATATCCTACCTGCATAGCAACAAGAACGGTAGCTAATGAAAATTTCCAAACAAATGCAATAAAACCAAATGCAATAAAACCATGCAATAAAACCATTAGCGTTTCATAAAAATCGTTGCTCCTGCTTCCCTGAAGCATGGTCAAGGTCAAACATGTAAGTGCTAACCTCTCACATATTATGTATTATATGTGAGTATATAATATTCATCGTATCGTATATTCATGTTGAATAATCTTACATTTTCAGTTTCCAAGGCAGAATATATGGGTCTCAAATCTGCATTTTTTATGAATTAATTGTTAAAAAATACGGTAGGTAAAAAAACGCTTCTGCGTTGACCTGCCATCCAAAGATTCATTTTGCATATACCTTATGTATATGTATGTATTGTAACGAAGGAATTTTGTGGAAAATTCCTCCATACATATGTACATACATGCAGCGTATACCAAGAGCGTAACCAAGCGAGAATAAAATACACGAGAGTAAACACATGAGAGTAAAACACATGAGAGTAACCAAGCACGGTAGTAAACACATGGGCATAAACGAATGAGAGTAAAACACATGGGTAGCGATCGTCGAAGAAATGCTCACGCACACAAGGAATGGAACGGTGAGCATGAACCGAGGTTAGCTGTCGAAGCAGAATCGAAGCCACGGTCACTTGGTGATAGACTACGGAAGGAATTAGACGTGCGAGCTCCACAGATAACAACAGCGGCGTAAACAAGAAGACAAACAGAAGACTTGGACATTAGTGAGTACAAATATTTTTGTTATTTGAAAATCGGTAACAAGCATATTAACGCCACGCGAGTTTATTATATATTATCGACTATACTGACATTGCGTGGTTATCCTAGGGTGTCAGATATAGTAGTCGGCGCGTGGTTATCCCCGGCCGTTCGACTATATATATTCGTCGATCAGTGAAACAAGAAATCGGGCAATCAGTGACAAGCATATTAACGCTGCGCGAGTTTAATATATATTTTCGACAATACTGACATTGCGCGGTTATCCTAGGGTCTCAGATATAGTAGTCGGCGCGTGGTTATCCCCGGCCGCTCGACTATATATTTTCGTCGATCAGTGAAACAAGAAATCGGGCAATCAGTGACAAGCATATTAACGCTGCGCGAGTTTAATATATATTTTCGACAATACTGACATTGCGCGGTTATCCTCGGGTGTCAGATATAGTAGTCGGCGCGTGGTTATCCCCGGCCGCTCGACTATATATATTCGTCGATTAGTGAAACAGGAAATCGTGCAATCAGTGACAAGCATATTAACTCTACGCGAGTTTAATATATATTATCGACTATACTGACACTGCGTGGTTATCCCAGGGTGTCAGATACAGTAGTCGGTGCGTGGTTATCCCCGGCCGCTCGACTATATATATTCGTGGTAGATCTTGACAGGTCGACATCGATAACACTAGGGCTCATACAGACGAGACTACCGCACAAGCTCAGTCACCAAGGCAATAGAACGGCGCGTCTCCGGATGTTTTCTCCACCGGATCTAGAAGTTTCCAAGAGATATCCGGCGTAGGCTGACTCTTCGGTGCATCGTATCATAGAATCTCACAGCATATTGATAATCATAAGTGTAACGCATTAGAATTTAAGAAATAAAGTTGTATTGTTAGAAGATCCCAGAAACTATAAATTTTCTGTGGCGGACCGTGGACTAGCCGGCGAGCTAACCCGCGTACAAATCCGGAGAACCGGGTAACTTCGTTACAGTATATCCTACCTGCATAGCAACAAGAACGGTAGCTAATGAAAATTTCCAAACAAATGCAATAAAACCAAATGCAATAAAACCATGCAATAAAACCATTAGCGTTTCATAAAAATCGTTGCTCCTGCTTCCCTGAAGCATGGTCAAGGTCAAACATGTAAGTGCTAACCTTTCACATATTATGTATTATATGTGAGTATATAATATTCATCGTATCGTATATTCATGTTGAATAATCTTACATTTTCAGTTTCCAAGGCAGAATATATGGGTCTCAAATCTGCATTTTTTATGAATTAATTGTTAAAAAATACGGTAGGTAAAAAAACGCTTCTGCGTTGACCTGCCATCCAAAGATTCATTTTGCATATACCTTATGTATATGTATGTATTGTAACGAAGGAATTTTGTGGAAAATTCCTCCATACATATGTACATACATGCAGCGTATACCAAGAGCGTAACCAAGCGAGAATAAAATACACGAGAGTAAACACATGAGAGTAAAACACATGAGAGTAACCAAGCACGGTAGTAAACACATGGGCATAAACGAATGAGAGTAAAACACATGGGTAGCGATCGTCGAAGAAATGCTCACGCACACAAGGAATGGAACGGTGAGCATGAACCGAGGTTAGCTGTCGAAGCAGAATCGAAGCCACGGTCACTTGGTGATAGACTACGGAAGGAATTAGACGTGCGAGCTCCACAGATAACAACAGCGGCGTAAACAAGAAGACAAACAGAAGACTTGGACATTAGTGAGTACAAATATTTTTGTTATTTGAAAATCGGTAACAAGCATATTAACGCCACGCGAGTTTATTATATATTATCGACTATACTGACATTGCGTGGTTATCCTAGGGTGTCAGATATAGTAGTCGGCGCGTGGTTATCCCCGGCCGTTCGACTATATATATTCGTCGATCAGTGAAACAAGAAATCGGGCAATCAGTGACAAGCATATTAACGCTGCGCGAGTTTAATATATATTTTCGACAATACTGACATTGCGCGGTTATCCTAGGGTCTCAGATATAGTAGTCGGCGCGTGGTTATCCCCGGCCGCTCGACTATATATTTTCGTCGATCAGTGAAACAAGAAATCGGGCAATCAGTGACAAGCATATTAACGCTGCGCGAGTTTAATATATATTTTCGACAATACTGACATTGCGCGGTTATCCTCGGGTGTCAGATATAGTAGTCGGCGCGTGGTTATCCCCGGCCGCTCGACTATATATATTCGTCGATTAGTGAAACAGGAAATCGTGCAATCAGTGACAAGCATATTAACTCTACGCGAGTTTAATATATATTATCGACTATACTGACACTGCGTGGTTATCCCAGGGTGTCAGATACAGTAGTCGGTGCGTGGTTATCCCCGGCCGCTCGACTATATATATTCGTGGTAGATCTTGACAGGTCGACATCGATAACACTAGGGCTCATACAGACGAGACTACCGCACAAGCTCAGTCACCAAGGCAATAGAACGGCGCGTCTCCGGATGTTTTCTCCACCGGATCTAGAAGTTTCCAAGAGATATCCGGCGTAGGCTGACTCTTCGGTGCATCGTATCATAGAATCTCACAGCATATTGATAATCATAAGTGTAACGCATTAGAATTTAAGAAATAAAGTTGTATTGTTAGAAGATCCCAGAAACTATAAATTTTCTGTGGCGGACCGTGGACTAGCCGGCGAGCTAACCCGCGTACAAATCCGGAGAACCGGGTAACTTCGTTACAGTATATCCTACCTGCATAGCAACAAGAACGGTAGCTAATGAAAATTTCCAAACAAATGCAATAAAACCAAATGCAATAAAACCATGCAATAAAACCATTAGCGTTTCATAAAAATCGTTGCTCCTGCTTCCCTGAAGCATGGTCAAGGTCAAACATGTAAGTGCTAACCTCTCACATATTATGTATTATATGTGAGTATATAATATTCATCGTATCGTATATTCATGTTGAATAATCTTACATTTTCAGTTTCCAAGGCAGAATATATGGGTCTCAAATCTGCATTTTTTATGAATTAATTGTTAAAAAATACGGTAGGTAAAAAAACGCTTCTGCGTTGACCTGCCATCCAAAGATTCATTTTGCATATACCTTATGTATATGTATGTATTGTAACGAAGGAATTTTGTGGAAAATTCCTCCATACATATGTACATACATGCAGCGTATACCAAGAGCGTAACCAAGCGAGAATAAAATACACGAGAGTAAACACATGAGAGTAAAACACATGAGAGTAACCAAGCACGGTAGTAAACACATGGGCATAAACGAATGAGAGTAAAACACATGGGTAGCGATCGTCGAAGAAATGCTCACGCACACAAGGAATGGAACGGTGAGCATGAACCGAGGTTAGCTGTCGAAGCAGAATCGAAGCCACGGTCACTTGGTGATAGACTACGGAAGGAATTAGACGTGCGAGCTCCACAGATAACAACAGCGGCGTAAACAAGAAGACAAACAGAAGACTTGGACATTAGTGAGTACAAATATTTTTGTTATTTGAAAATCGGTAACAAGCATATTAACGCCACGCGAGTTTATTATATATTATCGACTATACTGACATTGCGTGGTTATCCTAGGGTGTCAGATATAGTAGTCGGCGCGTGGTTATCCCCGGCCGTTCGACTATATATATTCGTCGATCAGTGAAACAAGAAATCGGGCAATCAGTGACAAGCATATTAACGCTGCGCGAGTTTAATATATATTTTCGACAATACTGACATTGCGCGGTTATCCTAGGGTGTCAGATATAGTAGTCGGCGCGTGGTTATCCCCGGCCGCTCGACTATATATTTTCGTCGATCAGTGAAACAAGAAATCGGGCAATCAGTGACAAGCATATTAACGCTGCGCGAGTTTAATATATATTTTCGACAATACTGACATTGCGCGGTTATCCTCGGGTGTCAGATATAGTAGTCGGCGCGTGGTTATCCCCGGCCGCTCGACTATATATATTCGTCGATTAGTGAAACAGGAAATCGTGCAATCAGTGACAAGCATATTAACTCTACGCGAGTTTAATATATATTATCGACTATACTGACACTGCGTGGTTATCCCAGGGTGTCAGATACAGTAGTCGGTGCGTGGTTATCCCCGGCCGCTCGACTATATATATTCGTGGTAGATCTTGACAGGTCGACATCGATAACACTAGGGCTCATACAGACGAGACTACCGCACAAGCTCAGTCACCAAGGCAATAGAACGGCGCGTCTCCGGATGTTTTCTCCACCGGATCTAGAAGTTTCCAAGAGATATCCGGCGTAGGCTGACTCTTCGGTGCATCGTATCATAGAATCTCACAGCATATTGATAATCATAAGTGTAACGCATTAGAATTTAAGAAATAAAGTTGTATTGTTAGAAGATCCCAGAAACTATAAATTTTCTGTGGCGGACCGTGGACTAGCCGGCGAGCTAACCCGCGTACAAATCCGGAGAACCGGGTAACTTCGTTACAGTATATCCTACCTGCATAGCAACAAGAACGGTAGCTAATGAAAATTTCCAAACAAATGCAATAAAACCAAATGCAATAAAACCATGCAATAAAACCATTAGCGTTTCATAAAAATCGTTGCTCCTGCTTCCCTGAAGCATGGTCAAGGTCAAACATGTAAGTGCTAACCTCTCACATATTATGTATTATATGTGAGTATATAATATTCATTGTATCGTATATTCATGTTGAATAATCTTACATTTTCAGTTTCCAAGGCAGAATATATGGGTCTCAAATCTGCATTTTTTATGAATTAATTGTTAAAAAATACGGTAGGTAAAAAAACGCTTCTGCGTTGACCTGCCATCCAAAGATTCATTTTGCATATACCTTATGTATATGTATGTATTGTAACGAAGGAATTTTGTGGAAAATTCCTCCATACATATGTACATACATGCAGCGTATACCAAGAGCGTAACCAAGCGAGAATAAAATACACGAGAGTAAACACATGAGAGTAAAACACATGAGAGTAACCAAGCACGGTAGTAAACACATGGGCATAAACGAATGAGAGTAAAACACATGGGTAGCGATCGTCGAAGAAATGCTCACGCACACAAGGAATGGAACGGTGAGCATGAACCGAGGTTAGCTGTCGAAGCAGAATCGAAGCCACGGTCACTTGGTGATAGACTACGGAAGGAATTAGACGTGCGAGCTCCACAGATAACAACAGCGGCGTAAACAAGAAGACAAACAGAAGACTTGGACATTAGTGAGTACAAATATTTTTGTTATTTGAAAATCGGTAACAAGCATATTAACGCCACGCGAGTTTATTATATATTATCGACTATACTGACATTGCGTGGTTATCCTAGGGTGTCAGATATAGTAGTCGGCGCGTGGTTATCCCCGGCCGTTCGACTATATATATTCGTCGATCAGTGAAACAAGAAATCGGGCAATCAGTGACAAGCATATTAACGCTGCGCGAGTTTAATATATATTTTCGACAATACTGACATTGCGCGGTTATCCTAGGGTCTCAGATATAGTAGTCGGCGCGTGGTTATCCCCGGCCGCTCGACTATATATTTTCGTCGATCAGTGAAACAAGAAATCGGGCAATCAGTGACAAGCATATTAACGCTGCGCGAGTTTAATATATATTTTCGACAATACTGACATTGCGCGGTTATCCTCGGGTGTCAGATATAGTAGTCGGCGCGTGGTTATCCCCGGCCGCTCGACTATATATATTCGTCGATTAGTGAAACAGGAAATCGTGCAATCAGTGACAAGCATATTAACTCTACGCGAGTTTAATATATATTATCGACTATACTGACACTGCGTGGTTATCCCAGGGTGTCAGATACAGTAGTCGGTGCGTGGTTATCCCCGGCCGCTCGACTATATATATTCGTGGTAGATCTTGACAGGTCGACATCGATAACACTAGGGCTCATACAGACGAGACTACCGCACAAGCTCAGTCACCAAGGCAATAGAACGGCGCGTCTCCGGATGTTTTCTCCACCGGATCTAGAAGTTTCCAAGAGATATCCGGCGTAGGCTGACTCTTCGGTGCATCGTATCATAGAATCTCACAGCATATTGATAATCATAAGTGTAACGCATTAGAATTTAAGAAATAAAGTTGTATTGTTAGAAGATCCCAGAAACTATAAATTTTCTGTGGCGGACCGTGGACTAGCCGGCGAGCTAACCCGCGTACAAATCCGGAGAACCGGGTAACTTCGTTACAGTATATCCTACCTGCATAGCAACAAGAACGGTAGCTAATGAAAATTTCCAAACAAATGCAATAAAACCAAATGCAATAAAACCATGCAATAAAACCATTAGCGTTTCATAAAAATCGTTGCTCCTGCTTCCCTGAAGCATGGTCAAGGTCAAACATGTAAGTGCTAACCTCTCACATATTATGTATTATATGTGAGTATATAATATTCATCGTATCGTATATTCATGTTGAATAATCTTACATTTTCAGTTTCCAAGGCAGAATATATGGGTCTCAAATCTGCATTTTTTATGAATTAATTGTTAAAAAATACGGTAGGTAAAAAAACGCTTCTGCGTTGACCTGCCATCCAAAGATTCATTTTGCATATACCTTATGTATATGTATGTATTGTAACGAAGGAATTTTGTGGAAAATTCCTCCATACATATGTACATACATGCAGCGTATACCAAGAGCGTAACCAAGCGAGAATAAAATACACGAGAGTAAACACATGAGAGTAAAACACATGAGAGTAACCAAGCACGGTAGTAAACACATGGGCATAAACGAATGAGAGTAAAACACATGGGTAGCGATCGTCGAAGAAATGCTCACGCACACAAGGAATGGAACGGTGAGCATGAACCGAGGTTAGCTGTCGAAGCAGAATCGAAGCCACGGTCACTTGGTGATAGACTACGGAAGGAATTAGACGTGCGAGCTCCACAGATAACAACAGCGGCGTAAACAAGAAGACAAACAGAAGACTTGGACATTAGTGAGTACAAATATTTTTGTTATTTGAAAATCGGTAACAAGCATATTAACGCCACGCGAGTTTATTATATATTATCGACTATACTGACATTGCGTGGTTATCCTAGGGTGTCAGATATAGTAGTCGGCGCGTGGTTATCCCCGGCCGTTCGACTATATATATTCGTCGATCAGTGAAACAAGAAATCGGGCAATCAGTGACAAGCATATTAACGCTGCGCGAGTTTAATATATATTTTCGACAATACTGACATTGCGCGGTTATCCTAGGGTGTCAGATATAGTAGTCGGCGCGTGGTTATCCCCGGCCGCTCGACTATATATTTTCGTCGATCAGTGAAACAAGAAATCGGGCAATCAGTGACAAGCATATTAACGCTGCGCGAGTTTAATATATATTTTCGACAATACTGACATTGCGCGGTTATCCTCGGGTGTCAGATATAGTAGTCGGCGCGTGGTTATCCCCGGCCGCTCGACTATATATATTCGTCGATTAGTGAAACAGGAAATCGTGCAATCAGTGACAAGCATATTAACTCTACGCGAGTTTAATATATATTATCGACTATACTGACACTGCGTGGTTATCCCAGGGTGTCAGATACAGTAGTCGGTGCGTGGTTATCCCCGGCCGCTCGACTATATATATTCGTGGTAGATCTTGACAGGTCGACATCGATAACACTAGGGCTCATACAGACGAGACTACCGCACAAGCTCAGTCACCAAGGCAATAGAACGGCGCGTCTCCGGATGTTTTCTCCACCGGATCTAGAAGTTTCCAAGAGATATCCGGCGTAGGCTGACTCTTCGGTGCATCGTATCATAGAATCTCACAGCATATTGATAATCATAAGTGTAACGCATTAGAATTTAAGAAATAAAGTTGTATTGTTAGAAGATCCCAGAAACTATAAATTTTCTGTGGCGGACCGTGGACTAGCCGGCGAGCTAACCCGCGTACAAATCCGGAGAACCGGGTAACTTCGTTACAGTATATCCTACCTGCATAGCAACAAGAACGGTAGCTAATGAAAATTTCCAAACAAATGCAATAAAACCAAATGCAATAAAACCATGCAATAAAACCATTAGCGTTTCATAAAAATCGTTGCTCCTGCTTCCCTGAAGCATGGTCAAGGTCAAACATGTAAGTGCTAACCTCTCACATATTATGTATTATATGTGAGTATATAATATTCATCGTATCGTATATTCATGTTGAATAATCTTACATTTTCAGTTTCCAAGGCAGAATATATGGGTCTCAAATCTGCATTTTTTATGAATTAATTGTTAAAAAATACGGTAGGTAAAAAAACGCTTCTGCGTTGACCTGCCATCCAAAGATTCATTTTGCATATACCTTATGTATATGTATGTATTGTAACGAAGGAATTTTGTGGAAAATTCCTCCATACATATGTACATACATGCAGCGTATACCAAGAGCGTAACCAAGCGAGAATAAAATACACGAGAGTAAACACATGAGAGTAAAACACATGAGAGTAACCAAGCACGGTAGTAAACACATGGGCATAAACGAATGAGAGTAAAACACATGGGTAGCGATCGTCGAAGAAATGCTCACGCACACAAGGAATGGAACGGTGAGCATGAACCGAGGTTAGCTGTCGAAGCAGAATCGAAGCCACGGTCACTTGGTGATAGACTACGGAAGGAATTAGACGTGCGAGCTCCACAGATAACAACAGCGGCGTAAACAAGAAGACAAACAGAAGACTTGGACATTAGTGAGTACAAATATTTTTGTTATTTGAAAATCGGTAACAAGCATATTAACGCCACGCGAGTTTATTATATATTATCGACTATACTGACATTGCGTGGTTATCCTAGGGTGTCAGATATAGTAGTTGGCGCGTGGTTATCCCCGGCCGTTCGACTATATATATTCGTCGATCAGTGAAACAAGAAATCGGGCAATCAGTGACAAGCATATTAACGCTGCGCGAGTTTAATATATATTTTCGACAATACTGACATTGCGCGGTTATCCTAGGGTGTCAGATATAGTAGTCGGCGCGTGGTTATCCCCGGCCGCTCGACTATATATTTTCGTCGATCAGTGAAACAAGAAATCGGGCAATCAGTGACAAGCATATTAACGCTGCGCGAGTTTAATATATATTTTCGACAATACTGACATTGCGCGGTTATCCTCGGGTGTCAGATATAGTAGTCGGCGCGTGGTTATCCCCGGCCGCTCGACTATATATATTCGTCGATTAGTGAAACAGGAAATCGTGCAATCAGTGACAAGCATATTAACTCTACGCAAGTTTAATATATATTATCAACTATACTGACACTGCGTGGTTATCCCAGGGTGTCAGATATAGTAGTCGGTGCGTGGTTATCCCCGGCCGCTCGACTATATATATTCGTGGTAGATCTTGACAGGTCGACATCGATAACACTAGGGCTCATACAGACGAGACTACCGCACAAGCTCAGTCACCAAGGCAATAGAACGGCGCGTCTCCGGATGTTTTCTCCACCGGATCTAGAAGTTTCCAAGAGATATCCGGCGTAGGCTGACTCTTCGGTGCATCGTATCATAGAATCTCACAGCATATTGATAATCATAAGTGTAACGCATTAGAATTTAAGAAATAAAGTTGTATTGTTAGAAGATCCCAGAAACTATAAATTTTCTGTGGCGGACCGTGGACTAGCCGGCGAGCTAACCCGCGTACAAATCCGGAGAACCGGGTAACTTCGTTACAGTATATCCTACCTGCATAGCAACAAGAACGGTAGCTAATGAAAATTTCCAAACAAATGCAATAAAACCAAATGCAATAAAACCATGCAATAAAACCATTAGCGTTTCATAAAAATCGTTGCTCCTGCTTCCCTGAAGCATGGTCAAGGTCAAACATGTAAGTGCTAACCTCTCACATATTATGTATTATCATAATTTTATGGTACGAAACAAAGGATATTTGTATTTGATATATAATTTTTAAATTCTCTCTCGACTGCAATTAATACACTATAAATAGAAATTCAATATAATTACCAAATAACTACCAGTAATAACAAAATCCCAAACCTCATGCTGTTGCTATTCAAATTAAAAAACAAATTTACAAACAAAACGACCGACTACTGCCGACTCATTCACATCGGGTCGAAGCTGCTCACCAGCTCTGAGCACGGAGCAGCTCACTTGCTCACTGCTCGCAACTGATCTGAGCAGTGAGCACGGAGCTGCTCACTATCTCTGAGCACGGAGCTGCTCACTTGCTCACTGCTCGCAACTGATCGGAGCAGTGAGCACGGAGTTGCTCACTGAAAATTTTTTCTATTGCTCCTGCTCGGGAGTGCGAGCGAGCCAGAGCGAGCATTTACGAACTCTGCACGAAAGTACACAAACACAATATCAATATGTAAATATTGTGTACGAATTATCAGATTTGCTTTTGTTGTACAAATTGTTGCCATGCATCAATTATGGCACTAATTCATTGGGATTCCTAAGAAATATTTGTACAAATGCTAAAAATGCTTCATACATGTTAACTCCTGGTGGTCTGCAAGCAGTGGAAGTCTGCAAGACTACGTAAAGTTTGTTTATGTTTATGTTTTTCCTCAAAACTCGAACGCAGTCTACTCGAAAAAATTAGATAATACCATTTGGAACGCATTGCGTTGGAGTTTGCGTTTAAAAATACCGAAGGTTTTCTGTAAGGTGTAGGAAACTGTAAGGTTTTCGGTAAAATCTTAAATAACATACATGGAGGGTATTTCTAATAGAGAGCTGCACAAGATGTCTTGAATTACTAAAGGCACCATGCCACAGTATTGCCTTGCAGTCCACTGTCGTGCACAAATGAACGATTTGACACGAACACTTCAAGACAACGACCCGAACAAGCCGTGACTGCCTTGCCGTCTACCTGCTTCGAACAAGACATTGTGTTGCTTTGCTTTTCTGTGAAGGCAATATAGCTTAAATTGTAAGCAGAAAAGGCAATAGTGCCTTCAGGAAGGCAACAAGACATCGAAAATAGCAATACTTCTATGATGTCGGCAACGATGCGCAGTGATATGAACCTATCTCATTCTTTTGCATGAGTCTTCGTTTGAGTTTAGCACCATTCGTTGCTTTACATTGCCATGCGTTATCAATTGTCATAGCAATTGTCATGCATTGCTTTTTCGTTCAAAAAAGCAACGAATGGCAATGAATACTATTGCCTTGTTGTGCTTTGCTATCAGCACGCTTTCGGCAGTCAATGTCTTGATTCGAAAGCAAAATAAGCAAGCAGTGCAAGGCTTGAAATTTTTGTTGTGCCTTGATGTGCCTTTCAAGACATCTTGCGCAGCTCTCTAATTTCTAATCCCTTTCTAACGGTACCCAGGTTGATCCGATATGTACTGTAGGTTAAGAGATATAGGCGGTTAAGTTTCAAAGTTCAAAGAATTGAGACCGGAACCGGAAGTGACCACCCCTTTTTGAGGTTATAGTTTCGGCCAGTGCCAAAAACAACCACAACAGCATTAACAACAACGCGATTTGGCATTTAAGGTGTCCGATTTGTCCCTAAAAAGTATGCCAAAGATTTTTGACTAAATAATTTTTCACTAGTTCGAAACTCTTTTTTCTGGTGTCGCCCGAAAATCGATGGTCAGTTGTGTCGCACAAGGTACACATTCATTTTTACATCCCTAGTGCAGCTTGATGGTTGGTTGGGAAACAACAACAAATGTTGTTGCATCAGGGAGATATGTCCACGTCTGAACACGGCATAGATATTTAAATGAATACCCTTAATATTTATTTTTATATTCAATAATGATACATAGGAAAATACTCAGCAACAAAATTATTATTGTGTACAATATTATTCAAACTTCCTTATTATTATTATGCAGAAAAAATTATTACATAGACATTATTTGTTTTTAAATTGTTCGATATTTAAACGCATTAAATATCTGATAGCGGTTACTGGTGAAAATCAAGGCGACAGAAAAGAATTAAGACGAAACCACAATGGCGCGTTAGGTCGGTCGCGCTTTGATCGGCGTTTGATAGACTTTACAAAAACTTTACGATAAAATCTTCCACGACGCTCGAGTTTCATTTTCTAAAACACAATGGCGCGTTAGATAGGTCGTGCTCAAATTCTACTAAGCACTGTTGAACTCTTCAAAATACCTTGGTTATGGCTCCAACTAGTGTAGAGCGCGTTGTAAAAGTTGCAGTTATATTGCACAACTTTATAAAGCTAAATGACGATGCGTACTGCACTAAAAAAACGTGGATATTCATGACGAAAATGACGAAATTAACACTTGAGCAAATAAAACTATCTATCTTAATTAGCATTTCTATATTTTGGCTATATTTAAGACATGCCCGGTGTGATTGTTGTTGTTTTTGTTGTTGTTGTTGCTTTTGTTGTTGTTGTAGCAACCCACTAAAACAAGCCCCGCCCCTCGCTCCGCCCCCGTTTAGGAGTTATGAGCCTTCAAAGTTTGAAGATTTTATGCTCTATATCTCCATAATCCCGACATATATAGGAACGATATATACATCGTTGGAAAGGTAATTTTAATATCTATAATTTATCGTTTTAGAGATTTTATGGAAAAGCTTTTAGTTTCCCCGCAAATCGTACTCTTTATTAAAATAACCACAATAAATCGCGCGATTTTTTTTATAAAAATTGCTCATTTCAACAACAAAAACAACAACAACAAAATTTTTCGCCTGCGGCGCCAATTTTCAAACAAAACAATTTAACTTTACATGTTTTCTAATTTTTTTATTTACATATAAGGTCATTACTTAAATAGCTTCTTAACTGAACCGATTTCAATAAAAAAACACGCTTAAATAGCTTCTTAACTCTACTTTGTTAAACTGCAAACGTCGATACAGGTTTCTGAATAACTTTATTTGGAAAAAATTAATAAATACTATAAAAAATAGTAGTAAAAATAATAAATGCGATTTGCGGGGAAATTAACGCTTTTCCATAAAATCTCTAAAACGCTAAATTATAGATATTAAAATAACCTTTCCAACGATTTATATATCGTTCCTATATATGTCGGGATTATGGAGATATAGGGCATAAAAGCTTCAAACTTTGAAGGCTCATAACTCCTAAACGGGGGCGGGGCGAGGGGCGGGGTTTGTTTCTCTGGGTAGCTACAACAACTACAAAAACAACAACAACAACAATCACACCGGGCAAGGCTAAATCTTATCCCTATATTTTATTATTTCTTCATTACATTTTTTTAAAATTGAAATGTCAAACGCCAGACCTAGTTGAATTAGAACCAACTAGTGCGTTTGAACGAGATTTACGTGATACGGAAAAATTTACGATATAACGCCTGAGGTCTTGTTGTGAATTGCCTCGTAAGATTCCGTGTGCTCAATAATATCTGTCAAAGCGCGACCGACCTAACGCGCCATTGTGGTTTCTGCTTTAGCTATCACCGATCTTAAATAATCACTGAAACGCTCATCTCTAATGACCAATACTAACAATGAAATAGCTTGTACTGATAGGTGTTGGCTAGACGTGTTAGCTTTTGAAATCATATTACACTGTTTCCAAGAGAGTGGTGAGGAGGAAGTCCACATTTTGGTTTGAAGTGTTTTAGCGAATATCGAGTCTGCTTCTCAGTTTCTATCAGAGATCAATGAGATTGGAAACTCTTTTATCTTCAGATAAAGGTGAAAAAAAGATCGATTTTTTATGAACTGGTGAATTTGTCTACATTTCTTTTGCAGCCAGAAAGAGATAGCAAGTGACGCTTTATCTTTTGACGGTATTATTCACCAACATTTTTTGCAAGCGGTTGCCACCATAAGTAGACAAAGTGAAAAATGTGGGCATAAATTTATTTCTGTGGGTATTTTTACGTGATTGTAGAAATTTGATTAAACTATTTTTTAATTTAGTTCAAATATTATAATATTTATATAATTTTCTATATTTGTAAAATTTATAATGAAAAAAAGATATAAAGGATATTTTTTTACTTCTTTATTAGATGACAATTCTGAAAGTTATAGAGATCATGCTGTTTCCACACCACCATTGTGATAAGAGTCAAGGGGAGTTACCGATTTTTTAGGGTGTATGAATTACAAAACACACTAAATTTATTAATCCTAATTACTAATAGTTAATACTAATATTACTAGTTAATACTAAAATAAAAAATAAGTTATGTAATACATGCAAACCTTACTTCATGCAGACCACCGGGTAATGATTTTATAGAAAAAGATTAAGGGGAAGAATGCAACGCATTTGGACGCAAATGACAAAATATTTACAACAAACTCGTTTTATTTATTTATGTGTTATGCGCGAAAACTCATTTCTGAAATCAGGTTCGAAAATATTTCTCTTAAAAAAAGCAAATTTTACTATACATATATGCAAAAGCATAAAAATGCCCATTTGCTTTACATCCGCAGGCACAAGTTCTGTAATACAACGTTTTAAAGCAATATTAATAAACTAGTATATAAGCCTGACTTCGCCAGGAAGTTATTATTTTTTATTTATTTCGTAAAACAATTGCGAAGTCTTTTGGACTTTATCACCTTACACTTTTTTGGTTTATTTATTTTGGAGCATCAAAAGTAAAAAATTAATCGCAATTAATATCGATTGTTTGAATTTGATTCAAATATTGCTTGAGAATATTTCTTTAAAAACAACATTATTTGTGATAACCGTCGTCTCCACCAGCGGTACTGGCAGTTTGAATTGGGAATGGTAAGTGTGACCTCCTTTTAAAAAGTTGGCCGCGATTCCCGTGAAGGCCAAAGGTGACGCCTTTCCTCGCACCACGCTCAAGAGGGTTTTGTATAGGTAGGTTTTTCCACTTCCCCCAGGTCTATCTAAGAAGAAGCATTTTGATGATCTGCTAGATGTGTATATTGCATCTATAACTATTAAAGCAACACCCTGTTCATCGTTTAAATTTTCGACATGCTGACTTCTACAGCCTCAGCCAGTGTGGCTTCCCAAACCGAATCGTCTTCTAAGATACCCAACTCCTTGCATGCCGTTTTGAATATGACCCCGTGCACAGTTCTTAGGTTCTCAAAACTGATTTCTCCTGTCACATGTAATAGAAGTAGTCTTAGATGATATCGCTCACCTTCCCTTATAGTAATGTTCATTTTCTAAACAACTAAACACAACACCACCAAAAATAGTCACAATCAAAACAAATTCAATGAAATTAAACTATTATGAAAAATTATTAAATTATTAAATAATTAAATTTTTTAAATTTGTAAATTGTAAAATTTTTCATAATAAAATCTGACAAATTAATCAGCACAATCTAGGAAAAAAAATACAAATTTCCTCCCAATCCGATTTTTGCAAAAACATGGTGAAGCCGTTTGGATTTTTAAAATTTTTCTCATCGACATTAGATGCCCAGGAACATCTGTGAAAAATTTCAGGTTTCTAAGTGATGTTGAAGTCCAAAAAAAAGTCCCGGACATATTTTGCTAACAGAAACGCATAGGGATTTTATATATATAGATATTTGTCAATGACAGCTTTAAAAGCGGGAAACAGAGATTATGACCACTTCTATACGAGCAATGATATGGCACATTTTTACATTTTCGACATGCAACCGTTCAATTAAATTTGTTTTTGTAAAATTTGTATTGAAACTCACCGTTTTCAGTCGAGTCTTCGAAACTCACCCGCCAAAAGCATAAACAAACCTTTGTTTATGCTTTTGGCGGGTGAGTTTGCATACAAAATTTATAGAAACAACACGCGGCTGTTTTTTTGAACAGCTGTTTTGTTCTAAGTTTCCAATCTCGTTATCTCTGGTTTCTATCGACGCACACAAGTAAGCAGTTATCAAACGAAAGCAGTGCGTCATATGCTTTAAACACAATTGGAGCAACAGGATACAGCAACATTTCCAGGCGACAAGAAATTCCATGGCGTTAATTATAATGGCTGGGCAACTGTTGCTCAGCAACAAAAATTTCATATGTAAAATTCTTAATGGTGGTGTAACACTAGACCACTTGAGGCCGTCTTAGAAAACCTTCAACTGTTTCTTACATTTTCTCCAGCAAACTTTTTTAGAGGATTTTCCATTTCTTTTAGCAATTGATAAATATTTTGAGTAATTTTTTTTAAATAGGAATGCCGTATATTTTCTATTTCAGAAATAAATTGCTTGTAATAATAATAATAAAAATTTCGTTAAATATTAATTTAAATAAATTGGCATTAAGATGCCTAGTGTGACACCCCTCACAATGCAAATTGTCAAATTTTACATGACACAATGTAAACAAACACACCGAAGAAGAACAAGAATGATTCTGTTGCTGTCAAAATTAGAAATTAGCCCGGAGACAAGATACAAAATGGAATGCAAACCACGGCAACAAACTGGAAAGCAAACTTTTTTCTCGATCTCCATGTAAGCCCATGTAAATTTGACAGCTAAAAATGTATCTTGTATCCTGTTGCTCCAATTGTGTTTAATGCTATACTCTGCCAAACATGTGTTTATATATTCTTTCACTCGGGCCGACATTCGGACATTCAGTAAATTTCATACGCACACTTTTAGGCATCACATGTTTACTATTTCTGATATTGCGTCGTTACAGTTCTTATCTGGAAACTAGCACTTTTTTGTTGTTTGTAAATGAGAGAATATGATATTTTTCCGACATCAACACCACTCTCTGACACCGAGCACGAAAAGTCGTGGTGTTGAGAACGGAAAAAATCCTATTCTCTCTTTTACACACAAAATAACAACAAAAAAAGTCCTATTTCCCAAGCATGCACGCTAGCGTAACCAATTTTATAAAATAGAAGGTTGCGCCAGTAAACAAAAAAAAAGTGGTCTCGTTCTGCGCATCTAAGTCAATAAGTATTTCTAAAATTACTAGGGTCACAACACGCGGTACAAATGCCAAACTTGAAAAGTGATATCAAGAAAAGTTGGAATAGGTTAAATGTTACCCGAACGCTCCGATTTTGTTGTTGTAGTTTTATACGGCAACTCCAACAGTTCTGGTCGGTCTCGTTTATTTTCGAAGATACATCCCTTTGAAATTTGGAAATTACGAGAGTATATCTCTTCAACTATACAAGATACTTACATGTTATTCGTATCGTTGGAAAGGCATTTAAAAGACCTTTCATTTGTGTAAAAATGTATATTTACTGTAATAATTACTTTATACAGATATGTAAACTGTATAATTAACCAACAAAAACTTTAGCCTTTACGCTTAAGCTTTAGTACTTTACGTTTAGCATAATCTAATTTTGTGCAAATTATATAAATCAAAAGTTAAAAAAAATAATAAATTTACGTACCCATATTAATTTGCAACTCATTTTCAAAGCAATTTACATTAAAATGGTCCTCACAGATGCCTGCATGTTTGGTTTTGAATTTTTTTAATAACCGAATAACTGATGGAAATTTGGACACCCCTACCACTAACTTTTCCTTTAACATTATTGCAAAAATTCATTAACCTTGAGCGTAACCATGGCCAAAGCAAAGGAAAAATTACGTGTAGCCACGTTGTTTTAAGAATTCTAAAGAGAATATTTTCAAAAGCCAACTGGTCTAGCCAAGCGCATACACTTTCGATACTGTTGATATATCATGCTTGTTAATCGCAATTGCCGTTTTAAGTAGAATGAAATGAATTGATGGTTTCTTTCGTAGATATCGTTTCGTAAAATAATTGTCGTGTTGTAAGGTATGCATCTGAATGAGGGAGTCCAATGTTGTTTTGGTAAAATGTGCCTCCATTAAAGAAGCTCTGTGTGTAAAACGACGAAATCGCCAATTTCAGAAGTGCAAAATAGTGAAAACTTGTAAAAAATAAATATAAATAAATGAAGTTATATAAAAAAGAAATAATTATAAAAAGTTTATCAAAAGTTTGAAATTTGTATTTAAATCTTATTCAAAATGGTAAGAAGATGCAAGTGAAGTAGACTAAAACAAAAAAAAAATATATTTTTTGTTCCCTTGAAGTGGATCAATTTAGTATTAATGTTATATAAAAAACAAAGGACAAGATCTACCCTTGTGCATTGTGATTGTTTTTGTGATCTCTAAAACGATAAATTATAGATATTAAAATTAGCTTTCGAACGATGTATATATCGTTCCTATTTATGTCGGGATTATGGAGATATAGAGCATAAAAGCTTCAAACTTTAAAGGCTCATAACTCCTAAACTGGGGCGGAGCAAGGGGCGGGGTTTGTTTTAGTTGGTTGCTACAACAACAACAAAAACAACAACAAGAACAAAAACAATCACAATGCACTTGGCTTGAATGTAGCCAAAAACAAAAAATTCGTCACTCAATATTACCGAACAAATTGCTAACGAAGATTTTCTGCATTTTCTTTGATGACAAAGCGAACTTACTTACTTACAGCGCTGTTGTTGTTTTTAGCGCTGACACCAAGAACAACCCCAAAAAGGGGGATCGGTTCCGGTTTTATAGCCCTTTCAACGTTGAAATTTAACTAATAATATGTACATATATCTCCTAACCTACAGCACATATCGGGTACCGTTATAAACGGATTAAAAAGACGCTCTATTTTTGGTATAAAAGATCCAAAGAAGAAAACCTTATAGTTTTTTATTCCCAATTCATTAATTTTATTCTTTTTTTTTTCTTTTTTCCCAATTCATTAATTTTATCCTAATGAAAATGCATAATTAAGGCCTCGTGCAGACAGAAGGCGGAGATGAGCTTAGCGGATCAGCGCTGATCAAAGAAACATATTGCACGTAATAGATACCAAAGACTACAAGACTGGAAACTCTTGAAAATGCTATGAATGTGTGCGTGCCACGAAGAGCAATGCAACAACAATTGCTAAGAAATTTTTGTTTACATAAAACCCCGGGGTCTTTACGTACACAAAACAAATATGGTGATTTTTGTGTCTAGAAAATTGCGTTTTAGATAGAATTTTCACAGCACAAAATGAGCACATTCATTTTAATGTCCACTTAATTAATTGTATAGAATATGTTCAAAATCCTTAAATAATAAAACTTTATGATTTTTCGCTTCGCGACATATATTTTTTTCTGCTTCTAAGCTCACCACCGCTTGTGTATCCAGAGATACCAACTAACAACTAACTAATATTTGCAATGTAATACATATATATGTATAATAAAGTATTTAATTATATGGCTGCAAACTGTACTTTATTGGTCAGCTGTATCATTGGACAGCTATTCAAATTACCTATCCTTTATGTTAAACAATTTTTTATCAAAAAACGTTTGTTTTTCAAGAAAAATTCAATTTTAGATTTGGCAGGCGTGTCTTTGTTTTTATAATGTTTGACAAAAATTGGTATTTTTTTAGTGTTATTGTTGGTTTTCTCCTAAAATAATGCACCGATTATGATGTTATTACGGTAATTATATAGGTTAATTATACATTTTATTCAGAGCAAAATTATTAAATAGAAAAAATTATATAAAAAATCTTACATATTATTTTTCTCTAACAGTAACAGTTACTCCAAAAAATTATAGTTTACATAAATGAAAGGTAATTCGATTACCTTTTCAACGATAATAATATGCCTATATGTGCATCTCAAAAAGACTAGGGGAAATAGACGTGAAACTTTCAAATTTCAAAGGGCTGTAACTTAGAAGCTATATGAGCTGGAGAAGAATTGTTGTTGTTCTTATAATTCTTGTGACAAACACAATACCTTTTCCCACGATTTGCAATAAAAAATTTTTCAAATATAATTATTCACCTTTTTGTTATTAAATAAATTGAATTAAATATTGTTAGCAGGTTGGCACCTCCACCCGTTGCCATGTTAACGAATTTCTTCCCAACTTCACCAAAAGGGCAAGTTGATTTGTTCGTGCACTTTTGTTTGTTTAGATCAGCGCTGATAAGGCCCATATTACATTGCAAACAGTTGTTCGATCAAACAGTCCAAAGAAATTACCTATTTCACTCTCCCGTTAAATCTGTTTGCTTGCTATGTTACATTGCAAACACAACAGTCAAACACTTTCCGTAGTATATATACATAGTTGGAGTTGCTTTGTGCAATTATTTTCACTCAATCCTCCTTTTTCCGATATAAGTGCAGCTTTTTCACTCCAAAACATGCATACTTTTTTATTACACCACACAACAAGTGTGTTCTGTTTGTAGTTTGCATTCATCGCCTGCAAACAGAGTATTTGCTGTGCCAACAGTTCATCCGTTTTCATTCTCTCACGGATGATAGACAACATTCGCGCCAAATTTGATAAAAATATCTCTATTCGTTCTCCTGTAATAAAGTTTTATTTAATTAGTGGGCCGACCACGCCCATTTTTGGTCAGAGACAGTGGTGTTGTATTATGTTTAGGGTGGTCTTCTCTCGTTTCAATTGTCCTCGGGACAATTAATAAAACTCCTTGTGTAGTATTTTGATTTGATCTCTATTTTATTTATATTTAACCGTTCACTTTTCGGGTTTTTCCTGCTTAAAACTTTAACACGTATCTTACAACTAAAACCGCGACTCTATACGCGATAAAATAGACGACGACCTCGTCGTTCGGATATAATTTTAAGACTCCCATTCGAATCTTTTTCTTGGTTCCACTCTGGCTTGGTCGACGAACCCGTCGACCGCACCAAAGTGGGTCGTTGTTTGCGCGTGTCGCAATTTCCATTATTTCGCAATTTTTGTATTGCGAAATATCAATATCGGCAGAATTAAATCGTTCCCAATTTAATTCTTCCGCGTTTGGTTTTGGATTATTTTTATTATTTCTCTAAACCAAGCGTTTTATGGTCACTGCAAAGAGCTATGATTTTTTTATGGTTTGGAAGCTCGCTACTAGCTAGCTTCCACGATCAATACCAATGCTAAACGCTATGGTTGTTGGCTTGGTTTTCCAAAGCTTGACTAAAGCTTCTGGCTACCAAACAAAGCGCTGCGGTTGCAGGCTTGGCTTTCAGGTTTACTTTAATGAAAGCTTGGATGGAAATTGCGATCGCGACATACAACATCCCTCCACCCTAGGGGAAGAAAAATTTAGTATCGTATAAAACGATATTAAATTTTTCTTTTACATGTATGTTTTTGTTGGTGGTTTACATGTCTTATGGCTATGCCTATTGTCTATTTATGTTTATCTTTTTTCCGAATGTCTTATAAATTATGTAAGTAATATAATTAGGTGATATTAGCTAATATAATAATACAATTAATTAATAATTACAATCATAATAATTACAATAATAATGCAACCGATTGTATACAAATATCATGCCAACGGTAGCTGCGTTCTTTGGATGTCACTTGTGTATGAGTTGATGATGCCGTCGACGGTGATATAAACGTTGATGTCGAAGTTAAAGCTACTGTTGATGTACATATTGACGATGGTGTCGAAGGTGAGGTCGGGTTCGACGTTACTGTGAATGTACAAGTTGAAGTCGACGTTGCTGCTACTGCTGATGTTGAAGTCGGCGTTGCTGCGGATGTACACCCCGTTGTAACAATATCTTCTCCTCTAGTGTTATGTAGGAATGCTGTTGCTGGGTAGCTGACTTGAATGTAGTCGTGTTGTATTTGAACCGTGCGGCGGCCGAACCGCCTGTTTTCTTCCTATTTTGGTTGGTATTGATGTTCATCACTTGTTGTCTTTGGTAGTATGGTGTTGATGGTTGACCCCATCCTTGCCAGAATTCTTATTTGTAAGTAATGTAAGGGTTGGTATTCTTGGTTTCATCTCTAGTTGCGTCACATTTTACATTGGCGCCCTTTTCTGTTTTTATATTAAACTGCTCCTTGCCCGTAATTCGGTCCTGGTTACTGCTGATGTTACAAGTCAAAAATTTTACTTTTGTAACTGTTGATGCTGTAATAGCTATTACTGTATTACAGATGAATAGGTTGCAGTAGATTTAACTGGCGAACCTTTGCCCATTCGTTCATTTACGTGTTGGTTTATCACCGTCGCAGCCAATCTATGATGTCACCATTGATGTCGTCTTAAATTGTTGGCTTAAAGCGATCATGATTAACTGTGATCTCGCTGCGCAGCGGCGCAGTGTATCGGAAGCTGTCGATGATTTGTTAACTTATCTTCTAGTTATCTTAACGTCGGTGTTGTCTTCTCAAAGTGGTTGACGTTACGGTGTATTCGCCCCCACTATCACGCAGTGATTTTCGTGTTCAACTTGGATGTTTTCCATCCTATTTTTGTTCGTGATGATGGTTGCCATTTTGGTTGGCATCGCTAAGATGTCCGCTGTTGCATCTAATGTGTATGATGTGCTGTTCCAGCTACCCTTCCCCCTTCAAGTTGGCTGGGCGCCTACTCACAGCCGACGCACGCCTACAGGGCGTCACCCTGTTGTCAAAGTGCTGCTGTGTGTTGTTGTGATGGGTGTACATCGGATTCAGGTCAGCTTCTCTGCGTGCTGGATTCTGCTTTTATATTTTACATTTTATTCTAGTCCTTAATTATTCAATTTTAACGTATTTTACCTCTTTATTTGTATATTTAACATAGATATTAGTATATTTTAGTATATTAGAGTTTAAGTTAAAATCATTTTAATTAATCTATTTTAATCCATATGCTAATATGGTTTTTTTTTTCAATATATAATTATTTTCTTTTGTAAAATTTAGAATTTCAAATTAAAAAAAAAAAATTTTTAAAATTTTTAAAAATATCTGAATTTTTTTTATTTGCTTTTTAATTTTCTTAATATCTTATTGAGTTTACATATATTATGCAAAATTACACTTTAATTAAGTTTTAAATTACTTTTATATGTGTATGTGTGTACTTTATTATTTGTAATTGTACTTTTACATATTATATATACGTATGTACACTACCGGCCAAAAGTTTCGAAGCACCACTCCTGTTCATAGAAAATCGTGTGGCATTTCTATATTACTGTATAAATTTTGATTTTTTCTTTTTTAATAGGATGGTTGGAAAGTGATAACTGTAATATCGAACCCAAAACGGGTTTACGACATTCATTGTTTAATTGCATGCTCAAGCAATGCACTAAGTCAAGAAATTGGGTTTTTTTGTTTATTGCACTTGCCATACAAAATCGAGAAAAAGGGTTATAAAAAAACAGGTACAGGTACAGGGTAATTTATTTTTTTTGGGGTAATTACTAAAGGTAATTATGAATAATTATTACCATCCATTTTTTACCCTGGGTCAAGTATAAAAGGCTGACCTAGAATATTGACACCATTCTTTGTTTCTCTAGATTCGAACTGACCAAACGTTAAAAAAACCGAAGCCATGCCAAAAAAAAATTGATATAAGATCTGCAGTGATTACTCTTTATAAGGAAGGCAATTCCGAGCGGATAATAAAAGCAAAAATTAAAAATTTCGACTAGTTCTGTGCATCGCACCATACAAATGTACAAGGATTATCGAACTCTGGAGGTCCTTCCGCGGTCCGGAAGGCCAAGATCGACAAGAAATCATGAGGATAGAGCAATGACAATATCAAGCAGACGGAACAGGAGAAAAACGGCTCCAGAAATATAAGCTGAGATCAATAACAGTCGATCAAACCCGGTGTCACTAACAACTGTAATAAGGCGGCTAGAGATGCTGGTCTTTGTGAAAGGATTGCTAAAGAAAAACCCTTACTTCGACCACGAAATAAAAAGAGAAGACTTCAATGGACTCTAACCTATAAGAAATGAACCGAAGAAGACTTCAAAAATGTTCTTTGGAACGACGAATCAAAGTTCGAGTTGTTTGGGTAAAATCAAAGAATTTTCGCCAAACGTAGTGCCCAAGAGAACATGCTGCCGGAGTGTGTAATCCCAACAGTAAAGCACGGCGGCGGTTCCGTTATGGTCTGGGGATGCCTCTCAAGCAATGGAGTAGGCGATTTAATTCGAATCGATGGAATTATGCGAAAGGAGGAGTATAGAAAGATATTGCAGCACAATGCCATATCATCAGACCTACGATTGATCGGCAAAGGTTTCGTGATGAAACAAGATAACGATCCCAAACACAGCTCCAAATTGTGCAGAGGCTATTTAGAGAACATGTAAACATCTGGAATATTAACAAATATGATTTGGCCTGCCCAGTCACCCGATATCAATCCAATAGTGCTTCTATAAGATGAGCTGGACGGAAAGGTGCGAGAAAAAGCGACTACGTCGAAAGAGGAAATGTAAAATGCATTGTTGGAATCATGGAACAATATACAACAGGAAACCATAAAGAAATTAATCGCCAGAATGCCAAGAATTGTAGCAAAAGTAATTCAGTGCAAAGGGGGCTTTTTTGATGAAATATCAGATTTGACATTTTTGTAAAAATTTTTGATAATAAAAATGTTTCTAAAATTTAATTTTAATGTAATTTGAAAGCAAATACAATAAACTTTAAAATGTATAATGAAACTTTTTATTTTTAAAAGCTTTGGATAACTATTAGTAAGATTTGTAGAAATTTCAAGGGTGCTTCGAAACTTTTGGCCGGTAGTGTATATAAATATGTGGTTATTATTAGTGGTATATTTTTTTTTTTTTTTTTCTCTAGGTTATTTTAAAGTTATTCACCTTTGGTGTTATAATCTTTTTCTTTCTCCATTTTTTTTCATTAGTTGCTTTAAAGCTGACACTGCATTTTGCTCGTGTTCAGTTGTTTAACTTTGTTTCTGCATTTTTGCAGTGCTTGCATTAATCGCTACATTTTGTTATTACTCTTATTTTGACATATGTTTGTCAATGCTCTACATTTAGCAGTAATATACTTAATTAGTAATCGAACAGAAATTATCAATAAAGGAAACCAAGAGGTTGTTTTTTTGTTTTTTTTTTTTTTTCCAATAGAAATTTTCTAATTCTAAATTAGTATTATTACTAGTTCTAATTTTTGTCTTCATCTTAATTTCTACATGGGTGCGAATTTGTTTGTATAAAGGGTGTGCGTGTGTGTTTTATGGGTGTTTTATGCATGAACTAAGTCTTCAGGCATATCTTTACATGTGCATTTATTAATATAATAATTGCAAATGTAGTGGTAGTAAACTGTGAATAAACGTAACAGTTATTTAACAATTACCGGTTATTAATTCGAAGTTTGTGTACATCGGTTTCTGCTTTAAATTATTTAAAGCGGAATGATCTAGAAGAGACCTAACGACCTGACCGTGTATGTGAGCATACTTATTTTATGTAGAGTGTAATTTGTTAATATCCGCTGTTTGCATTTCCTGCGGATGTTTTCGCGAGTATTCCACCTAATAAAAAAAAACCCCGTCCCCTGTTTTTTTTTTCGCTGGTTTTGTTTTTCGATTTGTATTAGTAGAAATATTGTATAAATTTGCGAAGTTCGCTTTGACTTTAATTATACCCTACACCTTAAGGTTGAGGGTATATTCACTTTGTCACGAAATGTGTAACGCATAGAAATAGAGACGATAGGTATAGAAAAGTATATATATTCTTGATCAGCGTGACCTCCTGAGTCGATTTAGCCATGTCCGTCCGTCTGTCTGTCTGTCTGTTGAAATCACGCTCACAGGAGAACCGGTGACGATATCGTGACGAAATTTTGCATAAATATTGGTTCTTGTGTTGTGCAGGTTGGTATTGAAAATGGGTAAAATCGGTCCACGACCACGCCTATTTTTTAGTTAAAATGTGATATCAGCCGTTGTTTTTGAGTTATGACAACAAAATTTCATTCCTGAGTATAGAGTAGCATTATCCGCTAATAACCCAAATATGGGCGTGATCCGCCCACTTTTAGGTTACAGAGGCAAAAGAGGGTTATATTGTTAAATATATAAACTTCCTGAATAAAATTTTAGATAAGAACTGATTTTCCAATAAAACATTATAACAACAAAACTGGGCGAGGTCCGCCCACTTTTACACTACTTATACAGTATAGCAGTATGAAAACAAGTTTATTACCACGGAAATAAAGTTTAAATTTGAACACAATAATAAAACAACTAAGCTAGTTATTTTGTTTTGAAAACGGTAATGACCACGCCTACCATTTATACAGAGGCGTAGCTAGGTCTCATGGAGCCCGGGACGGTTAATCAACTTGCAGCCCCAAAAATTCCTATAATTCAATAAGTCACTACTTGATTTCCACAACTGCCGCCCGCGACAGTGTGCCTCCCAGAGTGGTCCGTCCATCCCCCCCCTCCCTACCATAGCTTCGGCACTTTTTTCAAAACTTTTAGGTGTAGGGTATTTAAGATTCGGCCAGGCCGAATATAGCCTCCTTACTGGTTATTCGTTCAACGTTCTCAACACGGTCCGCGCGTTTTGCATATTTTCATTTAAGTAATTCTTTGTTAGACGAGATGTATCAATTAACCATTATAAATTTCCGCTGGGCCTGTATGTTACGTCCTTGATGGACTACATTCAGGCAGCCCGTTGGGACTGGGAGGATTTGGGTGGCGTGTTCCAGGCGCTAGCGGAGAATTTCAACGCGGATCCCACTCACGATAAAATCAGGGTGATCCTTTATCTATTGTATGCACTTCGCCGCGCTGATCCTGAGGTACCCCAACTATTCCCGTGCTTCGACGAGCTGCTGGGCCACCTGTAGTACCAGCTGTTGTAGGACTATGGCGCAACAAGACAGCGGGCGTTCCTGTTGTGAAATTTATGTATTGTAAAGATAAAAGAAAATTAACCTTTATTAATAAAAAAAAATAGTCCCGTAACAAGTGTTTTTCCTTTTGTTGACTTCTTAAATTTCGGGATTTGCTTACCTTCATTCGTGAAAATCAAATTTTATTTGTTGTTCAAATGTTAGATTGTATTTACATTAAAATTTTTTTTTTTTAAAAATTAAGTTTTTTAAGAGTCTCATAATATGTGATAATAGATGCTATCAATACAGTTGTGTATGTATCTTTCTGTGTAAAAATCGCATTCCACTAGCTGTTGACTCTGTGCTTGTTTTCTATTTATTACACCTATCATGTATTGGGCTATTGTATACTTTGCAGTTCCGGTCTTCGAGTTTTGTGTTGCAATTACGTTAAATACGCTTTTAATTTATATCTTTATTTATTCATTTCGTTTCTTACAAAAGTATTGTAGTTGTTAATTTATATCTTTATTGTTGTTATTGTTGAGTTCTGCAAATTTTTCTGTTGAATTTCGAAATTTGGTGACTTTCATTTGTTAAATTCAAGTTTCGTTCGTTATTCAATTACTAGTTTTGAATCGAAATGAAATTATTGGTAGTAAGTTTTATTAATAGTCTTAAAAAAAAATTTTTGCATTTTATACTATTTTTAATATATCCTATCCTATGTATTTATTTAACAATAATAAAAAGATTTTCTAATTTTTATGACTTATTTCCTTCTTCCCCTTTTTTTTTTCCCTCTCTGTTGTATTCGTCTTATACAACGTGTTTCTAAGTTATTTATCTGAACCTTTAATTTATTATAAAAATTTTTTTCGATTATATTTTACGCTATTCTATCTTAGTAATAGACATTATTAGTTTAAGTGGCGGGTGTAGTAAAAAATTTTTTTTTTTTTTTTTTTTTAAAATTCATATTACAATTTGTTTTTCTTTTTATTGTAGATTTTAAATTGTCATTGGATGCTAGGTCCTTAACTTCGTTCTTGCTTTCATACGTGCGCCCCGAAGATATGCGCTTCGATTGGTTGCTCATAAATTCTTACATGGTGCATGTCTTTTGCTTCTTGTTTTGGTGGTTTTGGCGGATCAAACGTGGGTATGCTTACTTGTTGTATTGGCAGTGAAATTGACGGTATCGGCGTTGCAAATCTTCGATGTGGTATACTGCGGTTATTGTTTACGTGGTTCTTACTTCTTCTGTACCACCGTAATATTACCGCTGCACCTACTAACGCCAAGAGTGTTCCCGTTCCAATGACACTCGTATTTTCAAACACTGTTTGTTTGTTACTTAATCGGTTTATATTCTGCTCTTGTTTCATCTCCCTCTTCAACTCTTCGATCATCTTGCCTCCTGCTGCTAATGTCTCCCTTACTTCCATATTCCCTGTTAATTTGACAGGTTTTAGTCTGTATTCTGAAGAATTTGCTTTAATAGTGTCTGACCAGCTCCCTCGGAGGGCGTTGATCAGTAGTGTGTGGTTCTGTGTTTTATGCACCCCCCCTATTGTAGATTGGGCGTTATCTTCGAAATGTAAAATTATTTCTTTTCCATGGACTTCGCATGTTTCTTTGATTACCATGCGACCGAATCCTTTTTGTGGCTGTGGTGGTGCCATTCCCACACTAGATATCGAAACTTTGCTTCATCCGGAGACTGTACAACCATGCATTTGGTGCGTTTAATTTTGATATTGATCCTTCGCTCGCTGGTATAGCTACTTGTTTGCAGACCTCTTTGTCCAAATTATTGTGATGTAGTAGCGTAATTTCACATACTCTGCTGTTTCCCGTTAATGACTTTCCCTGTGTTTTGCAGACCCTAATTAATTCTTTGTTGCCAATTTCTTTGGTGTTCGGTAGTAAGTGACATTCATTGAGATCATCTTCTGATATTCCGATAAATCTCCATTGCAATTTAGATTCTGCTAAGTAGTCATACGTCACTTGCGTCGTTATATCCCACTTATCATTTAGAAATATGAGAATGGCATATGCTTTTAGTATATTAAATCGCTCCTCTTCATGTAACGGAATTCTTACGGCTATTATGAGACCTTGTGCGCCTCGGAATGCTCTGACCGTTGCCATTTTATGGATGTCGAGATTGTCTTCTAGGACCCATACTGCTTTGTTTTTCAAGTCCAACGTCTTTGCTGCCTCTTTTAAGTTTTGCTCGCTTATAACTGCTGGGTGAAGCTTTCCGCTATATAGGTCGTCTATGATAGCCATCTCTATCAGTTGTTGCCCCTGTATTTCGATAAGGCTTGCCTCTACCGCTGACTGCACCTGCACCATTCTTAGTCCTAACTCGATGTTCCCCAGCTCTTTTCGTGCAATGTCGTTAAACTTATTTTGTTGTTCGACTGTGGTGTTTAATTCTCCTTGTAGTGCATTTATCCGCTCTACTGCAGCTGTTATTGGTTTAGCCAGCGACTTGTAATTCGCTTCCATTACCGTCACCTGTTTTTCCATTAGGTTGTAATGGGTGTGTTGCTCTACATCTAGCTCTTGCAATTGTTGATAAATCTGGTTTGCGTCCTTCTGGTCCATTACGCCAAACGCCCAGTTTAGTGCCTCCCCTACGAAATTCAGCGCTCTTTTGGTTCTTCTCCTATTAATCGCGGTATTTATAATTCTCTCGTTTTCTTTCAGTCTTGTCAGCACTATTTTCATTGTACCATCTACAGCTCCGCATATGTTTTTGAAGTTGGCGAGCAATAGATCCTTATTTATTTTATTGCATGTTACTTTGAGTTCTGCTGCATGCTCTTCTAACTGGTCCACCAATGACGCGTAGTCAAATGGTTCGAAACGTGTGAATAGTGTCCAGTCGCTGTTATAGAATAGTGCCTCTCCCAGGGATTCGAAGAATATGGGTGTTGGAGGTATATCCTCGAAGACTACCGGTGCTGCAGTGACCCAGTTCACGATAAGCAATATCATGAGTCCTTTCATTTTTGTTTGTTCCTTGGTCGAAATTTACGAGGTATTTATTCTATTTTGGGAAAATAATCCATTAGTTTACTATTCATTGTGTCCTTACTTGTTCTATCTTATTCATAGTTTATCCCAATCATATCTATTTAGTCTATCCTATTGTAAATAAATTTACTCCTAATCCTATCTTCTTATTTACTATTATATAATTTAAGTAAGTTATTATGGAAAGTTTTTTCCCTTCCCTTAATTTTTAAAACTGTCGTAATTGGAGTTTTAATCTTCGCTACCTCATAAGGCCCTATCCATATTGGAGAGAACTTATTTTTCCTAGTCTGATTCTTAATTAATGCCTTATCTCCTACTTTAAATTCAACTAAATTTAACTTATTATCATAATGATTTTTTGCTACCTTTTTTGCCATTTCTTGGTTTTTCCGAATTATTTCATGGGCTCTTTGTATCTGAAATTTTAATACCTTGTTTGGATCTTCGGCATTATATACCGGACTACACTTTCTTTTTAAGTTAGTCGGCATTTCTGTATCGAATCCAAATAAAGTACGGAATGGCGTTTGCTTCGTCGTAATGTGGGGTGTGTGGTTATGAACATGCATAGCTGCAGTTAACCATTGATCCCAATTCGACCCGTCTTCTTTTGCAAAACTCCGCTAATGGTCTGTGGCTTCTCTCTAATGAGCCATTAGCCTGTGGATGGTAAGGCGTTATGTGTACTTTTTTGATACCTAATAATTTTCACGTATCTGAGAACAATTTCGAAATGAAATTAGTTCCGTTATCCGTAATAAGAATTCGTGGAATTCCGTATCGGGTTATTATTTCATCGTAGAACTCCCTGGCAACCGTACTTGCTTCCGCGTCTGGGGTAGCTGTACATGCCATAAATTTTGAAAAATCATCTTGGAATGTTAAAATATATTTGTTACCGGATACAGTTTCTGGTAGAATACCTACTATATCCATGTACACTTTGTCGAATGGCCGCATTGGTGTATCTGTTAACACCATGGGGATTTTCGTCAATTTTGAGCTTTTATTAGCTTGGCACTTCGGACAGTTTTTGATAAATTCTTTTACTTGTCTTTGCATTCCTGGCCATCTGAATTGTTTCCGGATTCTTAAATACGTTTTCACCGCACCCTGATGTCCTCCCAGTGGTGAATTGTGAAAGTCTTTGTGTGTTATTTGGAATTCTGCTTAACGCGTCTGCATTTAAGTTTTTCTTTCCTGGCTTATATAAGATTTCGAAATCGTATTCTGACAACTTGTGTCTAAACCTTGCCAGTCTTGAAGTCTGGTCTTTTATGTTAGCTATTCCTTTTAACGGTTGATGGTCTGTAACTATCTTGAATGGTCTTCCTAACAGATACGCTCTGAAATTTTTTGTTGCCCAAACAATGGCTAGAAACTCCTTTTCTATTGTTGAGTAACGCTTTTCTGCGTCATTCAAGGCTCTGCTAGCAAAGGCTATCGGCCTATCTTCGCCTATTTTACCCTGAGAAAGTACTGCGCCTAACGCTTCGTTACTTGCATCAGTAGTTAGTATGAATTCCTTTTCAAAATCTGGATATGCCAAAACCGGTGGTGTTATTATTGCCCTTTTCAATGATTCGAACGCTTTCTGGCATTCTTGTGTCCAAATAAACTTCGCGTCTTTACGTAGAAGTTTGTTAATAGGCAGAGCTATCTTTGCTGTGCCCGGTATGAATTTTCTATAATAATTCACTAGTTCTAAGTATGCCTGTACCTCCTTTTTATTCTTAGGCGGTGGAATGCTCTTAACGCATTCCACTTTGCTGGGGTCAGGGAGTGCGCCCTGATCTGTGCATTTATGTCCTAAATAAACAATTTCTCTTCTTAGAAATCTGCATTTTCCTGTATTAAGTTTCAGATTATGTTCACGTAATTTCTGTAGTACTGAACATAACCTTTCTTCGTGTTGTTTGAGATTTCTTCCGTAAATAAACAAAATAAACAAAACAGTCTATTCCTTGTAGACCTGTTAGGATATGATTCATTATCCTTTGAAATGTGGCTGGGGCACCTGTCAGCCCAAATGGCATCCGATTGAATTCGAAATGCCCTAGTCCTGTACTGAATGCTGTTTTTTCCTTGTCCCTGTCATCGACTAAAACTTGGTGATATCCACTTGCCAAATCTAGCGTTGTGAAATATCTGCTGTGGCCTAATTGCTTTAACCCATTTCAACCCAGTGGGTATTTAACTACCCAAAAAAGGGCTATCCTTTAAAAATGCATTTTTTAAAATTCTTCTTACCTATAGTCTTAAAGCTTATCTAGATCGATTAACGTCGAATAGGCCTTGATTTTATCTATACAAACGAAGACTTCATTTTCACACAAATGTACTTTTTTAATGAACAAAAATGGTAATTTTCACAATTTGAATTTTTTTCACCAGAAGTCAAGTTAAATCCTTAAAGATACAAATTTAGGGAAAAATATTTTTAAATTAGTTAAATAGGTGTATTATTTGCTCTAATAAATAAAATCTTATAGCTTAGGTTAACTTAGCTGGATGCAATTGATTATTTCCTGGCGCGGGTACTTAAATACCCAATGGGTTTCCTGATAATAAGAAATGTAAAATTATAAGAAGTTCACCATGAGCTTTTTTATTGAAAAAAATTGTATAAGAAATATACCCAATACACAATACCAAAACTTAATAAAATACATCATTTGTTTCTTTAATTTTTACTTCATCTCTTGGATCACCGTTATGGTATGTCTTGAAACAATTTTTAGGGTGAAGATGTACATATATTGCATTTGCTACAAGCAAACGGAGTTTTTCCACCACACTGATAACACCTTGCACGTTTTTCGCTTTGTGTTATCAGATGCTGAATTCCATCCTGACGTGTGCCCTCTGTTAGAGAGTTTAACATAACCCGTCCTCCTGGCCGTCAACATTTAGAAAGCTCCACTAATGCTTCTAGAACATTTATCCTAAAAGCTAGCTGTTACATAGGCTTGATATTATTATTTTTTTAACACAAAACATGTAATTTCCATGCGTTAACCATGGCTGCATCCAGTGCATTTGTAAAAAGTGGCCAATACCACTTCTTTCCACGCTGTCTGATTCGATAATTATTTATCCCATTGTCAGAAAGATCAACACCACCCATTCGTTGGTTGTACTCGTGAATAAGAAGAAGTTGGTCAATTGCTGCAACCTTACGAGTTTTGCGATCATACCTCTTAGCGGTGCATAAAGGTTTATGGCCTAAGAAATTGGACATCACGGTAACGACTGAACTATCATTCCAACGTACCACAATCACATCATTGTTTTTATCAAATCTGAAGTCGTAAGTGCCTCTCGGTTGCTTTTTCATTTTGCTTATCTCTATCAATGGAGCATTATTTATGTGACTATGTCGTACGGTATCTGTTTCAAAATAACCCTTAGTGCTTATGACTCGTAAAAAAATTCTTAAATGTGACATTGTGTCCTTCTGGATTTTCTAAAAGGTACACCAGATGCAAAACTACTTTCTCCAAGGCCATATCCATTGGAATCTTTATCTGTAGAGACACCTGCATATGGTATAAACTGATAGCAGTAACCTTCAGATAACGCCAAACACCAATACTTATAACCAATACTTATAGCCGCTTCGACATAATTGTTTCCCGTATTCACAACTGGAGAGTCTACACGATAATGAAACATTCAATTGCAATGCTCATTTTCAGCATTCATTGATCTGCTTTGTTTGTTTTTGTTTGATTTTTCATGTTATTTCATGCTTATCTATGTACACACAAACGAACTTGTTAAGTTTTGATTAGCAACATGCAATGACCTGTTGGGTATTTAAATACCCATCTCATAACTCACTTTTACTAAAAGTTACAAACTTCAAATGTTGCAAGAAGACTACTCTAACCTATATAAGTATCCTTACGAAATTTCATATCTGTAGAATATCGGGATCCATGCGCGGGTTTTAATGGGTTAAGATTTCGTCAACACGAGGAATGGGAAAAACTTGTTTAATTGTTGCTTCATTGAGTTTCCTGTAATCTATTACAAGTCTCCATTTTTTCTCCCCGTCCTTGCCACTTTTCTTGGGCACTAAAAGTAACGGCGAGTTCCATGGTGATGTACTATGTGTTATTATGCCATCATCTAGAAGTTTGTTTACTTGCTTATTTATTTCCTCCCTATGTATTTGAGGTAATCTGTATTGTTTCCTGTTTATGGGCGGCTGATCTGCGCCTGTTGGAATTTCGTGTTTCAATACGCTTGTAAACGAAAGTTCGTCTCCTAACAGGAAGACGTCATGAAATGATTTTACCACTTCTTCTATGGAATGCTTTTCCTCTATATTTAAATTTTTATCTAACTCAATTTCATTGAGCAACTCATTTATTCTCCTTTTGGCATCCATTCTGCCTATACTATTAATTGACGTAGTACTTTGTATTGTGTACTCGTCGGAATTTGCGGTGTAAATTCGCTGTTTATCTCGTAATCATACTCTGTGTTATTTAATATGGGAGCATAAACAGTATTATCTTTCACATTTACTAATGTGTCTGCTATATAGATTCCTGGATCTATTTCTTCTTTATGAATTATAACATTATTAAATTTCGTACGTAGTTTCAATGGTACTATCGTAATTGTTCTTGCGTTAACTGGTATGTACTGTTCTTTACTTTCCTTCCCTATCTGTTCGATAGTTTTTATTGGTAATTCCAAAATAACCTATTTCTTCTCATTGATGAGTGTTAAAATCTTTTCCATTGCATTTATAATGGAGTTGTTCCACAAATTATCTCTTCCTAATATGCCGCCTGCCGGTACTCCTTGTTTAAGTGACACAACGTGTAGCGTTAAACGTAAGCACTGTACCTCAGTATGACATATAGTAGTTGATCCTTCTGTGGTCACACAACCTCCAAATGCTCCGCTCAAGTCTTTCCTATTTGACTTGTTTATTATTGTGCTATCCCTTATTGCACTTTTCTTTATCAGGCTCGTATCTGCTCCTGTATCTACCAGTAAGATGAGTTTTCCATTTATAGCCTCTTCGCAAGGTAATTCGATGAACACGTCATTTAGCTGAGTTTGTGTGCAGTTAGATACCCCTGTTTCTACATTTCTATTTTTATTGTTACTTGCAAACTTATTCATTGAGCAAGGTATTTTTGGATTTAAATTTTCATTTTTCTCTCCAACTTTGAGTGGCATTTCCGAATCAACTGTTTCTACAATTGTATGATTTCTCTCTGTGACATTGCTTTTATTATTATCAGTCTTCTTCAACTTGATATTAATTTTTAAGTCTTTTGAAGTTGGTAACGTTTCAACAATCGCTTCCGATGTCGGACTTACGGTTGCCACTTTATTTGTTAAAGTTGGTAACGTATCCACAACCGGTTCGGATGTATGAATTACTGCTACTCCTTCATTTGGCCTTAAGTTACTAATATTTTTGGGTTCCCAGATTATTGGCCGGTTCTGGGCCCTTGATAGTTTCCCGGACGATTGCTTTGCAACGTTTCCCAATTTCTTTTTGCCTCGCAATTTTTTATCATACGACCTGGTCTATTGCACCAATGACATATCGTTTGGCTCACTCTGTTTGGCGGGTTCATAGGAGTCTGATTCCTTTGCAAACCGTTGAGTGTATTCGGATTAATGTTTATTGCCCTTCTTTGGTTCCCGTTCTGTTGAAATTGGTTTTGATTCCAATTTTGCTGGGTTTGGTTTGGCTGCCAGTTTTGTTGTACCTGGTTTGATTGTCAGTTCTGTTGTATTCGGTTTGATTGTCCATTTGGCTGGATTGGATTCCCTTGTTGAATTCCTTGATTTCGAAAATTAGTCCCTTGATATGTGTTCCTTGCCACATTTTTCTGGCCTCCCTTTTGGTCACACCTCCAGTTCGGCTCGTGTCCATATTTTGAACACTTGTCGCAATATGGCGTGTTCTTGCGAGTTAAGCAATCATCCCTAGTATAACCTCGCTTGTTGCAAAAAGAGCAGATTATTCTCTCTGTCGCTCCTTGTGGAGTATTGTGTATCGTGTTTGGCTGCCTTACTATTTTTTCTCCTGCAACTCTGCCACGACTTTCCTGTCGAATTTGCTCTTGCAGGTTATACGGCATGGTAGCAAGAAGCGGCGAATTCATGTTAATATTTAAGTGGTCTGTTTGGAGGGAGCTACTGCTTTGTATGTGTTCTAGTGCCTCCACCGCTAATTCTACCATTTTTTCAATATTTTTCTTCGTCACGTTGAGCATATAAATTCTCAACGCGGCGTCTTTTAATCCTGTTTTGATCCCCTTCCCCCATACTCAAAAGTGCCTTATTTCCGTCTCCGTTATAATCATTTCGAACTATCTCCCTTGCCTGTGTTCGAAGGGCGTTTAGGCGTCTCGCAAACTGTCGTATGTATATCTTCATTCAGTAACTGTCTACAATTTTGGATGCCTATTATCACTGAGTCTAAGGTAACCTTAGGCAAATATGCCCTTTTTATTGTGAGGTAGAATTCCTCGAGACTATTGAATCGTTGTGACCTCACTAAATCATACGCATCCCCGTGTAATCTCTGCTTAATGCAGTCTATGTAGTCCTGACTGTTGTCTGCACCTACCTCCCTTGTGGCTAATTCGCACCCCTGTATGAATTTGTACACTTCGCCGCGTAAGTCTGGCGACTGTGTTCCCGAAAAGAGCGGTACCAGCCTATTCGCAATCTTGGCTATCTCACCTATACCCATTTTGTGTGTGTTATTTGTCGTCTTAATTTGTTGAAATGACTAACTGTGTACGGAGTAGCTTCCTTATGATAAAGCGTCCTATCGTGGTCTAGCGATATTTCCTGACTTAAAAGTCTATTCTGCTCTTTTAATTCTCGTATGCGTCTATTTGCTTCCTCTAAAGAGCTACAGTCTTCTCTTGATTTTTGTGAAAATCCCTGGTCTAAGGTTCTATTTAACGTTTCCTCGGTTATCCCTTTTTTTGTTAATAATACCCTTAGTTTTTCGTTCTCTCGCTCTATGTTTGCGAGTAAGTCTTCCTGAAACTCTTTATTTACTAAATAATTGTCGTATCTATTTCTTAACGCGTTAAACTCTAATGCCCATGTCTTTGAATCTTCTGTCTTATTCTCTATTATCTGGTTTAGGAATTTAAGTAATTCCTCTACTATTGCGTCTGCTTTTTCTACACTCGTATGGTCTTTTAGGTTCCCTACTCTACACTTTATCAATTCTAAGTTTTCCTTGTTGCCTACTGTCTCTTTTAAAGTCGCCCAAATCCTGGATATAAATTCGCTTAACTGGCGTTTTAGTTCTTTATGGGCTCTATCTAATTCTATGTAAGCTTGTTCCTGCAACGACTCGGCCATTAATTAAAAGAACGACATCTAATTTAGTGGTTTTTATTCTATTAATGTTTCAATTATGGTAATTTTTCCCAATTTCCCGTACTTAAAACTTTATTCAAGCGACTACTTAGCGACATCGATTATCGTTCAATCGTTCCATTAAACGTTCTTAAAATTCTTTATACTACTCGTAGTACTTTAGAATGAGAAACAATTAAAATTTTTATTATGAAGTTTCGACTTTCTTAACCGGCTCAGCTTTCTTGCTCGCTTCGTTTACCGAGCGTGCAGTAAACATTCGCTGTACATCTGTTCATTAGTTGTTACGCTGAAGCTCGCTGCTGCTTTGTTTCAAGCAGAGATGAAGCGTCAAAATTTTCGTGACTTCGCTGTTCAGCTCTGTTTCAAGCAGAGCAGAAGCGTCAAAATTTTCGTGACTTCGCTGAGGTAATTTAAGACCTCACAGAAAGGAACGAACGACCTGCCTCAATTTTTCTATCTTTGATTGTTTTTTATCAGCCAGCAATTGTAATTGCTTGTTATTGAAACAACGAAGTTAACTTGGCTTGGATTCTTCTAACGATATGAAGTCTCTAAGTTCCTTACTTGAAATGTTTAACTTTTAATTTTGGTTCTCCAAAATAACCAAAAAAAATTCCTTTTTAATGTTTTAATTTATTGTAGTTCCGATTATTACCCCTTTTTTTTTTTGAAATTTCATACATTTGCTAATGTAGGACGTATTATTTAAAAATACGAAATACGGACGAATAAAATTATAAAATTAATTATCAATCCATCAACTTAAAATGTGCGACTTTGAAATCAACTACATTGAATGTTAAAATGTATTTAACAATGAACTTTGAAGTCAAACGTCTAAGACACACCCGAAACTATATAACTTAACCGTATACTTTACGCGTTTTGTTTTAGTATTGGATTGGTTTTCTGTTCTAACAATTTGCATTTATCATTTGAATTTTACCACTTTAAATAGAATCTATTTAAGTTAGTAAAATTATTCTGAATTTCGTCAATTTGCTACTCACAGTAACCAATATCATAAATTTTAAAAAAATCGCAAAAACTCGTCATTAGTTAATGTTGGCGACCTTATGTCGTTGCTGTTGATTACTGGCATTAACGAAAGATAACTAGCACATGAACCAGTACCTTTCACCAGGATGTCTGCTGATTTCTTGCCATTCGGAACTTGAACCGACTGCCAACGCTGAAAATTAATGTAAATGTTGTTAAATAAATTAACAACTTAATTAGTTTAACTCAATTTTTATACCCTACACCTTAAGGTAAGGGTATATTCACTTTGTAACGAAATGTGTAACGCATAGAAATAGAGACGATAGGTATAGAAAAGTATATATATTATTGATCAGCGTGACCTCTTGAGTCGATTTAGCCATGTCCGTCCGTCTGTCTGTCTGTCTGTCTGTCTGTCTGTCTGTCGGTCTGTCTGTCTGTCTGTTGAAATCACGATCACAGGAGAACCGGTGAAGATATCGTGATGAAATTTTGCATAAACATTGTTTCTTGTGGTGTGCAGGTTGGTATTGAAAATGGGCAAAATCGGTCCACGCCCACGCCTATTTTTTATTAAAAATGTGATATCAGCGTTCGTTTTTGAGCTATTACAACAAAATTTCATTCCTGGGTATAGAGTAGCATTATTCGTTAATATGCCAAATATGGGCGTGATCCGCCCACTTTTAGGTTACACAGGCAAAAGAGGGTTATATTGTTAAATATATAAACTTCCTGAATAAAACTTTTGATAACAACTTGTTTTACAAAAAAACATTATTACATGAAAACTGGGTGCGGTCCGCCCACTTTTACACTACATATACAGTATAGCAGTATGAGAACAAGTTTTTACCACGGAAATAAAGTTTAAATGAACACAATTATATAACAACTAAGCTAGTTATTTTGTTTTGAAAAAGGTAATGACCTGGCCTACTATTTATACAGAGTCGTAGCTAGGTTTCATGGAGCCCGGGACGGTTAATCAACTTGTAGCCCCAAAAATTCCTAGAATTCAATAAGTCAATACTTGATTTCCACAACTGCAGCCCCCGACATTGTGCCGCCCAGAGTGGACCCCCACGGCCGCCCTACCCTAGCTTCGGCACTTTTTTCAAAACTTTTAGGTGTAGGGTATCTAAGATTCGGCCAGGCCGAATATAGCTTTCTTACTGGTTATTTATAGCAATTATCAAGTATTAACATACTTCAATTTATTTCGATTCAAATTATTCTAATTTTACTCATGTTTTTTCACTGTGATATATCTTACTATTTTACTTTACTTTTATTTGTCACTGCTACAATTTCACTTTTTAATTTATTCCTAAAATTATTATTTCACTTTTCAAAATATCCTCGCAACTTCATTTCTACTTATTGTTTCACTTTCTTACAAAGTGACTGTTTTTCACTGTCACATATAACTTCCTAACTGCTTCAATTCCTTATTATATTATATTATATTTTATTTTTACTTACTTTATTCCTTATCGAGCGATCCTCGGCTCCGGCTGCAAAATACCGGCTGCGCCAATTTGTTGTATTATGTTTAGGGTGGTCTTCTCTCGTTTCAATTGTCCTCGGGACAATTACTAAAACTCCTTGTGTAGTATTTTGATTTGATCTCTATTTTATTTATATTTAACCGTTCACTTTTCGGGTTTTTCCTGCTTAAAACTTTAACACGTATCTTACAACTAAAAGCGCGACTCTATACCCGCGTAAACAAGACGAAGACCTCGTCGTTCTGATATAATTTTAAGACTCCCGTTCGAATCTTTTTCTGGTTTCCACTCTGGCTTGGTCGTTGCACCCGTCGACCGCACCAAAGTGGGTCGGTGTTGGCGCGTGTCGCAATTTCCATTCTTTCGCAATTATTATATTGCGAAATATCAATATCGGCAGAATTAAATCGTTCCGAATTTAATTCTTCCGCGTTTGGTTTTGGATTATTTTTATTATTTCTTTAAACCAAGCGTTTTATGGTCACTGCAAAGAGCTAAGATTTTTAAGGTTTGGAAGCTCGCTACTAGCTAGCTTCCACGATCAATACCAATGCTAAACGATCTGGTTGTTGGCTTGGTTTCCCAAAACTTGACTAAGGCTTTTGGCTACCAAACAAAGCGCTGCGGTTGCAGACTTGGCTTTCAAGTTTACTTTAATGAAAGCTTGGATGGAAATTGCGACCGCGACATACAACAGTGGACTTCTGGACAAAATTTCAACCCCAAATACGTTCTACAAGCTGAGAAATTGAGCTATAATCGGACTATTATAGGCGTGGTAATAGTCCGATTTTGCCCATTCTTAATACCGATGAGTTTCTAATGATAGACAATATTCGTGCCAAGTTTGATGAAGATATCTCTATTCGTTCTCTTGTAATCGTGATTTCCACAGAGGGACGGACATGGCTAAATCGACTCAGGAGGTCACGCTGATCAAGTATAATATATACTTTTCTATACCTGTCACGCCTCCTTTAATGCGTTACAAACGGAAGCAGTAAGTGAATATACCCTATTCACTTCGTGTGTAGGATATAAAAACATAAAAATCGTTATAGTCAAGTGTAAGAGATATCAACTCTCAAAATTAGCTCTTATAAAAATGGGACATTTCTTACTTAATGACCTGATAATTATATGTGTTGATTACATATTTTATAATACTTACATAAAAATTATTCAATTAAAAGAAAACTACTAGAAATCTTGAATTGCGTTTTTCTCGATAACTATCAGATTTTCGGTAAAATATCAGTTGGGGTCAGTTGTTGTTGTTGTCTTGTTTGTTGACAACAATAAAAAAAAAAATTGGGCGTGTTGTACGGCGCCCGATTTGTTCACGAGCTTCTTTTAGGAGATGATTTAAAACAGTTTAGTGGTCAATGCCTAGCTCCATACCAATATCGGCACTGCTGATATGTCTATCTTGCTGGACTTTTTCAAGAATTTCATCAGCTTTTCCAGTGATTGGACGACCAGAGCGTGACTCATCTTTCACATTAAAATTACTAAAATAAAAGCGAGCGAACCATTTCCGCGCAGCAGATTTTGATTATGCACCTTCATCGTAGACAGCAACATTTTTTTCACAAGCATGGCTAGTAGGGTGGGTCAATTTGTTCGGGTGAGAAAAAACGTGACAAAATCGAAATCTACACAAAATTTTAAGAAAATTACCCGTAGAAAGTATGGGTCTAAAATGAAAACCTAGCTCCCGCCGAGAGGCTTCATTATGAAAAATAAAAAAGTAGCAACTTCTGGTATATCCATACACAAAACACAAATGTAGTTGCTTTTTTGGACCTTTTTGTTGCATTTTTTTAAACCTTATTTGATTACAAATAAATTATTATGTTCCCACTAACTATTGATCAAGATATATGGAACATTGTTGTTGCATCGATATTATGTTACAATTTTTATACGAATTACGAAGGTTTAAAAAGATTAATTTTAATTGCACAGATTATATGGATTTAGTTGACTTGGATAATGACAACATATTATCTGAGCCTCCATTTACTGCAAGCATCCCACACGAGCACCTATTGGAGTATATTAAATGTGATGATGTACCACTGCCAGATCCAGGAATTCCGTCGCACATTCAGGAAACCGAGCGGTGTGTGCAGTTGCTAACGCATGTCTCACGACGAGTAATTGCAAAAAATCGTGATAGTGTTATGGCAGTGACTATAGAAAGTCGAACCCAAATACCCCGAATGGATTGTAAAAAAGACTTGGGTTCTGTTGTTTTAATTACGAAATAAAACTTTAATTTAAAAAAATTGCGTTTTTACTTATTGTCCAATAACATTACAAACTTAAGTTCTAAATTTTAGTTCTTACCGTTTCCTCACCGTTTCGGAGAATGGGCACTGTGACGGACGTACGGATGAACGGACGCACGTACAAAGAAGTCTCAGTAATAAGGTTCCATTTTCACTCTTTGAGTACGGAACATTAAAAATGTGTAATTTTTGCGTAAAACAGTATTTTGCTCTCATTATTATTATTTTTTTAAACCAATTTTCAAGATTCCATTATGTCTCTCGGCGGGATCTAGGTTTTGATTTTAGACCCATACTTTCTTAGTCAAGTTTTCTTAGAATTTATTGTCGATTAAGTTTTTGCTATATGCCCACTTACAAAAAAATTGACCCAACCTAATGCGCAGCCTTTTTCCCTTCGTCGTAATAACTGTCTATCTACAACGCAACGACGTCGCAGTCGATTGCGATGTTCCTATAGAAAAATGGGAAGGAACACGTCGTTGAGCTCTCTCACGTCGTCGTAAAATTTTCTAATTTTCTGACAACTGTTTCCGACGTTCTCATTTTTTGGAAAATAGTATGCCCAACTTCTCGATGAAATTTCTCCAATTCCCCAAAAAATGTAAATAAATTTGACAAACAACTTGTCAAACAAGGAAATTATTTAAATTGTTTTTATTTCGAACAAAATGTAAATAATTTTTGGTGACAGATGTCACGTATTCTCGTCATTGAGAGAGAGAAATCGTTATTGTTTGCGACGTTGCATCGTTGCGTTGTGGTTACACAGTAATACTGCAAAATATAGCGAAATTTTTCATTATTTTTCTCCATTTTCACATTTTTTAAAACGTCTTTCCAACTACTGCACCAATTTTGTTGTTTACACAGTGACAGTTACGGTCCAAGTTCCAATAAGTGGTATTGCTGCGATCAGTGTTACCAGAGTTATTTGCAATTGACCCCACCTTTCGGAAAAACGCCACGAACTTTTTCCCAGATACAATATATAAAGAGAGCAAATTTTTAATTTTGGAAGAAGCGTCGCAGGCGAAAAACTTTGTGCATAAATAGGGATTCGCCCGGTAACGCCAAGCGTTTTCATGTTTTTGCTGTTGTAACTTGTGGAGCAGAACCCAACAACAACAACAACTGTCCGGCGACCGTTGGTGAGTTATAGCGCTTTGAAATTTGAATTTATTTGCCTTTGCATAAATACAAATCCGTTCTGTTTACTTTCGTTCATCAATAAACTCGCAGCTAATTATCGTCGGTACATTTTCCCCTCTTTCATTCTTGATCTCTCTCTATCCTTTGTTCTACCTACTGGGTTCTGTACCTTAAAATCTTACTTTTCCTGAGCTTTCTAGCTATTAGTTCTGATATTAATCATAATCAGGTTGCATTAAAATTATTTTAGTTACTATACGATGATATTTTTTATTATTACTAATTTTTCTTATAAATTTTGTACATTTTATTCTGTATTAGTCCTATGTAGCGGGAAATAATACTTTTAACTATTTTTAATGCGTATTAACATAACAGTGTGAGCCGACCTTTATTAAATTTGATCTGTCAATTATATATTACTTCATGCTTGCCATTTATAAGAATTATGTGACTATCTATCTCACTTACATTTATATACAGTAGCGGACATAAAAATCCGGACACCTAAAATTATTATATTTATTATATTTCCCATTTATTTTTTTACGTGCGAATATTTTATTAAAAAACCTTTTACCCATGAATATGTATGTCCTTTAACTACCTGAAACATATAATTAGCAAGGTAATAAAAAGCCTGTTTTTTGTTTAAAATGGTAGAATGTTTATTATGGATTTTTGGTTTTTTTACAACATTTATCAAGAACTTTCATAACATTTTTATTACATTCAATAAAAATACAAAATTACACCTGAAAACAATTATAACCTTAAAGATTCTAAAAAACTTTACTTTAATACTTCGTGGTACCTCCTTTGTTTTTTTTGACCATATTATTGCGATCAGGCATTTAGTTAATCAAATTGTGTAGTGTCTGTGCTATGATACCCTCATACCAGACTTCCTCGATAATGTGGTCTAATTCAGGTAAAGTCCTGGTTCCTCTGGTAAAGTTCCTCTTTGTAACTTCTACTTTCATAATGTGCCACAAGTTCTCCATTGGGTTGAGATCAGGGCTATTTCCAGGCCAATGCGTTGCCGAAATTCCGACTTTTGATAAGTAATCCTTTACCTACACAAAAATAAGCCGATTTAACAAATTAAAATTTTTGTAATTATTAGTCAATTCTACAATGATCCATAAAATATCATTACCAACCAATTTTCCACGGTGACAAGGCGCAGAATCATCCTGGAATATGACGTTGCCTAGTAGCGAAAAGTGTTGCTCCACCGAGGGGATTAAATTTTCTTCCAATATGCGCTGGTACATAACAGCATTCACTGTTTGGTCTACAAGAACCAGCTGTCCAACACCATGATAGGAAAAACATCCCCATACCATTCGGCTACCACCCAGCCTGTCCATACGTTTAATGCATTCGTCGCTGTAACGCTCGCCTTTTCTTCGCCTCACGTACGAAATTCCATCGGATCCAAACAAGTTAAACTTGCATTCGTCGGAGAAGGTCACTTTTCTCCAATTCACCACAGTCCAATTCTGGTGTTCTTTGGCCCAATTTAGGCGCTTTTGACGCATTTTTGCTGTCAAGAGAGGCTTCTTGGCGTGCGCATAAGCCGGCTTCTGTGAGTCTTCTACGAACAGTTCTTGTGCTGATTTGGGTTCCACTGTCTTCTTCAAACTCTTTTCTAATAGCCTCAGCCGTTTCGAAGCGGTTTCGCAAGCTTATGCGTTTTGAAACACGATCATCTGCCGCATTGGTCTTTCGGACCCGTTCTGACCCTGGTTTCCGTTGCAAAGATCCAGTTTCATGATGCTTTATTACAAAATCGATGATGTGCGATTTGCTGAATCCAATTCTTCCACTAATGTCCCGGAGACTCAGCTTTACCGCCCGCAATGCCAAAATCTGAGCTTTATCGGCGCAACTAATTTTTTTAAAATTTGGCATTTTTTGCTTGTTTTTTAAATTAATATGGCACTTGTCATGCCAGTAACAACAGAATGATAAAAAAATGCACATAATGCATGTATTTATACAAAATAATTGCCCTACCTACAGACCCTTGTACCTAGGGAGCACTACAACCCTTTGAATGCATCCCCACTACCTGTCCGGATTTTTATGTCCGCTACTGTAAATTACGCTTTAAGTTCACTTCTTTGACAGTCATCAGCGGGTAAAGTTCTCTTAGAACTTGGACAGCGAGGCTGTCTGGCCAGAAACTAAACAATAAAGGTGGCAACACTCTTGAGAATACATTTTTATCGAACCAATTGTCATCTCTACTATTATTAAGAAGATTAATAAAGAAGTTGAAGAGAACACGTTCTAGATCATCTTGATAAAAATCAGATGGATAAAGGTGGATAAATATTTTATTTGAACCAAAATAACCAACGCGTTAAACTCTAATGCCCATGTCTTTGAATCTTCTGTCTTATTCTCTATTATCTGGTTTAGGAATTTAAGTAATTCCTCTACTATTGCGTCTGCTTTTTCTACACTCGTATGGTCTTTTAGGTTCCCTACTCTACACTTTATCAATTCTAAGTTTTCCTTGTTGCCTACTGTCTCTTTTAAAGTCGCCCAAATCCTGGATATAAATTCGCTTAACTGGCGTTTTAGTTCTTTATGGGCTCTATCTAATTCTATGTAAGCTTGTTCCTGCAACGACTCGGCCATTAATTAAAAGAACGACATCTAATTTAGTGGTTTTTATTCTATTAATGTTTCAATTATGGTAATTTTTCCCAATTTCCCGTACTTAAAACTTTATTCAAGCGACTACTTAGCGACATCGATTATCGTTCAATCGTTCCATTAAACGTTCTTAAAATTCTTTATACTACTCGTAGTACTTTAGAATGAGAAACAATTAAAATTTTTATTATGAAGTTTCGACTTTCTTAACCGGCTCAGCTTTCTTGCTCGCTTCGTTTACCGAGCGTGCAGTAAACATTCGCTGTACATCTGTTCATTAGTTGTTACGCTGAAGCTCGCTGCTGCTTTGTTTCAAGCAGAGATGAAGCGTCAAAATTTTCGTGACTTCGCTGTTCAGCTCTGTTTCAAGCAGAGCAGAAGCGTCAAAATTTTCGTGACTTCGCTGAGGTAATTTAAGACCTCACAGAAAGGAACGAACGACCTGCCTCAATTTTTCTATCTTTGATTGTTTTTTATCAGCCAGCAATTGTAATTGCTTGTTATTGAAACAACGAAGTTAACTTGGCTTGGATTCTTCTAACGATATGAAGTCTCTAAGTTCCTTACTTGAAATGTTTAACTTTTAATTTTGGTTCTCCAAAATAACCAAAAAAAATTCCTTTTTAATGTTTTAATTTATTGTAGTTCCGATTATTACCCCTTTTTTTTTTGAAATTTCATACATTTGCTAATGTAGGACGTATTATTTAAAAATACGAAATACGGACGAATAAAATTATAAAATTAATTATCAATCCATCAACTTAAAATGTGCGACTTTGAAATCAACTACATTGAATGTTAAAATGTATTTAACAATGAACTTTGAAGTCAAACGTCTAAGACACACCCGAAACTATATAACTTAACCGTATACTTTACGCGTTTTGTTTTAGTATTGGATTGGTTTTCTGTTCTAACAATTTGCATTTATCATTTGAATTTTACCACTTTAAATAGAATCTATTTAAGTTAGTAAAATTATTCTGAATTTCGTCAATTTGCTACTCACAGTAACCAATATCATAAATTTTAAAAAAATCGCAAAAACTCGTCATTAGTTAATGTTGGCGACCTTATGTCGTTGCTGTTGATTACTGGCATTAACGAAAGATAACTAGCACATGAACCAGTACCTTTCACCAGGATGTCTGCTGATTTCTTGCCATTCGGAACTTGAACCGACTGCCAACGCTGAAAATTAATGTAAATGTTGTTAAATAAATTAACAACTTAATTAGTTTAACTCAATTTTTATACCCTACACCTTAAGGTAAGGGTATATTCACTTTGTAACGAAATGTGTAACGCATAGAAATAGAGACGATAGGTATAGAAAAGTATATATATTATTGATCAGCGTGACCTCTTGAGTCGATTTAGCCATGTCCGTCCGTCTGTCTGTCTGTCTGTCTGTCTGTCTGTCTGTCGGTCTGTCTGTCTGTCTGTTGAAATCACGATCACAGGAGAACCGGTGAAGATATCGTGATGAAATTTTGCATAAACATTGTTTCTTGTGGTGTGCAGGTTGGTATTGAAAATGGGCAAAATCGGTCCACGCCCACGCCTATTTTTTATTAAAAATGTGATATCAGCGTTCGTTTTTGAGCTATTACAACAAAATTTCATTCCTGGGTATAGAGTAGCATTATTCGTTAATATGCCAAATATGGGCGTGATCCGCCCACTTTTAGGTTACACAGGCAAAAGAGGGTTATATTGTTAAATATATAAACTTCCTGAATAAAACTTTTGATAACAACTTGTTTTACAAAAAAACATTATTACATGAAAACTGGGTGCGGTCCGCCCACTTTTACACTACATATACAGTATAGCAGTATGAGAACAAGTTTTTACCACGGAAATAAAGTTTAAATGAACACAATTATATAACAACTAAGCTAGTTATTTTGTTTTGAAAAAGGTAATGACCTGGCCTACTATTTATACAGAGTCGTAGCTAGGTTTCATGGAGCCCGGGACGGTTAATCAACTTGTAGCCCCAAAAATTCCTAGAATTCAATAAGTCAATACTTGATTTCCACAACTGCAGCCCCCGACATTGTGCCGCCCAGAGTGGACCCCCACGGCCGCCCTACCCTAGCTTCGGCACTTTTTTCAAAACTTTTAGGTGTAGGGTATCTAAGATTCGGCCAGGCCGAATATAGCTTTCTTACTGGTTATTTATAGCAATTATCAAGTATTAACATACTTCAATTTATTTCGATTCAAATTATTCTAATTTTACTCATGTTTTTTCACTGTGATATATCTTACTATTTTACTTTACTTTTATTTGTCACTGCTACAATTTCACTTTTTAATTTATTCCTAAAATTATTATTTCACTTTTCAAAATATCCTCGCAACTTCATTTCTACTTATTGTTTCACTTTCTTACAAAGTGACTGTTTTTCACTGTCACATATAACTTCCTAACTGCTTCAATTCCTTATTATATTATATTATATTTTATTTTTACTTACTTTATTCCTTATCGAGCGATCCTCGGCTCCGGCTGCAAAATACCGGCTGCGCCAATTTGTTGTATTATGTTTAGGGTGGTCTTCTCTCGTTTCAATTGTCCTCGGGACAATTACTAAAACTCCTTGTGTAGTATTTTGATTTGATCTCTATTTTATTTATATTTAACCGTTCACTTTTCGGGTTTTTCCTGCTTAAAACTTTAACACGTATCTTACAACTAAAAGCGCGACTCTATACCCGCGTAAACAAGACGAAGACCTCGTCGTTCTGATATAATTTTAAGACTCCCGTTCGAATCTTTTTCTGGTTTCCACTCTGGCTTGGTCGTTGCACCCGTCGACCGCACCAAAGTGGGTCGGTGTTGGCGCGTGTCGCAATTTCCATTCTTTCGCAATTATTATATTGCGAAATATCAATATCGGCAGAATTAAATCGTTCCGAATTTAATTCTTCCGCGTTTGGTTTTGGATTATTTTTATTATTTCTTTAAACCAAGCGTTTTATGGTCACTGCAAAGAGCTAAGATTTTTAAGGTTTGGAAGCTCGCTACTAGCTAGCTTCCACGATCAATACCAATGCTAAACGATCTGGTTGTTGGCTTGGTTTCCCAAAACTTGACTAAGGCTTTTGGCTACCAAACAAAGCGCTGCGGTTGCAGACTTGGCTTTCAAGTTTACTTTAATGAAAGCTTGGATGGAAATTGCGACCGCGACATACAACAGTGGACTTCTGGACAAAATTTCAACCCCAAATACGTTCTACAAGCTGAGAAATTGAGCTATAATCGGACTATTATAGGCGTGGTAATAGTCCGATTTTGCCCATTCTTAATACCGATGAGTTTCTAATGATAGACAATATTCGTGCCAAGTTTGATGAAGATATCTCTATTCGTTCTCTTGTAATCGTGATTTCCACAGAGGGACGGACATGGCTAAATCGACTCAGGAGGTCACGCTGATCAAGTATAATATATACTTTTCTATACCTGTCACGCCTCCTTTAATGCGTTACAAACGGAAGCAGTAAGTGAATATACCCTATTCACTTCGTGTGTAGGATATAAAAACATAAAAATCGTTATAGTCAAGTGTAAGAGATATCAACTCTCAAAATTAGCTCTTATAAAAATGGGACATTTCTTACTTAATGACCTGATAATTATATGTGTTGATTACATATTTTATAATACTTACATAAAAATTATTCAATTAAAAGAAAACTACTAGAAATCTTGAATTGCGTTTTTCTCGATAACTATCAGATTTTCGGTAAAATATCAGTTGGGGTCAGTTGTTGTTGTTGTCTTGTTTGTTGACAACAATAAAAAAAAAAATTGGGCGTGTTGTACGGCGCCCGATTTGTTCACGAGCTTCTTTTAGGAGATGATTTAAAACAGTTTAGTGGTCAATGCCTAGCTCCATACCAATATCGGCACTGCTGATATGTCTATCTTGCTGGACTTTTTCAAGAATTTCATCAGCTTTTCCAGTGATTGGACGACCAGAGCGTGACTCATCTTTCACATTAAAATTACTAAAATAAAAGCGAGCGAACCATTTCCGCGCAGCAGATTTTGATTATGCACCTTCATCGTAGACAGCAACATTTTTTTCACAAGCATGGCTAGTAGGGTGGGTCAATTTGTTCGGGTGAGAAAAAACGTGACAAAATCGAAATCTACACAAAATTTTAAGAAAATTACCCGTAGAAAGTATGGGTCTAAAATGAAAACCTAGCTCCCGCCGAGAGGCTTCATTATGAAAAATAAAAAAGTAGCAACTTCTGGTATATCCATACACAAAACACAAATGTAGTTGCTTTTTTGGACCTTTTTGTTGCATTTTTTTAAACCTTATTTGATTACAAATAAATTATTATGTTCCCACTAACTATTGATCAAGATATATGGAACATTGTTGTTGCATCGATATTATGTTACAATTTTTATACGAATTACGAAGGTTTAAAAAGATTAATTTTAATTGCACAGATTATATGGATTTAGTTGACTTGGATAATGACAACATATTATCTGAGCCTCCATTTACTGCAAGCATCCCACACGAGCACCTATTGGAGTATATTAAATGTGATGATGTACCACTGCCAGATCCAGGAATTCCGTCGCACATTCAGGAAACCGAGCGGTGTGTGCAGTTGCTAACGCATGTCTCACGACGAGTAATTGCAAAAAATCGTGATAGTGTTATGGCAGTGACTATAGAAAGTCGAACCCAAATACCCCGAATGGATTGTAAAAAAGACTTGGGTTCTGTTGTTTTAATTACGAAATAAAACTTTAATTTAAAAAAATTGCGTTTTTACTTATTGTCCAATAACATTACAAACTTAAGTTCTAAATTTTAGTTCTTACCGTTTCCTCACCGTTTCGGAGAATGGGCACTGTGACGGACGTACGGATGAACGGACGCACGTACAAAGAAGTCTCAGTAATAAGGTTCCATTTTCACTCTTTGAGTACGGAACATTAAAAATGTGTAATTTTTGCGTAAAACAGTATTTTGCTCTCATTATTATTATTTTTTTAAACCAATTTTCAAGATTCCATTATGTCTCTCGGCGGGATCTAGGTTTTGATTTTAGACCCATACTTTCTTAGTCAAGTTTTCTTAGAATTTATTGTCGATTAAGTTTTTGCTATATGCCCACTTACAAAAAAATTGACCCAACCTAATGCGCAGCCTTTTTCCCTTCGTCGTAATAACTGTCTATCTACAACGCAACGACGTCGCAGTCGATTGCGATGTTCCTATAGAAAAATGGGAAGGAACACGTCGTTGAGCTCTCTCACGTCGTCGTAAAATTTTCTAATTTTCTGACAACTGTTTCCGACGTTCTCATTTTTTGGAAAATAGTATGCCCAACTTCTCGATGAAATTTCTCCAATTCCCCAAAAAATGTAAATAAATTTGACAAACAACTTGTCAAACAAGGAAATTATTTAAATTGTTTTTATTTCGAACAAAATGTAAATAATTTTTGGTGACAGATGTCACGTATTCTCGTCATTGAGAGAGAGAAATCGTTATTGTTTGCGACGTTGCATCGTTGCGTTGTGGTTACACAGTAATACTGCAAAATATAGCGAAATTTTTCATTATTTTTCTCCATTTTCACATTTTTTAAAACGTCTTTCCAACTACTGCACCAATTTTGTTGTTTACACAGTGACAGTTACGGTCCAAGTTCCAATAAGTGGTATTGCTGCGATCAGTGTTACCAGAGTTATTTGCAATTGACCCCACCTTTCGGAAAAACGCCACGAACTTTTTCCCAGATACAATATATAAAGAGAGCAAATTTTTAATTTTGGAAGAAGCGTCGCAGGCGAAAAACTTTGTGCATAAATAGGGATTCGCCCGGTAACGCCAAGCGTTTTCATGTTTTTGCTGTTGTAACTTGTGGAGCAGAACCCAACAACAACAACAACTGTCCGGCGACCGTTGGTGAGTTATAGCGCTTTGAAATTTGAATTTATTTGCCTTTGCATAAATACAAATCCGTTCTGTTTACTTTCGTTCATCAATAAACTCGCAGCTAATTATCGTCGGTACATTTTCCCCTCTTTCATTCTTGATCTCTCTCTATCCTTTGTTCTACCTACTGGGTTCTGTACCTTAAAATCTTACTTTTCCTGAGCTTTCTAGCTATTAGTTCTGATATTAATCATAATCAGGTTGCATTAAAATTATTTTAGTTACTATACGATGATATTTTTTATTATTACTAATTTTTCTTATAAATTTTGTACATTTTATTCTGTATTAGTCCTATGTAGCGGGAAATAATACTTTTAACTATTTTTAATGCGTATTAACATAACAGTGTGAGCCGACCTTTATTAAATTTGATCTGTCAATTATATATTACTTCATGCTTGCCATTTATAAGAATTATGTGACTATCTATCTCACTTACATTTATATACAGTAGCGGACATAAAAATCCAGACACCTAAAATTATTATATTTATTATATTTCCCATTTATTTTTTTACGTGCGAATATTTTATTAAAAAACCTTTTACCCATGAATATGTATGTCCTTTAACTACCTGAAACATATAATTAGCAAGGTAATAAAAAGCCTGTTTTTTGTTTAAAATGGTAGAATGTTTATTATGGATTTTTGGTTTTTTTACAACATTTATCAAGAACTTTCATAACATTTTTATTACATTCAATAAAAATACAAAATTACACCTGAAAACAATTATAACCTTAAAGATTCTAAAAAACTTTACTTTAATACTTCGTGGTACCTCCTTTGTTTTTTTTGACCATATTATTGCGATCAGGCATTTAGTTAATCAAATTGTGTAGTGTCTGTGCTATGATACCCTCATACCAGACTTCCTCGATAATGTGGTCTAATTCAGGTAAAGTCCTGGTTCCTCTGGTAAAGTTCCTCTTTGTAACTTCTACTTTCATAATGTGCCACAAGTTCTCCATTGGGTTGAGATCAGGGCTATTTCCAGGCCAATGCGTTGCCGAAATTCCGACTTTTGATAAGTAATCCTTTACCTACACAAAAATAAGCCGATTTAACAAATTAAAATTTTTGTAATTATTAGTCAATTCTACAATGATCCATAAAATATCATTACCAACCAATTTTCCACGGTGACAAGGCGCAGAATCATCCTGGAATATGACGTTGCCTAGTAGCGAAAAGTGTTGCTCCACCGAGGGGATTAAATTTTCTTCCAATATGCGCTGGTACATAACAGCATTCACTGTTTGGTCTACAAGAACCAGCTGTCCAACACCATGATAGGAAAAACATCCCCATACCATTCGGCTACCACCCAGCCTGTCCATACGTTTAATGCATTCGTCGCTGTAACGCTCGCCTTTTCTTCGCCTCACGTACGAAATTCCATCGGATCCAAACAAGTTAAACTTGCATTCGTCGGAGAAGGTCACTTTTCTCCAATTCACCACAGTCCAATTCTGGTGTTCTTTGGCCCAATTTAGGCGCTTTTGACGCATTTTTGCTGTCAAGAGAGGCTTCTTGGCGTGCGCATAAGCCGGCTTCTGTGAGTCTTCTACGAACAGTTCTTGTGCTGATTTGGGTTCCACTGTCTTCTTCAAACTCTTTTCTAATAGCCTCAGCCGTTTCGAAGCGGTTTCGCAAGCTTATGCGTTTTGAAACACGATCATCTGCCGCATTGGTCTTTCGGACCCGTTCTGACCCTGGTTTCCGTTGCAAAGATCCAGTTTCATGATGCTTTATTACAAAATCGATGATGTGCGATTTGCTGAATCCAATTCTTCCACTAATGTCCCGGAGACTCAGCTTTACCGCCCGCAATGCCAAAATCTGAGCTTTATCGGCGCAACTAATTTTTTTAAAATTTGGCATTTTTTGCTTGTTTTTTAAATTAATATGGCACTTGTCATGCCAGTAACAACAGAATGATAAAAAAATGCACATAATGCATGTATTTATACAAAATAATTGCCCTACCTACAGACCCTTGTACCTAGGGAGCACTACAACCCTTTGAATGCATCCCCACTACCTGTCCGGATTTTTATGTCCGCTACTGTAAATTACGCTTTAAGTTCACTTCTTTGACAGTCATCAGCGGGTAAAGTTCTCTTAGAACTTGGACAGCGAGGCTGTCTGGCCAGAAACTAAACAATAAAGGTGGCAACACTCTTGAGAATACATTTTTATCGAACCAATTGTCATCTCTACTATTATTAAGAAGATTAATAAAGAAGTTGAAGAGAACACGTTCTAGATCATCTTGATAAAAATCAGATGGATAAAGGTGGATAAATATTTTATTTGAACCAAAATAAGAAGTTTGAGTGAGTATACAGTTGAGCAACTGAAAGAGCTGCTTCGAGAGAGCGGATAAAAGGTTTCTGGAAATAAACCAGAATTAATTGCGCGTCTACAAGAATAAGCAGAACCTGGGAATGTTCTAGAAACATCGACAAATGAATTGACGACGAATTCGGGTGAAGCGATAGGACCCCTGCAGAATGTGGTCGTTAGTACAGTGGCTTGAAACTGTCACCTATTCATTGATTCCATTGGTCGGGGAGAACAACAACTCTACACAAGAAATATGTACTACTCCGAGTATTCGCTATAATAGTGCATACTAAGCGTCAACGCACATACCAGAGCACAGCGACGTATATCGATCTAACCGAAGCCGAAGCCGTTTATATGCGCAGCCAACATCGGGGCAATCGATCAGGGCAATCGAGCAGCTGACCATATGTAGTTCGCAGATGTCAAGCGCGAGCAGTATGTCGTACACAACCGCTCGTGCTATACCACCTGCATGTGCAACAGCACCATTACAAAATTTGTTTGCTACAAATAAGACGAATGTACTTGGAAGCCAATTTAATAATATTCGCGATTTAACATCTATTTTTCCGGAATTCGACCCATGCAGTAGTGTCGTCACATCTATATAATTTGTTGAACGAGTCCAACAATTGCAGTACGCGTATCAATGGGACGAGAGGCTTGTAGTTCTTGCGGCCCAAAGCAAAATGAAGGGCTCTGCGAAATTATGGATAGATGCACAGCCAATTTTCAGGACGTGGAGCGAATTCGTCAGTGCATTTTTGGCAGAATTCCCTGCAAGACTACTTCAGCAGATGTCCATTGCAAATGATGAGTGCTCGAATATCAAAAAATGAATGAAACAGAATTTTATTACAGAGTGCTATCCCTCGGGCGTCGTGGTAATGTCGACGAAATGTCAGTGTAACAATTCCAAGCACGAAAATAAAGAAAATGATAGGAGCGGTCCGGTCTGTTATAATTGTCGAGAACGTGGACATTTGTCACGCAGTTACCCCCGGGCCCAAAGAAAACCTAGGTGTCAAAAGTGTTCCTCGACTCGTCATGAGACTCGAGACTGTTCAGCACCAGGCGCACGGGATTTCCCAGCTCCGGTTAAGACCATTGAAAAGGACGCGATAGCCAGAAAATATGTAGAGATTAACTGATAGCCAGAAAATTTTTAAAAAAGTAACTGTGAATGGTATAATGTGCTACGCGTTAATTGACTCCGGTAGCTGTAAATCGTTGATTACATCGTTGAGAAAATAATTGCAGATTTACTAGGACTAGGAATTATACGTCCTTCGAATTCAAAGTACGCATCGCCCATCGTTTTACTACAAAAACAAAATGGAGAAGATCGATTATCTGTGGATTATCGTGAACTGAATGCCATCATAGAAAATCAGCAACATCAACATGGTCTATTCCATGTTCCATCCACTCCAACAGTGGATGGAGTTCTGTCTACATTAGTGGAAATAAGCGAAGAATCAAAGCAGTACACTGCCTTTGTGAACCACACCAGTCATTTCTATTTCAACAGAATGCCGTTTGGATTGCGGTATGCACCTACCACATTCCAGCGAATGATGTCGCAGGTAATCAGGCCAATGAAAGCCAAAGTCGTCAGTAGACGTAGACGTAATATGTAGTATGTAGACGAAGTAATAATTGCATCAAAAACATACGTTGACGGTTTACGAGATTTGGAAGAGTTCCTTAATATTATACAACAACAAGGTCTAACGCTAAGGTTATTGAAATGCTCGTTTTTGAAAAACAAAGTCATGTTCCTTCATGAAGTAGAAGAGAACGGAATTAAACCAGGGAAGATAAAAACAATGGCAATTCAACAATACCCAGTACCTTCTAATGTGACAGAGGTGAAACGTTTCTTGGGCTCACTGAATTCTTCCGCAAATTTGTTGCTAATTATGCTAATATTGCTGCCTAGTTGACGCGCTTGACTAGGAAGGATGTTGAATTTCAGTGGACAATAGAAAGCAACGCAGCGTATCAAAAATTGGTTCAACTTCTAACTGAAGCACCAGTTCTGGGAATTTACGACGTCACAAGAGAACATCAAGTGCACACAGACGCTTGCAGTATTGGGATCTCCGCAATATTACTGCAACGCGAGGAGAGTGGCGAATTAAAGCCAATTGCATATTGCAGCCAGATATGTAATGAGTCAGAACAAAAGTACCATGGATATGAAGTAGAAATATTAGCTGTAGTTGAGGCATGTATCACATGCATGTATATCACATCAAGTATGAAGTCATCAAATCCATTAAATCCACGAGTGGCTCGCTGGTTCCTGAAATTGTTGGAGTACGATTCAGACGTTTTACACCGCCCTGGACCCACAATGGCACATCTCGATGCCATGAGTCGTGCACCAGTAGAAGACCCAACCCACCCTGAGGATGTGAGCGTGAAGATTCTAACAATTGGTATCACAGTAGATGATTGGATCTTCACAATACAGAAGCAAGACTCAAAACTGGAAAAGATTATTGAGAGCATCATTTCTCAAACACCAGATCAGGACAAAAGGTTTGAAAATCAGTATGTCATGAAATAGAATCGTCTTTTCAAGAAGTGTGGAGAAAACCTGTTATTGGTTGTTCTCCAAGGGATACAGTGGTGTATAGTTAGATTATGCCACGATGAATCTGGTCACCCCCGTGTCGATGGGACGTTAAAGCGACTGGCACAACATTTTTGGTTCTCACGGAGTCGGAATTTCGTTAAGTCCTACAGAAAATCGTGCATCGGATGCTGTTAGAACCGTGTACCTGGTCAAAGAGAGTGTGTGTTGTATGCAATGGCGACCCCGAAAGTCCCGTTTGCGACCCTACATATTGATCATTTGGGTCCGTTTATAAAAAGTCGCCATGAAAATGCGTACCTTCTTGTAGTTGTGTAATCTTATCTACGATTTTACACCTCGAGATATCAGTGGCAATAGAACCCTTTCATCACTGCACGACGATGAGAATACGGTAGCAATTATTAATATGCACGAGAGTCGCAGGCTACAAGTAACATTGAAATGGCTCGTGTGGAATGGAACGAACATTTTGATGCCAAGCACAATCAGCCACGAATCCTGACGTCAAATTTCGAGGGCCATATGTTGTCTCTAAGGTGTTACATTTTGATCGTTATGTAGTCACTGATATCGATGGATGCTACATCGTAAGCAGCGTAAATTTACCATTGTTGCAAGCAGTGATAAAACGAAACCATGGTGTGAGCTGTATCCAGTTATTGATAAAATTTATCATGCTGATGCAGAAGATGGACGTGGATTCTGCTAATTCCACGTTCAAAGCGGTGGAAAAAAATTAATGATGGGGACGCCATAGAAGGAATGACTGTTAGTAGTAGATGCTGCAGACTTGTGGTGCGGTGTGAAAGCCGAGGCCGCTACATTTGCCGATGTAATTCGAACGCAACGGCAGTCATTCTCGCCGTCTAAAGAAACATGGCGAATTTATTCCGAAATTGTTGATAGTAAGCCACAAAGGAATAAGCCGACGCACAAGTTTATCCGAAAGAAACGCTCACTCTTTTCACAATTGACTAAAGTGCCTGCCGAAGCTAAGCGAGCGAGTGTCCCGAGATAAAGCCAAAACTTTCGAAGAGCTCGTGGAGCTTGTGGAAGCTCGTGAAGCAGAACTCCTTTTAAATGAACGTGGCATTCGTGTGAACACCATAGAAACAAAAAATCATGGATGGTAGTCCAGCCCGTGTAGTTTCTGCCGAAAAAAAGATCACACTCAAAACCAATGTTTCAAAACAATTAATGCTAAAACAAGGAAAGTGCAAAGTGCAGAGGTACTAGCGCAAGCGATATCTGGAAAACCGAAGTTCGCTTGTTATGGTTGTAATGCACCAGGTGTTACAACTGCTAAATGTATCGTATGTAGTGCGAAAAAGCCTGGTGCTGTTCCAGTCTGTTCGTTTTAATTCTTTGTAAGCAGGTATAATTGGTAAAGACGTATCCTTAGCAAACGTGCAGCTTTTTGGTGTCCCAGGTCAGTTACACTTTGACTCACGAGCACGAACAAGTGTCGCTAGCGCAAATTTGAAAAGAATCAGGGATCTGAAAGGGTGTGAATATCATCAACTCAAATGTGAAATTTGCCTTGCGGATGTTAGCATGTCAATGAGAGTGTTTCTATCAACCACATGTAAAGTTGTTATGTTATGCGACAGATGTTTAAATATACCGTTTATGATTCTATCACAAGCAAAGAGCAATAGAACGCTAATAGGTTCTGATTTCATGGAGAAATACGGCATAGTAATGAAAATGGGACAGAACAATTGGTACTTTGAGTACGCTCTTACACAGCATTTTGATTTGGCTGAACAATGGGACGGCCAGTCCATCTCAATACGAAACGCAAGCCACCCGAAACTTTAATCAACAATGCCAAGTGGCACAAGGTCAATGAAAGAAGAGGTTCTGAAAGAAGAAACAGCCTAAAGACATTTGGTCCTGAAATTAAAACCAACGATTGCTCCCCACATTCGATTCAACAAATATTCAAGGATGCTATACCTGTTGGTGAAACAACTCCACTTCGAAAAGATAAAGATTTCTTCAGCCTTGTTCAGACTTATATGGTTGGCGAACGTGAAGGCTGTTATTCAAAAGATTACCTTGAGTCCATTTTTACGCCACTATATTCAGTAGATTTCAAAGTTTTCTTCAATGAAAAACATAACTTGTGCAAACGTGCACAGGCAAGGATGTGGCTTCAGTGGCCAAGGTTTGGTATCCCAGTGTACCTCCAGAAGCACTTCTCATAGACTACGACAAACATTTTGTTTAATGAAAAACATAACTTGGACAAACGTTGTATACAATTGCAAAGGACGGTATAACAGCTACCTATTCCTGAAAAATTCAGCCGTGCATAGGCAAGGATGTGGCGTGAGTGGCCAAGATTTGGTCACCCAGTGTAGCCCCAGAAGCACTTCTCATACACTTCGACAAACATTTTATTCAACGAAAAATATAACTTCTACAAACGTTATATACAGTTCGGAAGGCCACTATATGCACACTATAGGACAGACTAGAGCCCAGAGCCTAAGGAAAGAAAATTAGAAACGAGTGCGAATATAGAGTTAGATAAGAAGTTTTTCGCTGCAGAAGGATTGCACAGATTAAAAATGGCTGTAAATGAACGAGTGATAACGCAGTCTGGCCTGGTCTTCCAGGTGTGGTTGGTTATATTTGTCACTATGGTATGTATTGAATTCTTCTGGTTAGAGATAGGCCTTGACAGAGGAGTCCGCCTCCTCGGCTCCCAGTGAGGAGCCCGTTCACTGCTCACTCATTGCCTTCGATATTCGAGTGGCCTGGGACCCAGCAGGTGCTGACGATGTGGGCCCTCATTAGGTTCTCCAATTTGCCTCTGCATTTCAAGACAATCTCTGATTTTACCTGCGTCGAGCTTAATGCTTTTACAGCAGCTTGGCTATCTACGAGGAGGCTATGTTAACAAAAAATGATTTAATAGAATACGTAAGAAGTGTACCGCAGCCAGTAGGAGATGAGAATGCTAATGCTGCGAGAGAATTATGTCTCAAGCAAGATAGAAAACCAAAGGCTGATTTGATTTTGTCTATTCAGCCGTCGGAAATTAAACAAGTCCGTGGTTGTGAAACTGCACGAGATGTGTGGTTGAAGCTACATTCTATTTATGCTTCAAACTCTACTCTATTGAAAGAAGTGATCTTAGTAAAGCGGACTATTGAAAGCGGAGACGTTAAGTAACACATTCGTAAATTTGTGGATAAACTGGAAGCAATGGGAGCACAAATTAATGAAGACCCATTGTCAATAATGTTATATAGTCTTCATTTGAAAATTTCAGGTGTGCTATCGAATCATGCGATGAGCTATCAAGTGCTGAAGTGTTAAAAGTTATGATACTAGAAGAAAGTAAAGCTCGCAAGCAGTCTGCAAGCCGCTCAGTGATTGCAATGACCCCCGCAACGCGTGGAAAGCCGTACAAAGGTTTTTATAAAAGAAAGCAAAGCAAAAATGTGCTAAAGTGCTATAAATGCGGCGCTTCGGGACATAAAGCAAATGTTTGTACTTCTAAATCAAATAGCGCGAAAAACTCAGCAGTGTTAATAAAAGCTATGCAGTGAAAATTACGGACAAAGGACATGAAGTAACATTTAACAAGAGTGGTGCATGCGTTTCGAAAGGTCTTGAAGAAACTTTCATAAGAAACTTTGCAATCTGGCTTAAGTTATTCTTGCTAGTCTGAAGCGATAGTTACGTCATGATATCTGCGTAAGTATTTCCATCAAGCCCATTAAAAGGAAAAACACCGCGTGAAAAATGGTTGAAAAGAAAACCGAGGGTGAGTCATCTTAAACTTTTTTTGATGTAAAGTTATGGTTTTAGACAAGGACCCTGGCAAAGACAAGTTATCACAAAGAGCACATGAAGAAGGTATATTTGTTGGATATCCCAGAGAACAGAAAGGTTATCGTGTTTGGATTGCATCAAGACATCAAATAGTGCAAGTGCGTGATGTATAATTTGTAGAAAAATTCGGAAATAAGGCATTATCTTCAGATACAATAAATGAGGTTAGTACATTGGTTTTAGAGAACAACGAAAAATGCAACAATATGCGAAGGTACGTAGAATTTTCTCCAGAGCGTATCAAATGTACATAATCTGAAATCTACTGAATTAGATAACATAAATAAAGACACTAAAGCACCTGGAAGGCCAAAAATCATATGTACAGGACAAAGAGGAAGTCTAATACTCTAATATTGTAGAAGTTTATATCAAATCTGCATTGAATGGTTCTGCTAGCGAAGAGTAGAAAAATGCTTTAGAATCTGAAGTAATAAGTTTATTGAAAAATGATACATGGGATATTGTAAAAACTTCTACTAAAGAAAATGTGATTGTTGTCGATTAGTCATAACAACTAAGCATGATTCAAACGGAATAATAGAGCGACGCAAAGCTCGATTGGTAGCAAAGGGCTACAGTCAAAGACCTGATGTTGATTATTATAAAACATTTGCTCCAGTTGCAAGATTGGAAACAATAAGATTATTGTTAGCTTTAGCGCTGCAGCTCGATTTCAAAGTATAATATTTCAGTTTTACCGCATATTTAAATAATTACTTGAATGAAAAGTTTACATGAAGGAATAATTACCAAGCAATTTAAATGAGATTCTGGAAAGTATTGTATAAAAAATGGAAAAGGCTCTACCTTTGGTTTAAAAGCCATAAAAATGCTTAAAGTTTTGAAAAATGGTGGCAGATTTTGTCAACTCAAGACAGCGCTTTATGGATTAAAACAGGCTGGACGCCGGTAGTATGATCGGTTGGGAACAAAATTTCAAAGCTTAGGTTTGAATCCGACCAAAGGCAAACCATGCTTGTTTTATGGAAAAATCAACAGTAATTTTATATTGTTGGCTATATATGTAAAACACATATACGTCGTCTCAAAGTTGCGTCTTTGGTTGCGTCTCAAAGTAAGGAAAATGTTGGTATCCTTAAACAAAGTTTGTTAGAAGATTTTGAGATCAAGGATCTAGGCTTAGCGAAAAATTGCGTTGATTTTTAAATTCATCAAAGTGATTCAAGTATTTTATTAACAGACTAGCTACATTAATGAATTACAGCGACAGTATGGAATAAGTGAATGTAATGCAGTATCTACGCCTGCTGAGGTAGCAAGTAAGAAACAGCCGAATAGTTTACCAGATTGTCAACTATCTGAAGATTGTCAATACAGAGAGTTGATTGGATCGTTAATGTATCTCTCGGTGGATTGAAGACCTGATATTTTGAAGTCAGTATCCAGATTAGCACAGTACGTTAATAAACCGCTTAAATGCCACTGGCTAGGAGCAAAACACATTTTAAGATATTTGGTTGGAACTTGTGAACGAGGTCTCGTGTATAAGAAGACTGGAAAACCTTTGGTGGGATTCTCTGACGCCGATTGGAGCGGAAATCAGTTAGACCGAAAGTCGTATAGCGGATATGTTTTTATATTGAGCGCAGCTGCCATAGCTTGGAAATCACAAAAACAGCGAACGGTGGCTTTATTATCAACCGAAGCGGAATATACAAGTTTAGCAGAAGCCGCGAAAGAAGTGATTTACCTGAAGACTCTTTTGGTTTTAAAGAATTCATCAGTACAACGGTTTTTGTGGACAATAGAGGTGCACAGTGTTTAGCAAATGATTCTGTATTACATTCACGTACGAAGCACATAGATATCAAACATCATTTCTAACGCGATTCTATCAATGCTGGGCATTTCAAACTCGAACACGTTTCATCACAAAACATGGCTGCTGATGTGTTGACGAAGGCACTTGCGAAAGTTAATCATCAAAAATGTGTTCAAGGACTTGGTCTTACTCCCTAGAATGAAGTATCCGTTGAGGGGGCGTTTTGTAACTTACATCTGGCAATTTCACGGTTTTGTGTCATCTTTTGACATTTCATTATTTTTGTAATGTATTCATTATTTTGTAGTATACCTAATTACTTTTCTTGCTTCCGGCATCTTGTCTTTTGTGCACTCATCTTGTCTATCTGAATTAAAAGTCACGCTATCAAAAACAAGTGTTTTTGTTTTTTCTTTCTTTTTATGGACAGCTTAACAAAAAGTACTAATAATATTAACTTCGACTTTTCTCAAAAAAAATGCGATTTTCGGAAAAAATTTACTAATAAATGAAAAGATATTACATAAATGAGAGATGTTTAGTTTACTTTCTAACGGTATATATGCCACCGGATATATTCTAAGGTTAAGGAGATAGGGCAAATGAATTCAAATTTCAAAGGATTCTAAATCATAAGCCAGGGGGCGCCTGGGTAAGTTATTGTTTGGGTCTGCTCCATAAGCTACAACACGGTGGGCGTTACTGGGTCATATCTCTCTTTTAATGAAATTGGTTGCCCTGAAAAGGGCAGATTTTGAACGTTTTCTCACACTTCATAGAGCTTCGTCGTCGGAGACATCAGAATCTAAGGAACTATTTTGGTTCGGCATCATATTTAAAAAATTCGGATAGTGGATCCAAATTCGATTGTTGACACTTGCAAATACAAATTTTGGTACCTACGGAAAAATATGTTTTCCTTGCGGATTAGTAAAAAGACACAAATACTTACGTTTCAAAGAGCGTTTTTTCCTAACATCCTGCACCTTAAGAAAATCCTGCAAATTTCTTAAGAAAATTAAGGATTGATACTTTCTTAGTATTCTTAGTATTAGGGATGAGAATTAATAATAACTAACTAATAACTTATGTATTTTCCTAAAATTATTGGATTAGAAAAAAGTAATAACAATTGTAATTTGGGTTTTTCTCGAAAGCTATAAGGTGTTCCATATAAGGTAGCTAGGTAAGAGGTGGCGCCCACCACCGCACTCGATAATGGGCAACAATTAAGGCTAATGAGCCTCGTTTTGATCCACCTAAAAAGTACGCGTGAGAGAAAATATCCATGTAATTTGGGAATAGTAGGTGTTATAGCCAGCCCGCCAGGTTGAGGAACCTGAGCAGTTGTCTGGGATGGAACCTGGCGACTTCCTCCAGTCCATTGAAGGTGATTTTACCCCAGGTATTGAGTCTGGCACGCATGAGTGCCGGGCATACACATAGTAGGTGGGAGACCGTTTCTTTCTGAGAAGTGTCTCCGCAGCTTCGGCAGAAGGTGTTGTGGGTCAGGCCCAGACGTTCCGCGTGATCACCGATCGTCCAGTGGCCAGTGACCACCCCGACAAGCCTGGCTATGTCCGTTCGGCTCCTGTTAATGAGCCATTTGGTCTTGGCCTTATCGTACGATGGCCATGACGTCCTGGCAATGCGACAGGATTGTAGATCTCTCCATCTGCCGTTGGCTTTATCGCGGAATACGCGGTATAATTCTCCTTTTAGAGTATTTAGTGGCTTGTGTATTGGGATGGCATTATCCGGTGACATAGCGGCTCCCCGCCTAGCGAGCTCACCCGCATTTCGTTCCCGTGGATACCTCGGTGTCCAGGGACCCAGAGTAGTTTGACCTCCGCGTGACGACAGAGGTTGTTGAGGTCCACGCGGCACTTTTGCACCGCCTTGGAATACGTTGTGGTGGCCAGCAGGGAGAGTATAGCTGCCTGACTGTCTGTGGCTATGGTTAATCTCCCGCCGGTTATTCGCGCTTACGCTAGTCTCCTACAGGCCCCCCTTATGCCAGCTATTTCCGCCTGGAAAACACTGGCATAGTCTGGAAGTTTTAGGGATATCTCCGTGGGTGGTTTTTGCGAGTATACACCTGCCCCCACTCCGATGTCCATTTTGGAGCCGTCGGTGTAGACAATGGCGTCACAGTTTTCGGTAAAGTGTTCCGCCCGCCTTTTCCATGCGGATCTGGAAGGAATTTCGGCCTCGAAGCGCCTGTCGAAGTCGGTAGTCTTCACGAGGTAGTCCGTGCTGTAGTTTTCCGGCGAGCTGAGAATCAGATCCAGTCAGTTCCCGTGACCATAATGTCTGGGACTCCAGTTGCCCGATTCCCTTAGTCGCAGGGCAGCTGTGGTTGATGCAAGCTTTAGATGTAGATCTATGGGGAGGATATCCAGGATGGCGTTCAGAGCTTCTGTTGGACAGGTCCTCAGAGCTCCTGTAGCCCCAACACACGCCGTGCGCTGTACCCTCCCCAGGCGTATGGAGTGAGACTTCTTGCTCGAAGCCGTCCACCAAACCAGTGCTCCATATGACAGGATTGGCCTGATGATAGCAGTGTACATCCATAGTGTAAGTTTGGGCTTCAGTCCCCATTTCTTACCGAAAGTTCTGCAGCAGGAGTAGTAGGCAACGCTCGCCTTCTTGATCCTCTGCTCTATGTTTCTTCCCCAATTTAGTTTGGAGTCGAGTATTATGCCTAGGTATTTCGCCTGCATCGAAAGTTGAAGCTCCTGTCCGTGGAGCTTCGGCGGCTTAAATGGTTGAGGTTTATATCTTTTTGTGAACAGTACTAGCTCCGTTTTGGAAGGATTTACTCCTAGTCCTCGCGGAGTAGCCCATGCAACAATTGTGCGGAGGGCTCTTTCCGTAACGGAGCTTAAAGTCGATGTGCAGAAGCCGGAGACCAATATGACCAGATCATCGGCGTTTGCCACGGCTTTGATTCCCGCTTTGTCCAGCTGTTCCAAAAGCGGGTTCATTACCAGAATCCATAGCAGCGGTGAGATTACCCCCCCTTGGGGCGTGCCTCTGCTAGCATACCTGACGATACTACTGTTCGCCAGTGTGGCGTGGATCTCTCTTGTATGCAGCATTACAAGAATCCATCTTATAAGAATTTCTTCGGCTCCTAGATCCCTAAGTGCCTCCCGAATGGAAGAAGATTTAACGTTGTTGAAAGCTCCTCCTATGTCAAGGGAGGTCCCCAACGTGTATTGTTTGTAATAGAGTGAGCGCTCTATGTATGTGTAGGGCAGAACCTACACCATGTGTACCTTGTGTAGGGCAGAATCCGTAGATCTTCCCTTGATGTACGCATGCTAGGAATGGGATATTTTGTCGCATAGCTTTTCCCTCAGGTTATCGTCCAGAATGCGTTCCAGTGTTTTTAGAAGGAAGGAAGTGAGAGAAATCGGCCTGAAGTCCTTCGCTGAGTCGTGGCCCCGTTTCCCCACTTTCGGTATAAAAACAACCTTGACCCTCCTCCATGTGTCTGGTACATGGCCCAGCTCTACACTGGATCTGAAGAGCCTGGTTAGGAAGGGGATTACTAAGACCTCCGTTTTTTGCAGCATCACCGGCCAGATACCGCCTGGTCCAGGAGATTTAAAGGGGTCGAACGAATTTACAGCCCATGTTATCCTGTCCGTCGAGATGATATCTTCTATCATCTTAATGTCAGGTTGGCTGGTGTTACTGGGTATATCACTCGTAACCGTTGTCCTGGTGTCAAACTCAGAGCAACCTGGAAAGTGAGTTCTGGTGAGTACCTCCAGGGATTCAGATGCTGAGCTAGTCCACGAACCATCCTCCCTTCTTACCACAGAAGGGCAGGAGTGGTCCTTGGACAGTAGTTTGTTGAGTCTTGCAGACTCCTTGGTATTTTCGATGTTGCCGCAGTAGGTTTTCCAGGCCGTGGATTTAGCCTTCTTGAGGGCTTTTTTGTACATTCTCCGACAATCCTGGTAGGGGTTCCAGTAATTGTGTTTTTAGCAGATATTGAAAAGAGCTCTGGTCATTTTCCTCATGACCTTTAGCTCTTCGGTCCACCAGGGAGGGAAGGATTTCTTGCCGTGGCTCAGAGGACACGAACAGTGTAACGCTGTCTCCATGGCACCTTCGAACTCCGAGGCGAGTTTGTTCAGATGCTCAGCTGACTCAGCGTACGCTAAAGGGATGCTTCTTAATCGAGACTCAAGGACTCTTGAGAATTTTGCCCAGTCTATTTTCCTAACATTTCTATGGGGCTGATGGGCAGGGGAATTGAAGTCCACGTTGAAGAGTATCCAGCAGTGATCCGAATACGATATTTTACTGGATACCCTCCAGTGCGTGACCTCACAGAAAAGATTCCTGGAAGATAGAGTTACATCAATAACCTCCTCCCACCCCGGAAAAGTGGTGGAGCTTGGGAAGATGAAGGTCGGCCTATTGCCTCTATTGTGTATCTCGAGGTTGTTATACATAATAAAATCAAAAAGTGACTCACCTCTCTCGTTTGTTGTGTTGCTCCCCCAAATGTGGTGCCTGGCATTTGCGTCGGAGCCCAGCAGTACTTTCCAGCCGCGCCTTGCTGCTGTAGAGAATAGGTTTGACACCTCAGTCGGTGGGGCGCTGAGGTCGTGCGCCATGTAAGCTGAGGAGATAATAAGTGGATGATTAGTATTGTTCTCGAGAGCGACAACAGTCAGGTCATTTGAACAAAGTTCAGGGCACAGATATGCTTTTATGCTACTCCTGAGCAGAATGCAAGCTCGGGGCTTACCTGGAAGTTTGTGGTAGAACAGGGTGAAATCTTTGTGCCGAAGTCCGACCACCTCGGATCCTCTCACCCATGGCTCTTGTATGATGCCTACGTCGACGTTCTCCTCCCTCAGGAGAACTAGCAGGTTATCTGTGGCGCATCTTGAGTGCTGCAGGTTAATCTGCACGACTCTTAACATCTCGAGGAAGGGTCGTCCACGATCCGCAGCTCCTCCAGCTGCTTTCCGACTTCTTCTGGCTCAGCCAGGTCGCCTTCGGGATCAGTGGCGCGGAAAATTTTTACCTTGGCATGCCGGATGCCAAACTTCATTCTTAAGCCAGCTTGCTCAAGAGGAGGTACGCTTTCCTCCGTGATTAGGAGGAGAATTGACTGGATGTTCTTGTGTGGATCCTCCACCTTGATATCAGCCCAGTCGTCAGTCGGAATGGTGGGGGTTTTGGATGGCCAGGCACTTCAGAAGCTTCTGAGCCTTCCCAATGACCGCTGACCTCAGCAACCATTTTTCCAAGGAGATCTTTAGAGAACCCATTCTCACACTCGATCACCCTGTAGCCCCGTATGGTTTTGCTGGAGTCGAAAGAGGGAACCTCTTTACCTTCTAGCACCCATTCCATGATCAACTCGGAGAGCTTCGACTCGATGCTCGCCCAGCGGTCACAGACGGGTGCCGGCTTGTTGGTGAGCTCATCAACAAGCGCAAGGCGGAGGTGTTCCCTCGCCGCATCCAGAAGGGATTTTTCCGCAGTTTTGCTGCATGATGGACCTGAGTCAGCCGGCTGATTGCTAGCCTTAGCAACCCTGTTCTTCTTGATCGGCTGACCCGGCAGGACGTCGTCTATCGACCGTACCCGCTTTGTGGTCTTCACCATTGCAGTCTTTTCTTCCAGGTTTTTGCGGTATTCATCCACAACCGCCTGGTATTTCGCCTTGTCCTCCCTGTCACGCTCATGAGGATGAGTTCCATATAAAGCTATATAACATAAATGTATGATATTCTAAATACCTGTGTAATGGTGCCCACATTTGATAAATATCTGCTATAGTTTAGGCGATATAGCTCCGAACAGACGAGAACGGGAAAACCGATGTGGTTGGAGTTTCCGTACAAAACAACAATATTGGCCTCCGGAACTACTCGATGTTATCCGCAAAATTATTTAAAAATGAGCTTTAGTGATTTAGCTTATTTTTTATCTTCCATTTTATATTGTAGTGTACATTGTATGTAATAGATATATTTTTTATATAAAGATATACATTTTTTGTGTGAAATATCCACTTCTCGCCTCTTTCTCCTTTTTTTAATTTCAAGGTTTTCAATATTTTATTCAAGGATCGAGTGACGAAGCCTCAGAAAAAGATGCTAATATCTTTATTGCGCGAAACCAAGTATATGGAAGGGAAAAAAGAGAAGGAGTGGTACTGGGAGAAGATACAAGCAGCTCTAAATACAATTGGGCCTAAAAAGACTATCATTCAGTGGAAAAAGGTGAGGATCTATGCTATAAAAGAGATTAATGGTAAATAAACAATACATTTTTTTATTTTTAATAAAAAATTTTTTGCATCAGATCCGAGTTACTGATCAAGATGAACAAAAGCTTTAGCTTTTGAGCTAAAATGTATAAAGCTAAGGAACTAAATTGATTAAATTAAAATATTAATTTTGTTTTCCCTTTTTACGCAAAAAAGGCACCTCCTGGGCATAGATGGGAATTTTTAATAGGTTATGGGAAATGGGAATTCGGTTGTATTTTTTAATTCATCATGGGAATTTTTTACGCTCGTGTTAATTTTTTTTCCCCACAACACTATATCCCACAAGTTTTTCACGTAACTATGCAATAACATTCTCATTTTTAATTAATTCTTTTTTATTATAAAATTTTTTAATATAAAATAATATAAAATTCAAATTAACTCGTAAATGCTCGTCTAGTAACATAGACAACACCTCTTCTTACTCAATCAACCAAATCGTCTTCGTATGTACACAAGAAATCTCAGCAACAAAATTTTCGTTTAGTTTCTTTTCTTTTTTTCAATATGTTGATAAACAATGTTTATATACTGAGACGTAATGCTTGATACATTTTAATGCAGATAAAATCGTCTCTATTCTTTTTTTGTGCAATAAAGAAGAAAAATGCCTACAAATCAGTGTATGTTCCATTGAAATTGAATAAACGCAACAGATGTAACAGACCATTATATGTGTTGTATTTCCAATCATAAAAAATAAGGCTTGCTAAACCAAAATTGTCAAAATTATACACGCGGCGAGAATCATTTCAGTTTTAAAATTTTCCAAGAAAAACTGTTCGCAGTTTTTTCTTATTCATATGTACAAACATGATCCAGCCCATTATTTGCATTTGAGTATGGCGAACGGTCTAATCTCTAGTGATCGGATTGATGAGTTTGATTGAAGTGTATTTAATTTATTGTGAATAATTGTGTGTATAATTGTGTGAATAATTTTAAAAGATATTTTATAAATTGATACAAGATGGCTGGTAGAAGGAAGAGGTTAAAATAAACCACAGAAACTAATATAGTTTCATTCTTTCCTAGCAAATGGTATGTACCAAATTAATTTGATGCCAAGAAATTTTAATTTAATTAAGGAAATTAAAAAGAATTTAGTTTCAAAAATGCAAAAAATTTTATTATAATTTTTTGTTAAATTTTTTGTTGCAGCCCAATTAAAAATATTTTTGAAAAGTGTCAAAAAGCGTTGGACGCTGCAAATACGTTACTAGAATTAAAATCTCCGGTTCGGTCAGATGATGATAGTCGGACTGAAGTGATTAAAAACCAGCTCGAAGAGGATACTTAAATTTCTGCGGACGAGTCCAGAAGTCCAACTCTTACCAACGCGAATAAATAAAAGGTATTTCGAATTCCTTTATAACGGTACCCATCCTATCCGGATATCTTTAATAGTTTAGGAGATATAGTAATGAGAATTTCAATTTTCGACGAATACCTCGAATTCGAATTTCAATAACATGATAACTATTCGAGAGCAATAAAAATTGTAGGTGGTGTAATCTCCATAAAGAACTAAATCAACAACAAAATTGGAGTGTTAATTAACGTTAAAGTTAAGCTCAGGAAACTTTTGCAAAGGCACATAAGTAAATAATGGAACACAACTGCAATGCTCCTATTTAAGTGTTGTTTTTCACGAGATTATATAGACATACATATATAAAAAAGATATGTGTTAAAAAACACAAATTGAAATGGACGAAGATATCTCTTGGGATTATACTTTAGAAACTACTTGTTATAAATATATACATGTATGTAGCATTGAAATATTTTTTCATAGAAAGATTTTTCTGTAAAAATATTTTCATTCATAAAATTTGATGATTCAATAAATTGTAGTTCAAAGGTCTATTCCCTTGTGCATTATTTACACAGTACAGTCATTCAAAACAAATTTATTACTATAGGAATAAATGTTTTATATAACTTAGGGCCAGTTTTTCAGTGCTCGGTTATCGTCGTTTCTCAGTTAACCTTCGTTTAAACGACACATTGTGTTTTTTACGTCGGTTAACCGGCCGATATTGGTGAGTTAAACTCCGGTAAATTTATCTTTTTAATAGATAAAGAAACAGCTGTTTCTTCGAGTACAGACATTTACCTTTGTTCAAAACTATGCTAATAATTTTGTTTATTTGCACCAGAACAGCTGTTCTCTTTGTAAAAATGAAAATATTGTGAAGTGCTGCAAAGAAAGGTTTAGGTATACGCTAAATATACATTGAATTTAGATAAATCCTGTATGAAATATAGATAAGATACGTTTAACATAGATAAGTTAAACTCGCACTGTAAAACTTAAATCTCAGTTAACTTTTGTTTGGCGTTTAACTAATCGCCGTTTAAACGCCATTTAAACGAGCACTGAAAAACTGGGCCTTAATATTTCTTACTTCAAGTAGGGATACAAATTTTGTCTATTAGTTGTAATGTACTAATTATGTTCTGCACTTCAAGTAGGGTTCGGAATGTACGCACTGCGAGTAGCAAGCACTTGTGCAACGCTCGTTATTTTTTGTTTTTCTTGTACTGCACATACGAATGTGCTGCACTAAAGTGCGCAATCAACGTGCGAGGGATAGCTTCACCGACACAGCTCCGTGTTCCTAAGACGATTTTGTGTAAAAGCATGGTGTCATTGTGCATTGAAATCAGCCCTTGCTTTGTGCCACAAATTTGCTGCTAAGCACAGAAACACAAAATCCAGCACGAACAGCATCTCTAGAATTCAGCTGTGAAAGGTGTTGTGTCCGTGCAGATGCTGCACATTTCAAGGACTGCTTTGTGCGCAGGTAAAATGAACTCACATTCAGTGAGTGTGTATGAATATTGATATTTATTGTATTTTTGTGACTTGGGTGCAATATTAGATAGAATGGTATTTAATAAGTTTAAGTATAGTAGGAAAAAAAATTCGTCAAAGAAAAGAAATCTTAATTTTGACTTTCATACATTACCCAAAAAAATAATACAATTCTTTATTTCTATTACATTTTAATGTGTTTTATTTCTTACAACTCATTATCTATCCAATATGTAGCTATTGATTAATTTAACTAAGATTGTTTAATTTCAACATGTTTTAATTTCGAGATTATTACTTGCGTTATTATTATTGAATCTGTTGAGCAGAAAAAACCTACGCGCAGTTTCAATGTAAGATAGCGACTACTTTATTTAATAGTAAATATAATACAGAAGAAGAACATAAAAGAAAAAAGAATAACTATCGAGTTACCAGATTGATATTATTTACAATACTTCCCTTTAATATCATAACTGGCACATATAATTGCAAAACATATTTCATTACCAAAAAATTAATTAATTTAAGCAACATATTTTTAAATTACAGCTGGTACGTCTTTCGTTAATCCGTCTGCCAAGATTTCGCTAGTAGAGATGTACTCTTAACGATAATAAGATAATGCGATAGTCCGCTGCCTATGTGTTGTCCAAGATATATCTCCATGATAAACACTTAGCCGGGTGTTGAACGTCTTTCGTAAAGATCTCCTACCCAATTAGCTTCGCAAGACCCAATAGGACCTCTAGCTTCTTGTACACGATGCCATTATCAACAGTACGCTTCAGATAACGCATCACACGCTTTACTGCAACCCAATGAGCTTTTCCGGTGTTTTGTGAAAAACGACTTTGCAAATTGACTGCAGAGCTGATGTCGGGTCGTGTGTTTTGTGCTACATATAAAAGACAATCAATTGCGTCCATATATGGAACGTTTTCCTTTCCTTTCGCTGCTTTTCGGTCTGTGGACACATTTCAGCCGTTAAGTATACTGGAAATATATTTAGATTGATCAAGTTTAATTAGCTTTTTTACCTCATCATGTTAAACTCGCATGCCAAGCACGGAAGACGCTAATCCCATGTATTGCATTCCATGAACTTTAAGGACAACTCGTTCTTAATACGCTGCGTAGTCTTTTGGTCATTCGAAAAAACCAATACATTGTCGACATATATGGCTACATATACCATACTTCTTTCCTTTACGCAATAATAGATGTATTGATGAATCGTTTCATTTCTGACAAAAATGCAGTTATAGTATTGAATTGATGCACCGACAAGTCATATTTCGCTGCCATAGAAAATAAACGTAGTGAGTTATTTCTGATTACTGTTGAAAAAGTGACTGAATAGGCAATGCCTGGTTTCTGCGAGCAACCCTTGACAACAAGTCTTGTTTTATGTCGTATAAGTTCGAATTTATGGCTCTTTTACCTTCAGGTATTTTCGTAAGCACCCAAGTTTTGTTTGACTTAAGAGAATCCATCTCCTCTACCATTGCGCATTTCCAAGCGCCCGATTCTGCACTATTCATTGCTTCATCAACATTAAATGGGTCGTCGGCACCAGACACTGCGCTTAACAACAAATTCATTTTAGCTTTGCTTGCAATACGTTCCCAACGACGAACTGGACACCTTTTGCAACACTTCGTGTTTCGCTTTTATCAAGAATATCGTACTTACCATTAGAAGATTTGATGGCATCTGAATCTCGTCGCTTATATTTATTATTTACTATTTATTAATACAACTTATGCACTAAGATAAAGTCTTTTATAGCAATGAAATTGAAGCAATACAAGCTAGCATATAATAAGTAAATTATTAGATTAACTAATATATACGACTAATTTAATCTGAGAAGTGAGAGAAGAACGAGTAAAGATTAAGGGAAAAAAGGAAATGGAGAAGTATAACACCTAGCTCACGTATTCGAATCAAGGAAATACCCCTTTACCAGACGCCTGAATGCACTCTCATCTGCCGTGGTTTTCAGCCTGCTTCGCAAGCTGTTTCAGAGTCTGATAGTGCTGATAAACAGCCTCCCAGTGTTGAGAAATGAATACGGGGGAATTATAAGATTTCGTGTTCGAGTCGAAGTACCAAATGATAATTTAGAGTACAGATAACTTGGTATGCCTGTAGTTATCAACTTATACATAAATAAACAATTTCTGTATTTCAAGAAATCAGAAAAGTCGCCACCAAGAAGTGAGTGTCGCCGGTCTCCGATATGATCATATCGCTTCAAACCATAAACAAATCTAGTCATATTGTTAATTAACACCATGATTTTATAAGAAGATATGGAGTCCAGTTTGCAGTAAATAAGTTCAGCATATGTAATAACAGGGAGAATAAGTGTCAAGACCAGTTTCCTCCGAGTTTCAGTTGGAAGATATTCCGCAGCATAACGCAAGTTACGCATCACACAGTAGGCTTTGCCCACCACTGTATTAATGTGATCAATGCAAGTTAACGTAGAGTTGACCAAAAAACCAAGATTAGTTGCTTTGGGAACAAATTTGAGTGCCGTATCACCAATAAATAAGAGTGGCAATGTAGAAAAATTTGGAACATTATTAAGTATCGGCATAGCAAACGATTTAGTGACATTTAATTTTAAATAATTCATATTTGACCACAAAGCAATGTTTTTAAGGTCATCATTAATCTTCCTAAACAACTCATCCATGGACACAACCGGTCTCGACAAATACACTTGTACATCATCAGCATAGGCATGTACAGTACCGCTCATAAGTATTCGAACGACAGTTAAATTCAAAATTTTTCGGAATCAGTAGAATTCATTGGAAATTAAATACGATTTTATGATTTTATGACGTTTCTGTTGTTTTTTGGGAGAAACATAAACCCTTTTTTTGTTTTGGCATAGGTGCATATTGTCCGAATTCGACTTTCAGGAAAATTACATCAACAATCTTTTAATGACTACCTGTCAATATTGGCGATATGCAAACGGTTTTTAAGGTCTTGTTTTTTATCTGCCGGGTGTTGGGAAATAAATTTTATATTTACCTGTATACGTACCCAATCCCTTTAAATACCAGGACTGAATTCTCTCGGACATTAATTGTAATTTGCATATCGTCCTGAAAAGTAAAAAAAACAGCACAAGTATGCCAAAAGGACAAGAATTATCAATTGAGACACGTTATGCGGTTACTGCGGTACTCTCCACGAAGAAGGATAATCCTATGGGCAGATTGCTGCCCGTTTAAAGATATCGATGAGTTCTGCTTGGGCCATTCTTAAAAAAAAGGAAGAGATCGGCAGTGTTGCCAACAGAAATCGTCCTGGCAGAAAGAGAAAGACGACTGCAGGAGATGACAAGTTCATTGTAGTCCAGAGCAAACGGAACAGACGTCTAACTGCCCCAGATATCACCAAGCAGATAAACTGCAACCGCCCAAATCCCATATCTGTTTCCACAGTAAAAAGGCGTCTGAAGGAAGCTGGTTTTTCAGGAAGAATAGCAGCAAGGAAGCCTTTACTTCGGCCTGCAAATAAGAAAAAGTAATTGGAATGGGCGAAGACACACAAAGATTGGACGTTGGAGCAATGGAAGAATGTGCTTTGGACTGATGAGTCCAAATTTGAAATCTTCGGGTCCAACAGGCGTGTGTTTGTTCGTCGACGTACCGGAGAGCGGATGTCGGATGGCTATATCGTGCCTACAGTTAAACATGGAGTAGGAAACACGATGGTTTGGGGATGTTTCGGTGCAGGATCCACCGGCAACCTTGTCAGAATTACCGAAAAACTAAACAAGGAAGGATACAAGAAGATACTAGAAGAACATGCTGTGCCTTCAGGAATTAGAATTATAGGTGAAGGATTCACTTTTCAAGAAGATTATGATCCGAAGCACTCTTCACGTTTATGCAGAGCATTTTTACATGATCTGGAAGCGAAGAATATCATGAAACGCATGGTGTGGCCACCACAATCACCGGATTTATCTCCCATCGAACTTTTGTGGGACGAGCTGGACAGAAAGGTCAATGCTCTAAGTCCTACAAGTAAGGAAGACCTCTGGCAAAAATTATTTCAATGTTGGGGTGAGATCAGGCCTGAAACTTTGACGAAATTGCTCCAGAGAATGCCGAGATTATGTAAGGCAAAAGGCGGATATATAGATGAAAATGTATAGTGACCTCATTTTTCATTTCATTTCATTTTCATTTCATTTCATTTATTTTTCCAAAAACGGCTGTACAATAAGAAATATATTTCTTTTATAGTACAAAATTCTTATTGATAATTATTAACATTAACAATAGATATATATTCGTATCTTAAAACTAATATCTTAAGCCTAGTGCAGAGGAAAGAGATAGCAGAGAGAGGAAGGTATCGAAGATAGTAGACAGGAATAGAAAGAGAATGTATATGTAGAAGAGGAAGAGAATGAATGATAGTAGAAGATTATGAGAGGCAGTGTCAGGAGAATCGATATTACGAGAAGAATTCAATTGTGGCATGCTTGAAAGATCGTGCGTCTGCAATGAGCTTGAGGCTCGTGGGCAATGAATTCCACAGTTTTACGGCGTTGATAAAAAACAATCTTGAAGAGTTCAGGCAACTATATTCGGGGATAATTAACAAAAGGCCTCTACGCGATTGACCGAACTGTAACTTCTGAAAAAGGTAGTCAGGAGTGCGGGATTGAATAATTTTATGTAGAATGATACAAGTTCTAGCTTTAATGTAATCCTTAATGTCACAGCCTAGTACGCCATATCTAAATGCACCTAAGTGCTCAATGTTGCGAAGGCCGTACACGTACCTGGTCGCAAGATTAAAACCAACGGAGAGCTTGAGAGAGGAGCGTGCGTCAAGTTTATTATAAATTGCAATCGAATAAGTAATTAGTGGTAGAACTAGCTGCATAACAAGTTTGCGTCTAATTACAACTGGGGTAAAAGGTGCAGAAGGCCGAAGATTCCTGAGAACGAAATAAATATTTCTTACAACATTGTTAATGTAGTCCGAACAACTCAGAGACGTATTTATACGATAGCCTAAGCCTTTTCGTATTATTTTTTGTTATTGTTATTTTTTTAAATAAATATATCGTAAGGCACACAAGTGTGTGCCAAAACTCGATTAAACTGCTTTACTTTTTTTTAAATTGGTCTAAATTGCACATATATGAATCGTTCGAATACTTATGAGCGGTACTGTATGTTAACTTTCTGTACAACACTGAACAAATCATTTGTTGTACCTCCTTCTATAGGGTCTTCTGATATCTCTGTTGTCCCTTGGACAGCAAGTAAAACTCCTGGTCGTTGATTTTCTATTCTATGATTTTTATTTATTATTATATTTTATTCCCTACTGTTATAACTACACTTGTCGTTATTTACACTTATGATTAGTTACACTTTAATTAAACTAACAATACGCGACTTTATACGCGGGACTCTTGACGACTTCTTCGTACGGATTTTACTACAAGACTGCTTAACTTTCACTCCCTCTTTCAATCCGAAAGATGGGTTTATATCTCTTCTGAGATTCGTTGTTGGCCAGAATCATTTCCGCATCGTTTTGCAATTCTTTCAAGAATTAATTTTGACACTCAAAGCAAATTTGGAATGTGGCCCAGTTCGCGCGCTGTTCCACTTATTGGAATGCGATCAAGTTCTGCTTTTATCTAGGCTACAGTGGTGTGTGATTCACTTGTACTTTCGAGCTTCGCCATTAATAAAGAATGGCCTAGAAGTATGCATTATGTGCATTGTTAACTACTGGGCCGAAAAGTATGTGGTGATAGCAACGTTAAGCGTTGTTATTACCAGAGTAATGATTCTGACCTACAACATCCCTCCACCCTAGGGGAAGAAAAATTTAGTATCGTAAGACGATATTAAATTTTCCTAGTACATTTATGTTTTGTTGAACTGTGGGTGTGCGTATGCTTATTATGACTTTACTTAGTGTATAAATTTGTATGTTCGTGTTTTTCTTTCTTTGTGAACAATAATGATTAATTATTAGAAATAATTAGAATAATTACAATACAATTAATTATTAACAATACTTACAATAAAAGCAATCACAATAATAATACAATAATACAAGTGGTAACTGCACTTCTTCGGTGTCGTCTGTGTGTAGGTTGATGATGATTTCATGTTGGTGGGATCTTGACGTTGATGTACACCCCGTTGTCTCGATGTCTTCTTCTCGGTGAGTTGTGGGAATTTTGTTGCTGCTGGGTAGCTGGCGTGGCTGTTGCTGTGTTGTAGTGACTATACTCGGAGCGGCCGTTGTTAACTATACCTTAGTTCGCGTTGTTCTGCTGGTACTATTCGGTTGTTCGTTGGTTATAGTGTCGGTTGTCCCACAATTGGGATCAATTGTTGTTTGTTTGAACTGTAGTGGATGGTTGAGATGTTTCCGGAATCATCGTTTTAACGTCTTGCTTCATCGTCTTCAATATCTTTGCTTGTAGCTAGTGGTGATGCGTTTTTAGATCGCTGCCACTTGAGGTAATGTTGTAGACGTCATAAAACCGTAAATTTCAAAATGTCGCCGTAAATTCAACTGGCGAACATCTGGCTGCATTAGTGGCTTGTCTACTTGCTGCTATTGGGTCGTGATTTTGCTGTCGCATACGCGCGACGTAACTTCCGCTTAAACGTGGACTTCCGCTTAAAAGGCAAGCAGTTCACTCGCAGTCATTAATTGCAAAGCTGTCATCACTGAATATGTTGCCGTACTATGGACTCATAATACTGACGATTGGCTATTTTTCTTCAGCGACTATATCTGGTTATGTTGTTAGACCTCTTGGAAGGTAATTTCGTGTTTGTTGTCGACTGTTGTTGCCTTGTTGTATTGGTTTGCTTGTTTGCAACTAAGTATTCCATCTTTGGTTGCGATGGTTGTTGTCGCTACGCTGATCAGCTGTTCCAGCTACCCTTCCCCCTTCGAGTTGGCTGGGCGCTTATCGTCGCCCTGTTGTCGACAAATTGTGGTGTGATGTTGCACTTTCGCTGTTGTGATGGGTGTACATCGATATTCAGGTCAGCTTCTCTGCATGCTGGATTCTTCTTTTAAACGTTATTACAAGTACTATTAATTTTTATCTATTTTCTTTTTCCCTCTTTTACAATGTATTCTTATTTAATTTGTTCGCAATTATAAAGATTTGAAGTCATTTTCGTAGCTTATACTATATTAATTTAGGAATATTAAGTATTTAACAATATTTTATCTTGATTGAATTCCATTACATAATCTCTAATATTTATTTAATTTAACACAATCGACGTTATTCTAGTTGATTATGATTTGTTACGTTACAAAAAAAGTTTTGTACAAGTATCTTAATATATTCCCTTTTTATTTTAATATTTCAAATTCATTTCAAATATATTTCTTTTCTTTTCTTATGCCTTTTTTTTCATTATTTAACTGTACATACATATTTGCTTCTAAATTAAATTAAGTTTAAAATATTATTAGTTGTACTGTAAGTGTTTCTTATAAATTCAGAATGTGTTGAATTTCAATTGAAATTTAATTAATGTATTTTAATAACGTTATTTTTCATGCAATTACAATATTTATGTAATTTCTTTCTTATTTTAATGTACGATTTTATTCTTCTTTTTAATCAATACCTAATTATGTTATTTTGTAAAAGTTAAGTGCAATTCTTTTTCCTTCTCCTTAATAATTATATATTCTTTCCTATTTCTTTTAATTTTCTTAATTTCTTATTGTATGTACATATCATATTCTGAATTACAAGTTTTAAATTATTTTTATATGTGTATATGTGTACATTTGTAAATGTACTTTAACTATTGTCTATATATTTATGTGTATAACAACGGTTACATTATGTCTTTGTTTTCCTATTATTTTTATTATTAGTTTCTTAATTCTTTTCTTCATTGTTTTGATTATGTTTGAATTTGTTCATTATTGTTCTGTGTTTTTTTTCGTGTTGTTTTAAACTGACGCTGCATTGTGCTCGCGTTCAGTTGTTCTACTTTTACACCTGCTTTTGCGCTAATCGCTCAATTCTTGCTTGTTTGTTTGTTGTTTTCGCGAATTCGTTAATATTTTACATTGAATATTTATGTACTACATTTTATATGATATGTTTATATATTTGTAAGATATTATTTTGTATTTGTAAGATATGTAAGATATTTGCTAGATATATTTATTTATATTTTCGTAAGAATATTTATAAGAAACAAAGATCTTTCTTATTTTAGATTTATTTACATTTTCTATTGCAACGATTGCAACCAGATATAGTTATCATGTGTAAATTATGGTTATGCATAAACTAACTCCTTATGCATAAATTTCATGTGCATTTATTCCCATAATAAATGCAAATGCAATAGTAATGGCTGTTTATTTAAAACGGAAACAGCTACTTTTCACATACCGTATATTACCAATTCAAATAACTACAATCTAAAAAGTTCAATTCCAAATTTACAAAAGAAATGGCTCAAATATTAAGTACGAAGTTATTTTATCACTATATAAGTTTTCTTTTCTTATATTTTTACGCTTAAATAAACAAATTGTTGCTTATTGAAACGTTATTTTGATTTTCTTTGTGACCTTCGTTTTGAAATTTGTTGAATTTCACTCGTTATTCAAACGTAAGATTGAAATCAATTTAAAATTAATAGTAGTAAATTATTAGTAATAAACTTAAAAATGTTATTTTCATATTATCCTATAATAAATCCTATCAAGTCTATTTTATATATATTTATTCTATCCTACTCCTAATAAGGTGCCTATTGTGATTAATTTACTTTAATTTATGACTACTTTATTTGATTTACTCCTAAACCTATTTTCTTAGTTTAAGTGATTCTAATTCCTATATAATTATCTAGTTAATTATATTTTCCTATTTAATTGCTGCTATATAACTTAAGTAAGTTATTGTGGAATGGCTCTTCCTTTCCCTTAATATTTAACACTGTCGTGTTGGACTTTTAATTCCTACTACTTTATATGGCCCTATCCATATGGGATAAAACTTATTTTTCCTAGTTTGATTCTTAATTAGTACATTATCTCCTACTTTAAAGTCTACTAAATTTAGTTTGTTATCGTACTGCCTTTTAGCTACCTGTTTTGCTAAATCCTGATTCTTTCTCACGATTTCATGAGCTCTTTGTATTTGAAATTTCAAAACTTTGTTCGAGTCTTCGGCATTATATACCTGACTACACTTTCTCTTCAAATTTGTCGGCATCTCTATATCAAACCCGAATAGAGTGCGAAATGGTGTTTGCTTAGTCGTTACGTGGGGTGTGTGGTTGTGAACATGCATAGCTGCAGTTAACCATTGATCCCAATTCGACCCGTCTTCTTTCGCAAAGCTACGCAAATATTCCTCTAACGGTCTGTGGCTTCTCTCTAATGAGCCATTAGCTTGTGGATGGTAAGGCGTTATGTGTAATTTCTTAATGCCTAATAATTTACAGGTATCCGAGAACAATTTCGAAATGAAATGAGTTCCGTTATCTGTAATAAGAATTCGTGGAATTCCGTAACGCGTAATTACTTCGTCATAAAAGGCCCTGGCGACAGTACTTGCTTCCGCGTCTGGGATAGCTGTACATGCAATAAATTTTGAAAAATCATCTTGGAATGTTAAAATATATTTGTTACCGGATACAGTTTCTGGTAGAATACCTACTATATCCATGTAAACTTTGTCGAATGGCCGCATTGGTGTATCCGTTAGCACCATGGGCATTTTTGTCAATTTCGAGCTTTTGTTCACTTGGCACTTTGGATAGTTTTTAATGAATTCTTTTATTTGTTTTTGCATTCCTGGCCATCTGAATTGTCTCCGGATTCTTAAAAACGTTTTCACCGCACCCTGATGTCCTCCCAGTGGTGAATTGTGAAAAATCTTTAATCACTGTTTCTATTTGTTTCGGGTCGGACAGCAATGTTGTTGTGTTATTTTCTCCGTCTCCTGGTTTCTCATCATCTTTATCTATTTCTACGGGTGTTCCTTGTTGTTGATCTTGGTTACCTGTTTTTGCTTTTGACCGTGTTTGTACGGCTCCTATTGTTTTGTGTTTCTCCTGAGGAATTCTACTTAGCGCATCTGCATTTAAATTTTTCTTTCCTGGCTTATATAGAATTTCGAAGTCGTATTCCGATAATTTATGCCTAAATCTTGCCAGTCTTGAAGTTTGGTCCTTTAAATTGGCTATTCCCTTTAATGGCTGGTGGTCAGTAAAACTTTTGAAATGCCTGCCTAGGAGATATGCTCTAAAGTTTTTTGTTGCCCAAACTATCGCTAAGAATTCCTTCTCTATTGTTGAATATCTCTTTTCTGTGTCGCTCTTTCTATCTAAATATCTAAATTTTGCGTCTTTACGTAATAATTTGTTAATTGGCAGCGCTATCTTAGCTGTGTTTTCAATAAATTTCCTGTAGTAATTTATTAGTCCAAGAAATGCTTGTACTTCTTTTCTGTTTCTTGGTACTCCTATGTTTTTCACACATTCTACCTTGTAGGGATCTGGTAAAGCACCATTTTCCGAGCATTTGTGTCCTAAATAAACTATTTCCTTTCTCAAAAATTTGCATTTCTCTGTATTCAGTTTTAAAGCATGAAAATTAATAACATTAAGACCATCATGTTGTTTACATAGTATATCAATCACTGTTTTATGATTACTATCAGCATCAACAGACACGCTCATTACGAAGAAGTGAAATCAGCAGAGAGAGCAAAAATAAACCACCAAGCAAGGTGCGCATCTCACTGAGATTCCATGAATACATGCAGCTAAGACTGTTGAGAGAGACATTAGAAGAGAGTAAGAAAAATTTACAATCTGATAAAAAAAAAGTGAACAGGTAGATAAAGATGAGAGAGAGAACAGTCTATGAGGTAGAAAATGTATAGAGAGAAAATAAGTACATATATGTATAACAATAATACAAAGTGATAATATATAACATAATTAATAATAGTCGTTAAAACAATGCATATTAGTATTAATATTATGACTACTCTTTGACGGCAGCAATGCTATGTAACTTATCCAAATTATCAACAAACGTTGGAAGACGTTGGAATTCTTCCTCCACGCGAGTAAGCAGCAGACAACTTTTTCTCTCGCTTTAGTTTAACGGCTTGTTGTAGAATATCAAGGTTACATTTTCTCAAGCTTTCATGCACATGAAACTTCTTGTCCCTGTTTCCCACGCCAATGTCACCAAGTTTCAATGACCTTCGATTTTCACGACAGAAGTATGATACAGACCTCATAAAATTAGATATAGCATGTGTAGATTTCAACTTGACAACCAATGTTTCGGAAAATATCTTCCTATTATTCATGCTTTTCTTCACCCGAAAAACATCACGAACTAATAGAGAGTTGTCAACTCCAACAGTGTTGCAAACTTTTCCGACGATCTCTTCCAGATTTTCATTATCAACATGCGGAATACCAGTGATTAATATGTCAGCAGCCACCGACTGACCCTCGATGTTAGAAAGTGCAACTTTGAGATCAGCTATATCCGTCTTAAATGCCTCAGTAGCAGCTGTTCCGTTCTCCAGTAGATTAACCCGTGATATTACGGCATTCAATCCCGCTTTCAAATTAGCAACTTCAGCAGTTAATTCACCAAATCTTTGGAATATTCGTTCCTCGGAGTTAGAAATATCAACACTGATCTGTTTCACAACACTGTCTCGGAGCTTCGCCAGCTTGTCATCCAACGAATCGAGAGAAAGAGCAGGAGCACAAGGAGAGGTACTTTTCGTACGATTGTCTAACGGGCTCTCCAGTGAGACATACTTATTGCGAAGTACTCTTTGCTTTCCGCCTTTCACTTCATATGCAGCAGCCTTTTTTTTAATGCCGGACATTTTTCAATTATAAATTATAATTTCAATTTTCAAAGACTTAACATTAACAGTGTTCACTAAGGAAAACAGTAACTTGCCCCAGCTGCACAAAGAACACTTTGAAATTGGACAAAAAAATAGAGCAGTTGCTAGCACTTAAAACACGTCTAGTCACCACGTATTACAAACTCAATCAGGAGTATCGTACTCATTATCAGAAGATTTGATGGTCTGTGACAATTGCATCTCGTCTTCCTCCTCTGAATTGTCAATGTCACATACATACACTACCGGCCAAAAGTTTCGAAGCACCCTTGAAATTTCCACAAATCTTAACAATAGTTATCCAAAGCTTTTAAAAATAAAAACTTTAATTGTAAATTTTAAAGTTTATTACATTTCCTTACAAATTACATTAAAATTATATTTTAGGATAATTTTTATTATCAAAATTTTTACAAAAACGTCTAAACTGATTTTTCATCAAAAAATCCCCCTTTGCACTGAATAACTTTTGCTACAATTCTTTGTATTCTGGCGATTAATTTCTTTATGGTTTCCTGTTGTATATTGTTCCATGATTCCAACAATGCATTCCACATTTCCTCTGTCGACGTAGTCGCTTTTTCTCGCACCTTTTGGCCCAGCTCAACCCATAGAAGCTCTATTGGATTGAGATCGGGTGACTGGGCAGGCCAAATCATATTTGTTAATATTCCAGATGTTTGTTTGTTCTCTAAATAGCCTCTACACAATTTGGAACTGTGTTTGGGATCGTTATCTTGTTGCATCACGAAACCTTCGCCGATCAATCGTAGGTCTGATGGTATGGCATTGTGCTGCAGTATCTTTCTATACTCCTCCCTTCGCATAATTCCATCGATTCGAATTAAATCGCCTACTCCATTGCTTGAGAAGCATCCCCAGACCAGAACGGAACTGCCGCCGTGCTTCGCTGTTGGTATTACACACTCCGGCAGCATCTTCTCTTGGGCACTACGTTTGACGAAAATTCGCCGATTTGACCCAAACAGCTCGAACTGTGATTCGTCGTTCCAAAGAACATTTTTTAAGTCCTCTTCGGTTCATTTCTTATAGGTTAGAGTTGAAGTGTTCTCTTTTTATTTCGTGTTCGAAGTAAGGGTTTTTCTTTAGCAATCCTTCCACAAAGACCAGCATCTCTAGCCGCCCTATTACAGTTGTTAATGACACCGGGTTTGATCGACTGTAATCCATCTCGGCTTCTATTTCTGGAGCCGTTTTTCTTCTGTTCCGTCTGCTTGATATTTTCATTGCTCTATCTTCACGATTTCTTGTCGATCTTGGCCTTTCGGACCGCGGAAGGACCTCAAGAGTTCAATAATCCTTGTACATTTGTATGGTGCGATGCACAAAACTAGTCGAAATTTGTAATTTTTGCTCTATTATCCGCTCGGAATTGCCTTCCTTATGAAGAGTAATCACTGCAGATCTTATATCAATCTTATTTTTTGGCATGACTTCGGTTTTTTTAACGTTTGGTCAGTTTGAATCTTGAGGAACAAAGAATGGTGTCAATATTCTAGGTCAGCCTTTTATACTTGACCCAGGGTAAAAAATGGATGGTAATAATTATTCATAACTAGCGGAGCTGGCGAACTTCGCCTCGCCCCAATTTGAAGCCTTCAGACAAACTTTAGAGTAATAATACAACACAAATATTTAAATTTTCAATGTAATTTATTTGAATGAAATCAGTAGAGAGCGATTTGATGAACAATGTTTTTCGATTTGTTTTCCGGCGCAAAAACAAATAACGAAGACGGTTTCCCAACACGCAAAAATGCAACATACAGCTGACCGTGCGAAAAACAGGGAAATTCGAGATTAATCCCACAGACTTCTAGTGTTTTGATAAATATTGCACTGAATTTTAATTGATTGTAATGCTTTTACCGTATATGGATATAATGCGTGATTTACGACAATCCGGAATCAGTTTAAAAATACTCAGTACAGTATCAATTGCAGCAAGAAAAATAGCACATTTACTGTAGAAAATTACAATGCCAAAATGACACCTGTCAGATTGCGCAAAGTCTAAGTCAACGTATAACGCCTTCTATCGGATTTTGGCTGAGAACTTTCTATTTTTTCATTTAAAAAGCCATTAAGGAATAATTTCACACAAAATTTCATACAAAAACTCGATTTTCGATTTTTCAAATTTTCCGACTTTTCCGGAGGGATTTTCCAAAATTTTCTTCCGTAAAAACCTTCTCCTCGAAAATACGAACAACTGACAAAAAATTTTACAGAAATCGGCCCAGCCGTTCTCATTTTATGAATTACTATACATTTTTTACACCATTTTTATATATATAGATTACCTTTAGTAATTACCCCATAAAAAAAAATTACCCTGAGTACCTGGAAGAGGTTTTTTATAACCCTTTTTCTCGATTTTGTATGGCAAGTGCAATAAACAAAAAAATCCAATTTCTTGACTTAGTGCATTGTTTGAGCATGCAATTAAACAATGAATGTCGTAAACCCGTTTTGGGTTCGATATTACAGTTATCACTTTATAACCATCCTATTAAAAAAGAAAAAATCAAAATTTATACAATACTAAAGACATGACACACGATTTTCTATGAACATGAGTGGTGCTTCGAAACTTTTGGCCGGTAGTGTACATATATAATTTTCTTCGCTTTTTCTCAATTTCTTCGCTCTATTAACGCACTGTTCATTCGCTCAGCTACGCCGTTTTGTTCGGGCATATTTGGATCGGTTTCTGATGAATAATACCACAATCTCTCGATTCGACCAAGAATGTGAGAATGAATAATATCTAACAAATTTTCATCTCCAGTTCCAGCTGATTTATTTGTTGTTCTCGTTTGCTTATCTTTACAGCACATCTCTCTCCACTTGTGGTTCTGTACATTGCTTTTCCAAGTGGAGTCTTTTCATAGTCTAGTTTATTCGAACATGCATGCGCCGCCAAATTAATGTGCCATTCTGAGCAAAAATCTTACACACATTGCCTTCGAACACAACTTTTTTATTTTGCTTTGTCATTTGCCACACTGATAAAAGATTAGCACAGAGGCTGGGTACATACTCGACATTTCGAATATTTATTTGAATTTTTCGTTTCTTTACATTCAGCAAAAGGTTAACAGCGCGCTCTTCACATGGACTCGCTCTTTATTTGCCAAAGCCACTTCGATATACTGTCCCGCTCTCTCATTAGGAAGCAATCGCTGAACATTCGTCATGTGTGAACTTGTGCCTGAGTCAACGTATCACTGTTTGAGTGAAAACACACGTTTGTTAACAGCGAGTTCGAAGCCATCGCTGTCCTGTTTTTACCTTCGTAGTCAGCAGCTTTCTTTTTGACTGCATACTTTAATTTTCGGATTATTCCTATTTTCTCTTATTTACTATTATATATCTTAAGTAGATTTTTATGGTAGGATTTCTTTCTCTTGATATTTAAAACTGTCATAATTGAACTTTTAATCCCTACTACCTTATACAGCCTTATCCATATTGAGTCAAACTTATATTTCTAGTCTGATTGACTTTCGTAGTCTTTTTAAGTAAAAATCTCTCCTACCTTCGTTTTAAATCATCTACATCTACATCTACTGCATCTACAGTGGGTCAATAAAGTATTTGAACACCTTGTATTTTGTTAATACTTGCGAACTGGAAAAAAATCCAACATTGCAAATATGCAAAATATTGAAGAAACTGAATATAAATCGTCGTACATTACAACCCAAATCATATTTTCATATGACAAACCATTATTGGAATTTATTCAAAATTCAAAGCCAATAAAGTATTTGAACACCTCATTTATAGTTCAATAAATTAAATTTTAGTTTTATTTAAGTCATGTTTTGATATTTTGTTGGTAAGCCATTGGGGGCTGATACACGACTCATCAGTATGAGCGTATCACATCAAACCAATTGTAATAAATAAATTAATTCGGTTTTTATTTTTGGGTTTTCTTAGAAATCTACTGTTATTGTTTTCTTTTATTATCCATTGCAGCTCTAGGCATTTAGTTTTGAAATGTAAAATACTTGTACTCCTATTTAAAAAAAAAACTGACCCAAAATATTTACCCACAACTAACGAATTTTCTTGGAAATATAGAAGAAAGGATGAAACGTTTTTTAGAATTATAAATAAAAAACAAAATACAAAAAAGGTCGCCATGCTCTTGCTCTCTTTCTATTTTTTATATATCCTAACCCTTTCACCTGTTGTTCATTTTTACAACTTGGAAATACCTGTAAAAAAGGAGGCTGGCGAAAAGGTAGAAAACAGTTGAAGGTCATTACAAGAAATAATGGAAAATACAATTAAAAAAGTTCGAAGAATGCGATCTCATAAATGGTAGATTCCATAAATGCAGGCATAACAGACGGTGCGTCAACGACAACTTGCTGCTGCTACTGACACGTCAAATCAATCACTCCGTATAGTGCTTTCGTCGAAATGAAAGCGCTTACAAACACACTCTCAACCGCTTGCACGTACACGATTTTTGAGTCATGCATAATATTTTGTCGTGTATCACTGAGTAACTTTAGAGCTTTATTTGAGACACGCACAATGATGACTCGTGTATCAGCCCCCATTGTTATCTAAAACACTTTGTAGCCTGTTTGGCATTGAGAGAACCAATTTTCTTGTGACTTTTGGTGAAATTTCACCCAAGTTTGCTGTCGACATCGCTTCAAGTCCGATTTATCAGAAATATTTTTCTTCCTCAATCCTAGATCCAATATATGCCATAGATTTTCTATAGGATTTAGACCTGGACTTTGCGGGGGATGTGGAAGTACCTTAAGCACCTTATAAAGCAACCACTCCTTAACTATACGGGAAGTATGCTTTGGGTCGTTGTCTTGTAAAAACAAATAAACAAACAAAACAAATATTCGTTTTTATACACTACACCTTAAGGTTAAGGGTATATTAACTTTGTCACGAAATGTGTAATGCATAGAAATAGAGACGATAGGTATAGAAAAGTATATATATTCTTGATCAGCGTGACCTCCTGAGTCGATTTAGCCATGTTCGTCCGTCTGTCTGTTGAATCCCGATCACAGGAGAACCGGTGAAGATGTGATGAAATTTTGCAGAAATATTGTTTCTTGTGGTGTGCAGGTTGGTATTGAAATTGGCAAAATCGGTCCACAACCACGCCTATTTTTTATTATTTTATCATTCCTGAGTATAGATTAGCATTATCCGTTAATATGCCAAATATGGGCGTGATCCGCCCACTTTTAGGTTACACAGGCAAAAGAGCGCCTTAAATGGTTATATTGTTAAATATATAAACTTCCTGAATAAAACTTTAGATAACAACTTGTTTTCCAAAAAAAACATTATTACATCAAAACTGGGTGCGGTCCGCCTACTTTTACACTACTTTAATACAGTATAGCTCATGAACACAAGTTTATTGCCACGGAAATAAAGTTTAAATTTGAACACAATAATAAAACAACTAAGCTAGCTATTTTGTTTTGAAAAAGGTAATGACCACGCCTACTCATGGACGCCACGCCATGATCTCATGGAACCCGGGACGGTTAATCAACTTGCAGCACCAAAAATTCCTAGAATTTAATAAGTCAATACTTGATTTCCACAACTGCCGCCCAGAGTGGACCGCCACTCCCGCCCCACCCTAGCTTCGCCACTTTTTTCAAAACTCTTAGGTGTAGGGTATCTAAGATTCGGCCAGGCCGAATATAGCTTTCTTACTGGTTAATATTTAATTTTTCAATACTTTTTGGAATTTCTTCTTGCAAAATTTTCAAAAAGCCTTTGGCATTTAAAATTCCTTCAATGGAATGCATTTGGTCGACACCGTTATATGACATACTCCCCCAAACTATCACATGGCCACCGCCATGCTTCACAGTTGATCTTAAATTTTCTTTGCGTACTTCCGTATTTGGTTTGCGCCAAACCATTTGTCGTCCATCTGATTCAAAAATATTGAACTTGGTTTCGTCCGTTAAAAGAATCTTTTTCCAAAACTCCAAAGGTTTATCCTTAAAAGAGTTCGCATATTCAATACGTTTTGTGCGGTTAACCTCGCTGATAAATGGCTTTCTGCGCGCTACACGCCCGTGGTATTCAGCCTTTCTTAAAATTTTTCGGACTGGTTCTGCACACACAATCTTTCCCGATGACGATTCAAGATCTACGGCAAGCTTTCCTGCACTAATTCGGGGATTTTGCTTTACCTCCTTTAAAATCTGCATAATCGGCGGAATATGTCTGGCATATCTTAAGACGACCTTTGGTTTCTTGAGTCTCTGTCGTTGAGACGTTCAGCGTGGTATGTGGCGAGTTTCGTCGATGACGAGTAATGTGAGAAAAACGACACAAACTTTCTTCGCAAAACTTTCCTGAGGGGGATAGCAAGCGAGTTTTGGGAAGTTCCTCCCCCTCCCAAAAATGGTCGAATTTTTGTTCGATAGTGACTTTGTTAAGGAATGCTACTTTCTGATAGGGGCTATCGAAAGTTAGCATTCGAACTGGTCCGCTGATGATCCACCCAAATACATTTTGTTGTGCTATTAGCGAACCCAGAACGCCACGGCGGATACCGTCAAGCAGGATTGCAGGATAGAGGTCAGCTCCAATGAGGACATCAATCTGCTGACTCTTGGCGATATTCACGACTATGCAAGCTCGATGTTTCTAGGAAGGCTGCGGAGCAGCGCACTATCTAATGCATGAGCAGGTAACTTTCCAGTTATTTGAGACAGCACTAGGGCTGTTACCTGAATTTGGAAGTTCGGATCGCGAGGCGATTTAAGAAAAAAGTTACACGACTTTGAAACTTTCGCAGAGAGCGTTTCGTTCAGACCGGAAATCATTGCACTTACAGGCCGCATCGGTAGTTTCAACACCTTTTGAATGCGTTCAGAAATGAACGAGACCTCTGATCCTGGATCGATCAGAGCACGAGCAGTGTAGAAAGTATCGTCGTGACATATAGTGACCATAGCGGTACCCAACAGTACCTGTTTTGGCTCGGCAGCGAAGCATACCTGATGAGTTTCCGACTGATTTAGCTGAGTGGACTGTATGTTTATCCGTAGATTTTATTGAGCTGATGTTGAAGGCCTCGGAGAGGGATCAAACGCTGCGGTCCTCGAAGAGGATTCAAATGTTGATGTCCTCGTAGAGGAATCAAATGTTGAGGGCCTCGGAGAGGACTCAAAGTTCGCGGAGCGATGGGGATGCTTTGGCGACGAAATCGCAGTGGCTCTCGTTGGAGAGCTAGGTGGGGCAGAAACTTGTACGTCAGGTGCATTTTCGTACCTCCACTCTTGACTGGTGTATGTAACTGGTGAGCGTGATTCAGAATCTGAAGAGGCTTGACTCTGAACCTCGTCACGATGCAGAAGCGTATGATGCCTTGCGTTGCATACAGTGCAGTTGAAATTACTGGGGCAGTCATGCACGGCGTGTGACTTGGCCAGGCAATTAATGCACAAGTGGTGTTTTCCTACGACTGGTAGTCGCTTGAGGGAAGTCAGTTTCGAGATCTTAGGACATAATCTCAAATTGTGACGACGTGAACAAAGAGGACAATTAGAAAGGGCTACATTCAACTGGAATGCGTTGACGCGCTTTGAAGTTGTTACAGGTTGCAACGGAGGTGACGGCTGCATAACTTTCTTAGTAGATATGCTTTTATTGTCTTGCACAGTTTCGAGTGTTTTAAAACGATGAGTTAGAAACGCGTCTAAGTTTGTCCATTTGGGAATTTCAAATTTATTCTGAATGGACTGTTCCCACAGCGAAAGTGTGGCGTGTAGAAGACGACTAGAATACAAAAAAACAATGATGGCGTCCCATTGGGAGGTGTCGATACCTTGGAGCGCCAAAGCGGCGAGAATATTATTAATTTCGCGCTGTAAGCTTTTTATTTCGCTTCCGGGTTCCGTTGTTATCGTGGCAAGACTAAGTAGGCTTTTTAAAAGCGTGTTAACGAGAACGCGTTTGTTTTCGTACCTATCCGAAAGATTTTGCCACGCCTGGACGAAACCGTCATTTGTCAGGGGAGATGCTTGAATGATCTCCTTCGCTTCTCCTTCTGTTTTATGGCTGAGGTAGAATAGTTTTTCCACCTGCCAGATCCGTGAGTTCTGGATATACAGGGCCGTGAACATATCTCGGAATGAGGGCCACGAGAGGTAATCGCCTCGAAACACGTCGGTGTCACAAGGGGGCAAGCTAATATTATAGCCAAACGGCGGCACCTCAGTCGGAGATAATGAAGCTCCTGGGAATGCAGATGGTGTTGCTAGTGCCTCTATCATGGCGATGATTGCGTCGGAGCATCGTAGACGGCATAACAATAGCGCCGTTTCTCCTTTAAGGTTTCCAAGTTGCTTGCCTCATCGCTTGTTGGTGTCATCCTCGATAAGATGCTCTCATACGTGCATTTGATCGACATCCATTGAGACTTGAGTTTTTCTCTTTGTATGTCGAGAGTATGAATTGTGTGTTCCCGAGCGGGCGTTGTCTGAAAATCAACTTCGAACTCGACGAGAGCGTCGGCGAGACGTATGAAAGTATCGAGGGCGGACATAATTAGTTGTAAAAAAGCGGCACCTAACTCTTTATTGTATAGAATGAGAAAAAAGTCTTATTTTTATTTATTTTTATATTTAACATAAAATTTCTCTTTCTTGCCCACTGTGCGACAAGAGATGATAGCACGTACAGGATGAGAACTCTCTGTGGGGTCTGCACAGTTTAGACTTCATACACCCATCTCCGATGAGAGCGCTTAAAGAATGAGCGTATGAATCGATGATCGAAGTAAACACACAACAAAGTTATAAAGCGAAAGGTGGTAGTTTTTTAATTGTATGCTTAGGATGGCTGTACAAATTGGAGCACCCAAGCACAGTTGTTTTAGACGGTCAAAAAGGAGCGCGACAAAGAGAGCGAAAAAACACAAAACCGACGTTTTTATGTGCTTATGGTCGTAGCTGCACAAATGACTTGGAGCACATAAGCATAGTTTTTTCTGGCGATCGAAAGAGCGCGACGCAGAGCGTGAGAAAAAAAAACACAAACTTACGTCTGTTTGCTTAGAGCGGGCTGCGCAACGGAGTTGGAGCACGCAAGCAATGTTTTTAAATCGCAATGTCTGGAGATCGCGGCACTGAGAGCGTAAAAACTCAAAGTCGACGACTCTGCTTAAATCGTGGCCATCAGAGTAGCTAGAGCGCACGAGTAAGCCGTTTTTTCGATGTATCCAAAGAGCGCGACACTGAGACCGATAGCAAAAACCCCAAACCCACGTTTGTTTGCTTAACGCGTGGATGCACAAATGAGTTGGAGCACGCAAGCAAAGTTTTTGAATCGAAATGTCTAACGAGCGCGGCACCGAGAGCGAAAAAACAAAACCTACGTTTATTTGCTTATATCGTGGCTGCGCACACAAGTAAGCAGAGTTTTTTCAATTTTTCGAATGACCGCGGCAGCGAGAACGAACAACATACAAAGCAGATTTCGAATATTTTGAGAGTGCGGCTGCACAAACCGGTTTGGAGCGCACTAATGATTTGTGTATGAACCACAAATATGGTAATCCACGTGATGGATTCTCTGCTTGAGGGTACCGTTACACCGAGTTTTCGAAATTCGGGTGTACAGTCCTTCGTATATGTGACGTATATATTATATATACAGGGTGTAACGCATAAGGCACGCCAAAAACTTAGGACGGGTAGGTTGGGTCGAGACAAGAAAAAAATCGTATGGGAGGGGGGGGGGGTGCATTTTCCCCCGTTTAGGCGGGAGGGGCCATTTTCTAAAAACGCTACTTAACATCGGAAAAAAAATATTAAAAAATAACGGTTAGATCTAGATAACTTTTGCTCACTGATTTTCATAGCCAAATATCCGCTTCTTAATATCCTTTTCAAATTAGGTTCCTATATCAAACTGTTTTCGAGAAAATTAATGCCAAAGTTAAATTTTGTAATAAAAATTCCGAAAAAAAATGTTGGTTGCAATTTTTTTGTTAAATTACGGTATTAAGTATAAATTTTTTTCCGACCATAAAATTCTCTAATCAATTCTAGAGAGAATGCTTCAAGCCGGAAGGATCTATGTTTTGTAATTTCCGAGAAAAGTGAAAAGTACGAACTAAACTCCTTCCTTTTTCCATATTTTTGTACCAGTAATAAAACACAAGTAGCCAAAAAATTGGTATTTAAAAGGAAAGTATGCTTCGTAATTTTCACTTTTCTCGGAAACTACAAAACATAGATCCTTCGGGTTTTAAGTAGTTTCTTTAGAATTGATTAAAGAATTTTATGGTCGGAAAAATTTTTATACTTAGTACCGTAATATAACAAAAAAATTCCAACCAAAAACTTTTTTTCGAAATTTTTATTCCAAATTTTAAATTCGACATTAATTTTCTCAAAAATTATTTGACGTAGGGACCTAATTTAAAAGGGATATGAAGAAGCGCATATTTGGCTTTGAAAATCAGTGAGCAAAAGTTATCTAGATCTAACCATTATTTTTGAATATTTTTTTTTCCGATGTTAAGTCGGGTTTTTAGAAAATGGCCCCGCTTGCCTAAACGGGGGAAAATGCACCCCCCCTCCCATACGATTTTTTTCTTGTCTCGACACAATCTACCCGTCCTAGCTTTTTGGCGTACCTTATGCGTTACACCCTGTATATATATATATATAATTGGGTCACACGGAAAATATTCACTTCTTAAATAAACACTTCCAAATATAATTGAAGCAATAACAAGCAATGTAATTTGATCAAATATAAAAAGCAATACCTTTACTTTTCTTTTTTTTGAGTTGGCTGGAGCGCGATCCGGCTCGCTTAGGACCAATGTTTCTTTTGAAAGGCACTGTGTGCGTTTCAAGCGTTGATTGTTTGTTGTTTGTGGTTTTATTTGTATACATGTATGTAATTGTGAAGTTAATTAAATTAAACTATTAATCTAGGTGTTGTGTTGTATATCGTTTGTATGTGTTGTGAGCTGGTTCGGCTGGACACGTCCTTCTCGTTCGGTGGTTGAAGTCGTAAGGGTCGAAAGAAGTGTCGGTGGTTCGCTCCTTAAGGAGCTGAACCCGTGGGGAAAAGCTCGCAGTCGAGCTTTCAGGTCGCCTCTCCTGATCGGCTACATGTCAGCGGTGTGAGCGATCGCTGACATGCCGAGGTCAGGAGCGGCACCTGAGGCGTGCGGCGTTTGGCGTAAACAATATAGCTACCTAATCCTAAAAAGTTCAGCCATGCCAAGGCAAGGATGTGGCGTCAGTGGCTAATGTTTGGTTACCCATTGCACCTCCAGAAGCACTTCTCTTACTATATCAGCTACCTAACCCTGAAAAGTTTAGTCGTGCACAGGTAAGGATGTGCACTAGGGTGGACCTTAGCTATACTGGTCGAAAATTTTTGGCAGCATGTTTTTACGCCGCCCCCTAAAATTGTTCCATTGAATAAAGAAATAATTTCTGTAAGATATGAAGTTGATCGGATAACAGAAAGACGTGGCACATTCATATGACTCTTGCAAAAAATGCGAAATTTGTATCAACAAAAAGGAATGAAGCAAACATTTTTAATAATGGTTAAATGTTCTTCATATTCAAGAATATTCATAATATTAGTGATACAGTATAGTTTTTTCAGCATAGTAATTAACTAATACCTGAATTTTTTAAATTATAGATATTAAATTTTTGCATCTTATTGTAGTTATACAGGATGTTTCGCATAAGAGGAGACAAAAGACTAGGGCATGTAGGTTGGGTCGAGACAAGAAAAAAATCTTATGGGAGGGTGGTGCATTTCTCCCCGTTTAGGCGGGAGGGGCCATTTTCTAAAAACTCGAATAAAAACCGGAAAAAAAATATTCAAAAATAACGGCGATATCTGGATCACTTTCGCTTATTGGGTTTGAAAGCCAAATATCGGCCTCTTAACATCCTCTTTAAACTAGGTTCCTACGTCAAACAGTTTTTGAGAAAATTAATGCCAAAGTGAAAATTTGGAAAAAAAATTTAAAAAAAAAATATTGTTGGTCGTAATTTTTTCGGTAAAATACGGTATTATGTATAAATTTTTGTCCGACTATAAAATTCTCTAATCAATTCTAGAGAGAAGGCTTCAAACCGGAAGGTTCTATGTTTTGTAGTTTCCGAGAAAAGTGGAAATTACGAACTAAACCTTCCTTTTTCCATATTTTTGCATCAGTAATAAAACACAAGTAGCTAAAAAATTGGTGTTTGAAAGGAAAGTATGCTTCGTAATTTTTATTTTTCTCGGAAACTACAAAACATATATCCATCCGGTTTGAAGTATTCTCTCTCGAATTGATTAGAGAATTTTATGGTCGGAAAAATATTTATACTGAATACCGTATTTAAAAGCAAAGTGCGACCAAAGATTTTTTTCGGAATTTTCATTCCAAATTTCAACTTTGGCATGAATTTTCTCAAAAATTGTTTGACGTAGGAACCTAATTTAAAAAGGATATTAAGAAGCGGAGATTTGGCTTTGAAAATCAGCAAGCAAAAGTTAAATTGATCTAACGATTATTTTTGGAGAAATATAAAAACGTTTTGTGATATAAAATAAATATAGAAACGCAATTATTTCGATTTCAAAACTTTGTGGTCGATGTGCCACGTCTTCCCTACGTCAAATCGATCTGAAATTTAGTACAAATTACTTTTTCATGAAATAGTACAAGTTTAGAGGGCGGCGTGGTAAAAATGTTATGGTCGAAAAATAACGTCCACCCTAATGTGAACGGATAGACTTTTCAGGAATAGGTAGCTGATATAGTGACTTTTCGAACTGTATACAACGTTTGTCCAAGTTATGTTTTTTGTTGAACAAAATGTTTGTCGAAGTGTATGAGAAGGTGCACTGGGTAACCAAACGTTGGCCACTGACGCCACATCCTTGCCTGTGCACGGCTAAACTTTTCAGGATTAGGTAGCTGATATAGTGACCTTTTGAACTGTATACAACGTTTGTCCAAGTTATGTTTTTTGTTGAACAAAGTGTTTGTCGAAGTGTATGAGAAGGTGCACTGGGTAACCAAACACTGGCCACTGACGCCACATCTTTGTCTGTGCACGACTAGAGTTTTCAGGAATAAGTAGCTGATATAGTGACCTTTCGAACTGTATACAACTTTTGTCCAAGTTATGTTTTTGTTGAACAAAGTGTTTGTCGAAGTGTATGAGAAGGTGCACTGGGTAACCAAACACTGGCCACTGACGCCACATCTTTGTCTGTGCACGACTAGACTTTTAGGAATAAGTAGCTGATATAGTGACCTTTCGAACTGTATACAACGTTTGTCCAAGTTATGTTTTTTGTTGAACAAAATGTGTATGAGAAGTGCTTCTGGAGGTACACTGGGTAACATTGGCCACTGACGCCACATCCTTGCCTGCGCACGGCTAGACTTTTCAGGAATAGGTAGCTGATATAGTGACCCTTCGAACTGTATACAACGTTTGCCCGAGTTATGTTTTTTGTTGAACAAAGTGTTTGTCGAAGTGTATGAGATTATATAAAGCATAAATACGAAGTCCAGCTTTATATTGCGCATTAAATGAATTTATTTTTTGTATGAGGCGACAACTAAGAAGTCTAACTCGAGTCTCTAAGTCGTCTCTTAGTATAGGTCAAGACGACAAAACCTTACGTCGTTGAATATTAAAAAACGAGCTTTAAGACGACCGTGACTTTTAGAATACCTAACACGAGTGAGAGACGATTTTAAGACGACTGTGACTCTTGGGATAAGGCTGTGTGAGTGAGAAACGATTTAGAGACGATTCCAATAAAACTATTCCATTAATTAAATCATACATGAACATGATTCCAAAATGCAATCTACGAAGTTCAACCGGTTGGCCCAACAGGCCAACAGGTCCAACAGTAGGCAACGAGTTCTATAATTTATAATCGGACTCGTAAAAGAATTTCGAACATTTCTGTACAGTTTTAAAACAAGTGAAAATATCATTAATAAAGAGTAGAAAGAAGAGAGGGCCCAGGAGACTACCCTGGGGCACGCCAGACGAAGCAGTGTAACAAAAAGATTTAACATCTCCAACAGCCACAAAAGAAATATTATTGCTAAGGTAGGAGATTAACCCTTTTTTAGAAAAAAAATGAAAACCAATTTTAGACAATTTGTGAATAAGAATAGTATGAGATAGCTTGTCAAAGGCTTTAGAGATATCAGTACATGTAAGTGACATCAACCTGGCAATGCTCACGAAAAGCAGCATTACAATATTTTGTAAAAACATAAAAATTTGTTGTTGTCGACCTTCCAGAAAGAAAGCCGTTTGTGGCGACAAATCAAAGACTCGACAGAAAAGTGAATTTTCTTTTTTATAATTCTTTCAAAAACTTTAGAAACATTGGCAAATTTAGATACGGATCTGATTTCTTTGTCTGATTTCTATTGCGGTATGTCTGCATTACATGCTTCGATCAGGAAACAGTGATAGTTTATTATTTAAATGACATATTTCCGCATTTCCGTCATTATCGGTTCTGTCATTTGATTTGAATAAACATATTCCGAAATTACGAAACTTTTTATATTATTAAAATAAAATGTCAAGACTAACTCGATACAATGATACCTGAAAATGACAAGTAAGTGTGTAAAAAATGTGGAAATATAAGCTGCGTTTTTTTAATGAACTGTATAGATCTTCGCCATACAACTGACACTTACTCAGGTTTTACTCAAGCCTCTATCTGGGTTATAGGGAAATTTTAAGATTTCTCTCTATTTTGAATGCAGAGGGATTTTCCCTTCACAAATTTTGAAAAACGTCCAAAAATAAAATAAAACATAATTTTGTATGGAGATCTGTATAGTTCATTAAAAAAACGCGATTAAGATTACTCTACGTATGAAAGATTATGCAGTGAAGTTGGGTGCGATTTCGATTTTAGCGAAATTTTCCTCGTCGTTCTTTTAATGAACTGGATCTTCAGTTCATTAAAAATTTATTTTTTATTCATTTTTAAAAAATTAAATAAAATTTTAATAATGAAATAAGAAAAATAATATTATTGATGTTTGTTTTATTTATTACAATTTATTTTATTTAATAATATTCTTTTTATTTAAATTAAGTCTCCACCGTACCCTTTATCGGCCGTAGGTAGAGGGTTGCATTGCAATAAAACCACAATTGCTGTTATTGTTGAGTTTGTACATATTAAAGGTTACGTCGGAATTAATAAAAAATACCATGGAATCTAGTTAGATAGAAAAGTATTAATGCAATCAAAATCTAGTTAGTCGAATATAATTTTATGAATAGGTAACTATTATACACCTGCACCGATTTAAATGCATTTTTACCAATATGCTCAGCTAGCTGTTTTAAAGCTGTTACTGAAAAAATTTTTATATAATTTGCATTTTCGAAACTTATACATATATCTTGGCATTAAATGCATTCTGTTGTATATGCGTTCCACAACTTGCATTTTTACCTACCGATCTTTTTCCGGAAAGTTTTTTAGATATTTTTATCGGCACAAGACAAAGACAATTTCAGCAGGTTAATGATTTTCACGGTATCTTTTTGAAATAAATGTCGTCCGCATTACAGAAAAGTTTGGAGCATATCGAGATCCGAGCGGAAACGCCAATTGAGTTGTTGTTGTTGTAGAATGAGGAGCAGGCCCCAACAACAACAATTTTATCTTTAACTCTCCCCTGTTTTCGGAGTTATAGAGCTTTGAAATTTGAATTTATTTGCCTAATATCTCCTTAACTATAGAAATTGTCCGGTATAGATATATATCGTTAAAAAGGTAACTGAAATACCTTTCATTTATGTATAGTAAGATATTGCCGAAAAACGCATATTTTTGGAGAAAACGCGATTTTAATATTTTTAGTACTCTTTTTCCCCCATTAAGTAAAATATGTAATTAACTGACATCATTTTGCGGAGAACAGGAAACTAGATGGTATTAGCTTTCTATAGCTGTTTTTTTATTGTAATCGGTCCAGTATTTTAGGAGGAAACGCTCTTTGAAACGTATTTAGTTAGTAATTTTTTTGAATTTTACTACTCCGCTTTGTATGAGTTTTACATGTTGTTTTACGCTACTACTTTTGCAATTATGTTCGTGGTAAGTATAAATTTGAAAGTATGGAAGAGGAATACCGTTAACTGTTAAAAATCGCGCGATTTTTCATAAAAATTTGTCATTTTCTTAGTGTAGAGATGAATTTGAAAAAAAAATCGCGCGATTTTTCATAAAAATTTTTCATTTTCTCAGTGTAGCCAGAGAATCAAGTAAAATAGTACGTGAAGTGGGGTTCTTTGTAAACTTTAAACTGTGATTTCTCCTAAACTACTACACCGCCGCAAAATGATGTCAGTTAATTACATATTTTACTTAATGGGGGTACTAAAAATATTAAAATTTATATTCTTTTTCGGCGTTTTCTCCAAAAATATGCGTTTTTCGGCAATATCTTAGTTTACATAAATGAAAGGTATTTAAGTTACCTTTTTAACGATATATAACTATACCGGATATCTTCTATAGTTAAGGAGATATTAGGCAAATAAATTCAAATTTCAAAGCTCTATAACTCCGAAACCAGGGGAGAGCTCAAGATAAAATTGTTGTTGGTGGGGCCCGCTCCACATTCTACAACAACAGCAACAACAACAACTCGATTGGCGTTTCCGCTCGGATCCCAACATACATATGTATGCCCTCAAAATAATTTACAGAAATGATTGAGTTGAAATTTTTTTTTATAGATATAAAAATCATAGAACAGAGTGTAAAAAGCAAAATTTTCAGAAATTACCGTTATGTTGAGTGCGAGCTCTTTTACGAATTACATGGAAATAATGTGCATTATTTTCGCGTCACTTGAATAGGTGCGCTTAAAAATTAAAGCAAAACGATGGATTCTACTCTGGGGGAGTCTGCTCCTTCGTTTACGACTGTAAAATATTGGGTGGCAGAGTTTAAACGAGGTCGTACGTGCTGCCAAGACGAACATCGCAGTGGTCGACCAAATGAGATGACCACGCCAGAAATGGTGGAGAAAATCCACAAAATGGTATTGGGTGAGCGTCGACTGAAAGTGCGCGAGCTAGCAGACATGGTAGGCATTTCAAAAAGTGCTGTACATCGCATATTGAAAGCTGTCATGAGAAAGCTGTGCGCAAGATGAGTGCCGCGATTACTCACAATTGAACAAAAACAGCGTCGTGAGGATGTTTCAATCGAGTGTTTGGCGAAGTTTCACAGCAATAAAGCAGAGTTTTTGCTTCGATTCATAACCATGGATGAAACATGGGTCCATTACTTCACACCTGAGACGAAGGAACAGTCAAAACAATGGACTGAAAGGAGAGAATCGGCTCCAAAGAAGAATAATTTTCATTGATTATCTTCAAAAAGGAAAAACAATCAACGGCGAGTATTATGCGAACTTATTGCAGCGTTTGAGTGACGAAATCAAGAAAAAACGGCCGCATTTCGCGAAAAAGAAAGTTTTGTTTCATCAAGACAATGCACCAGTTCACACATTCGTTATCGCGATGGCCAAAATCAATGAGTTAAAGTTCGAATTGCTTCCTCACGCACCCTATTCGCCAGATTTAGCCCCCTCGGATTATTTTCTGTTTCCAAACTTGAAAAAATGGCTCGGTGGTAAAAGATTTGCCAACAATGAAGAGGTGCAGTTGATGGCTATTTTGAGGAGCTCGACGGTTCTCACTATAAACAGGGTATCGAAGCTATTGAGTATTGCTGAGAAAAGTGTATCGAGCTAAAATGGGACTATGTAGAGAAATAAAGATATTTCTCCCCAAATTTTTTGTGTTTTCTTTGTTAGGTCGGGTACTTCTGGGACTACCCTCATAGATCTCTCCAAGCGACACACATCTCAATCTTACGAGGGTTGCCTTTTATATTTCGGGATTTGGCAACCCTAGTGTTGCAATCTGGCAACTGACAGCTCTATCGTATAGTTGGACATTTTTGAGGTTATACGTACTCAGAACGTTTTGACATACGAGCGCTATTTGTGTTGTTAACTTAAAAGATTCATCTCAGCCCAAAAATGGAATTAAATCGTGAACATTTTCGTGCGATTTTTTTTTTACAACTTTCGACGTGGATTAACTCAGAAACAGTGCATGGATAAACTTAATTCAATTTTTGGCGATGAAGCTCCATCAAGGACCAGTGTTTATCGATGGGTATGGTGAATTCAATCGTGGTCGTAGTTCACTCCAAGACGAATTTCGTTAAGGTCGTTCGCAATTGTTGTTCTGAAAACCATTGGTGCTGTGCGCGAACTGATATTGCAAGAACTGATATTGAGACAACCTTAGGCATTAGTGGGACTAGCATACATTCAATATTGCATAAACATTTGACTGTCAAAAAATTTGTTCGCGTTGGATCCCACACAATTTGTCAATCGCTCAAAAAATCGATCTAATCAGAGTGGCGAAAGTGCTTCAACAATTGGTTCAAACGCAAGCAAAAGTGTATAGATCTTCATGGGGAATATTTTGAAAAACAATTAAGTGATTTTCGATGATTAATATTTGTCTTTGTTCTCTAATCCCGAAATATAAAAGACAACCCTCGAAAAGATGAAATCTTAAAATGCTTAGGAGGATTGAATTGAAACAAATATACTCCATACGACAGGTGAGGGAGCGAATGTTTTAAAAATCTCGAAATTGCTGCAAGACATGCAACATAAAATTGCGGAGAGAATTTAAGAGTTCATGTAAGAGCCAAAGAGTTGTTTATCAATATGCCGGTTTTAGATGTTGCAACAAGATGGAACTCTAGCTTGACAGTTGTCGTCGCTAATGTCAATAAAAGAATAGCTACGGTATTGTGATTTGGCTGATCTACCTGATGTCTCTAGGAATTTCGTAGAAAGTTTTTGTTTCGGAATTTAAGTCGGTTCATGAGTGTACTAAGCATTTGCAAAAGGAACAATATTTCGTTGGAGATTTTTAGCGCGATTGGTTGGAGTTACGTTTAGAGATACTAGGACGCGAAAATTCTTTGGCGTTCTGTCTATTTGAAGCCATGTCCCGTCGAAAGCGAAACTTTTAGAAAACGCAGCATTTCTGGCAGGCATCTACATGGATTCACGTTTTAATTAGGATTCACGTTTTAATCGGAATTCACCTTTAATAAATAAGGAACAGAAGAAATTTGCATTAGTAAGTTTTTCCCTAGCATAGCATTATAAAATTTTTTTTATATTCTAATTGTTCTTTATATATTTCTTTAAACTCTCTTATTAAAAACATATAAAGTTATAAATATATAATAACTGTCTCACAATGATGCAGATGAAGTTAATGCGCATTCGAATTTGACTTCAACGTCTCCTCTTCCATGTCGTTAACGAATTTAATTTTATTTATTTATTTATTTTATTGTTGTTTAACCAATTACACCACAAGATAATAATCTTATTTACGATATAATTCATAAGTAACAATGTAGGTAATACAAAATAATATAAATGATAGGCATTTATTAAGAAAATTAACAGTATAATTAGAACTTTAAAATTTAATTTAATTAAAGATATAATTAAATTAAAATTATTATCAACTTACAAACTATACAACAGAAGGAGAAGAAGAGAACAGGATGGGATAAAAGAAGGATATAAGGAATAGTGGAGAAAAGACGTAGAAAAACAAAAAACCTAAGATGTAGAGATGCTCAAATTACCGTCCACAATATAATGAAATAACTGAGACTTAAAAGCTGCCACGCCGTTAATGCTCTGAATTCTGTAAGGCAGAGAGTTCCATTGCCTGATTGCGCTAATGAAAAATTGCCGCTCAGATGTGAGGCAGGAGTAACTAAAGTTAGATATATTTCGGTTGCGCTGCGATCTAGAAAAGCTAAGCCTACGAAACAGATAGGATGGCTCCTTGGAAATTATGATTTTGTGTAGGAAAGTAGTGGCTCTAAAGACCAGTAAGTCACTAAAGGAAATCCCATGTAGTCTTTTGTTATACAATGATATATGAGCAAATCCCCTAAGCCCATAAACATACCTAGTTATAACGTTATAGGCGCTGTCGAGTTTACGCTTACTTAGATAGTCACAACAGGAAAATAGCTCACATCCGTACAAGAGAGATGGAATTAAGTAGGTTTTAGCCAGCAGGATTCTTACTGAACGAGGTGTAAAGTGTTGGGAGATCCATAGGATGCGAAGCTTGGCATACGCAGTTCCAATGACATGATTGATGTGATCACTCCAAGTTAATCTACTATTAAATACAACACCAAGGTTACGAGCCTTGGTGACATATTCAATGCACTCACCATTGAGTGAAAGTTTAGGCAGAAGGTTTATATCCACATGCCGCCTGCTAATTAAAATACATTTTGACTTGTCAGGGTTCATGCAAAGCCCATTAATGACAGCCCACTGATGAATTCTATCAAGCTCAGCATTAATGATATCAGTATGATATCTAACATCGTCATAAGAACACGAGGAGTAGATCTGTATATCATCGGCATACATGTGCAGATTGCAGGAAGTAAGAACACTGGGCAGATCATTGATGTACAACAAAAAGAGCAGAGGCCCCAGGACTGACCCTTGGGGCACTCCACGACTTACTGGCAAGGGCGCAGATGTGGAGCCAGACATGGATACAACTTGGAATCTGTTAGTTAAATAAGACTCAATTAGTCTAGTCGCTGGCACTGAGAAAGCAAATATACTGGACAGTTTCGTCAACAAGGTAGCATGGTCCACTGTATCGAATGCTTTAGAGTGATCCAGAAGCACAAGAAATGTGACCATATGAGCATCCAAATTACGTCGTATGTCTTCTGTCAATTCTATTAAAGCGCTAATACACCCATGATTTGGCCTAAATCCCGATTGCCTACTTGAGATCAGTCCCTTATTATGACAGTATTTGGCAATCTGCTTATAAATTACATTCTCAAGTACTTTAGAAGTGAATGGAAGTATTGAAATGGGCCTGAAATCATTGTTAGGCTTAGGTACAGGTATAACCCGGGCAATTTTCCAACAGCTAGGGACAACTGACGTGGTAAGAACATGATTAATCAAATATGTGAGATAAGGGAGTAACTTAGGCAACAACAGCTTAATAAATTTAGGATCGGAGCCGTCAAAACCAATTGCATTGGACTTGACAGATAGAATATTGTCAAGTACATCTACCTGGTCAACACAGTTGAAAAAGAAACTAGAACTGGAATTGCCAGCAGGAGCAGAACCCAAAGTAATTTTCGCTAAGACGCGAGATGTTAAGATTTACTAATTTCTGATTAATCAGGTCACAATTTATATCCTCGATACTCTGACCCGAAGCAGTAGATGATATCAGACCAATTTTTCGTATCTGATGCCACCTCTGCTTACTATCAGTGATACGAGAGAATGCATTTTTGTAATACAGGCGTTTTGCATTTCTTATCTTTCCCACTAACTTTCTCCTAAGCTCAACAAAAATGTCATGAAAAACATGAAGCTTGTAGCGTTTCCAGCGACGATAGGCAATGTCACGCTCGGCAATTTGAGTTTTAATTGCATTAGTAAACCAGGGCTTCACACCTTTATCCCTTATTGCTTTACATTTTAGGGGTACGAACCTATTGAAAAGCACTCCCACGTTCCTGCACAAAATGCCAGCTTTATCATCAACATCTGGTGAATGAAAAACTGCATCCCAGTCCATCACGTCAAGTTCGTTTATAAGCGCATTATAGTCAATATCATTATAGCTTCGGTATAGAACTGAGCGGGGACAGCATAATAATGGGAAGTCAAAGGCAAGAAAGATTAGATCATGTCGCGAGAAAATCGGAATAGAAAGCTGGTCGTATAGTAGAATTTTAGATTTATCATTTACAAAAAATACATCTAAAAGAGTTTCACTAGTATTCGTGAAGTGCGTAGGATTCACAGTGTTAACAGGAAATAGCGCGATCCTAGAAAGTTCATCAGTTAAACTACTGCCAACAATTAAGTTACAGTTTAAATCCCCAGCGATTACTATGTTTTGATAAGAGAGCGATAAACACTCAAGGCTTTCAATAAACGGCCTCAAATTAGTATTTTTGTTGGGACGATACACACACCCTATTAGAATTTTACCATAATCAGATGAAACCTCAACATAAAGATATTCTAAACAACATTCGGGCGGAGACTTCGCCTTAACTTTGCACCTGATGTTATTCCGACAGAAAATCGCAACTCCACCCGCATGTGACACCCTATCTACTCGAAATATTTTAAACCCGCTGACATGTACCATCTGGTCGAAAATGTAGGGAGCAAACCATGTTTCTGATACGCATATTAGGTCAATCCCAGAGTTCACAAAATAATATCTGAATTCATCAATTTTTTTCAGAAGGCTTTGAGCATTGATATGGCAAATATTTAGCCCTTTCTTTCTCCTACAAAGCATCCGAACTAGGCAACTCACATCAGCCCCAGACTCATTGAAACTATCGGAAATCATTAACTATTTTTTAGAGCAAATAAAACAGCAGCATAACTAGCAGCATACCTTCAAAGTGTTGATCAATTGCAGCTGGTTAAATCTGAGCATCTCACAAAGAAATAAAATGGAAATAAAGACAGAGCAATAAGTGGTGTAAAGGATGAGACCTAGAAATATAATTACAAGATAATAAAGTAATTCAGAGAATAATTCAAAAATACGCAAATTCAACAAATAATTCATCATTAATTAATTGGCAATTGGCATCCCTCTGCTATATTGCGTAGTACACCAGCATTCACCACCGGAATGAAAACTTCACCATCCACACGCTTGACCATGACCGATCCTCTACGAGTGATAACTGATGAGAGCAGGTGGCGGTGCTGCATCTTGACAGCCATATGCAGGAGCTGCCTATTCGTTTTTGTTAAACCTTCATTCAGGAACACAGCGGCTGTGGAATCCAGTCCTATATCCTTAAGGCAAAGCGTACGCTGTTCTTTCTTCCGAAATGATGAGACCATACCAAACAAAGATATCTTGTGGGACAGCGCTTGAAATTTCATTATAATTGGGGGATCTCTAGCACCTTTAGTCAGCCGAGGTCGATATATTGATTCGAGTATAAAAGGCTCAATTCCAATAGTTAGGCAGAGCTTGTTGAAGATGTCCACTACATTTTCACCTGGTAAATGGGGTACACCAGTAAGTACACCATCTCTTGCCGCCTCTTTTTTCTCAACAATGTCACATCTACGACAAAGCTCATCGATCTCCTTATTGAGTTTAATATCAACATCACTTCGCTGTTCAACAGCTACAAGTCGCGACTCAGCTAGCGATACTCGTTGAACAAGCTCGCCCAGTGTTTTCTCATTGGCTTCAAACCTTAAAGACGCCTTCTCCTCGACATCACGAATCTGCAACCGGAGGTCCGTACGAAGTGTATTTAGTTCTTCAGAAAGACTACTAATTTTAGCCGAGAATCCACTCATTAGAACTTCAGCTTGGATTTTAAGTTGCTCTGCCAAAACTAACACTGTGAGTGGCCCGTTATCGTCTCTGGAACATATTGAACTAGCAAGCTTCGAATCAAGACTAACACCAGTAGCAGCGTCACCATGCACAGTAATGCTCACTCTTTCACTCTCACTAGCCTTAATAGTATGCAACAGCTTGTTCTTAGAACGAGTTTTTGCTGCACCTGTAGAAGTCCCTCTATCCATCACAATGTTAAGTAATAAACTTGTTGAATTGCAATTAATATTAATAATTTTACTCAATGATCAATTAATCGATCATGCTCCAAATAGCCAATGCACGGTAATTAAACAATAAAACTCTTAATAATTAAACTGGTAAACGCTAGATAGTGAAAAAAAATTATTAACTCAGCAGAGGCACCAAAAAACACGTCCGTCTACTCTCGCATTACAATGCTCTAAGCAATAAAAAACCCATTAGAAATCAACATTTATGGAATTTTGTAGAATTTTGTCGCTGATTAAAAAACGATCTCAACTCGTCGTTACAGCATGCTAAAAAACCGCAGGCGTGACATGACGTCGTCACAAGCAGCAACAACAATGCATAAGTACAGTATAAAGTCCAAACTAATTAACATATGCGAAATGGAGACAAGTCCATTCGATATAGATGTATTAGTGTATTAGAGGAATAGGGGAATAGACGAAGAAATTAAAAATTTAATTTTTGTAGTCCTTGCCGTGCCTGTGATCCAAGTGTCCGTTGAGCGTGTTTGGAAAATATTCTTATGTTAAGGTTAAATAACAAGTTCATTGGAAGTGTTAATGCTGAAGACATTCATAATTTATAGATTTTATAGTTAATCATTAATAAAATACAACTTCATAATTAATGTTGATAGTTTTTGATTAAAATATACATATGTATGTATTGCAACTAAGATACTTTTATTACTTTTAACTTTTAATAAAAGCATAAAGATTCTAATAACGGTTTCATTTTATAAGGGTGAGCGAACGTGTTTAATTTCAAATTTTCGTTGTTCGTTAATTTCCATATGATCAATTCATAATCGTAAAACATTGTTGGCAAAATTAGACGAAATGACGTATGTCTGAAACGTATGAATTAAGTATGAACGCCTCCGTGTTCGCTTAAAAGAAATTCTGGCGCACCTGTGCGCTAAGCGCACGTGAGTCAGTTAGGGAACAGGACGCGTGCGCTGGAAAATGTTTTTAGCGAACGCGCATACGGTCGTGTACGCTACAAATACTTATTAGCGCGCGGGTCCATATTGACGCGCGCTCGTGAGTGTGCGTTTACATATTACAGTGAGTGAGTGTGTGATTTTTACAGAGATTGGCTTTGCTGTGAATTGGAAATACAGGCTTTAATAGCTACAACATCATACAGTTCTCTATCGCTGAGTGTCATAAAAAAACGAAAAGCAAGACTTTTGGAGAGCGTCGTTTTTCCTGCAGCAATATATCTAGACCTGCGGTTCACGTTCGAAGGTTCTACAATGACTGTAGACTGAATGTAGAGCAGAAAGCAACGGCAATAGTAAGTACATATTTTTTAACAAATGTAAAAATAAAATTAAGGCCTATGCCATAATATTAATAATATGTGTATTAATCGCAATCTGTTTTTCGCCTTTTTTTCACAGCATCATGTAATTAAGCGCACGATGAGATTACGAGATTGGAGGAAACAAATTCAACAGATTTACAGCAGAAATGCAAGCACTTCACAGCATCTAGTGAATAGCACAAGGCACAACAACATTTGAAATAGCACAAGGTTCAAGCATATCGTCAAATCCTCATGCAAGATCGGAGGAAAGGATGAATCAAAAGCTTTTAGTTTTTAAACAAAAACTAGTTATGCTAGGAAACGGAAACAAGATGCCTCTGCACACAGTTGTCTACTACTACAAGATGTATGGTGAGCGTTAGCATCGCATCCTATTAATACACGTTTATCTGTTATGTTTATCTCTGCGTATGCCCTCAGCGCCTTCAGTTCCTCCGATGGCGGTCCTGGTGCATCGTACGGCAGGTAGGGTGAGGCCAGCAGTAGGGAAGATCCCACCTCCTCCACCACCACGTCGACTGATGAGGGACCTGTGGAAGAGATTAAGTTATAGTTTTTCTTGCATATTATGCAGGTCCTGGATCTAAGGCTCCTGTATTAGAGCAACGTCACACTTACCTGCCATAATCCTCTCGAGCAGCGTCGGCGTGGCTACTCGACTCCGATGTAAGTTGATCTGAGTGATCAGCATACCGGAGACAACAGCAGGTCGTCTTCCTGTGAGCAGGTGACCTCTTCCAGATCGAACCCGTCCTCTTATGCCTTTCTGTCTTCTGTCCGGTGTACTTTAGGGCGGTGCTGGTTCTCTGCCTTAGTCCCTGCTGCCGACCCACTATCCACCTGAGGTCGACCAGCACCCCCGGGGGCTGCTGTGACAGCGGTCTTTCCGGGAGGCTTATTGCCCACCTTTATGGTGCCGGTGGTTGACAGCAGGAACACGCATCCTCTAGTTGTACGCAGTATCTTCAGGGAGTCCTGGTCGATTCCGACTATGAGGAGGTTGCCTTCCGACAATTCCTCTCGGCGGAATACTTCCCATTTCTCCCCATCCAGGCCCGAGTTCTGTTTTCCTAGTAGTCTCAGGATCGTGTCCGATGGAAGTTTTGTGACGTGTGCACGCAGGAAGATGGTGCATTTCTTCAGCTCCGGGATGTCCTTCCTTGCGACTAATTGCAATTGAGCTCCATGCGAAAACTGCGGCAGATTGCCCACCATCCTGCGTCAGTCTATGCAGCCCTCGGTACCCACCTGTACCAAGAATATTCCTCTGGCAAACCGATAGTGGTCGATTTGGAAAACCAGCACGCCATCATCGGATGCTAGGATAATGTCCATAAGGGCATCATTCCAGGCCTCCTCCTATGCCTTGGTTTTCGTCACTAATTATACCTCCCGGCTTCCTTTTATCAATGACGGCAAACATAACTTGTCGTCCCCTTCTTTAGCGGCCTCTGCGTATAAGGTTCCGGCCCTAAGTACTCGTTTTAGCCTCCCCGTTTAGCCTCCACGCTCCCTCTTTAGGTAGCTTACGCTGCCCGGTTCGAGAGGTCTTAGGGGTGGTTGGTTGATCTCTGTGACAGAGCGCTTTTCCGGTCCCTTGAGTGCCGCTTGCTGTTGCCTGTCGACGGCTTTTCGCGTCCTGTACGGTAGGTATCTCTTCCGGAGAACGGAGCCTTTTGGCGGAGTCTACTAACGCGGCCCGCACCACGGTCCCTTCGGCGGAGGGTATAGTGGTTTCCGATACCCTGGAGAGGCCGGCCGTAGCCTCCCCTTTTGCGGTCAACTTCTTCAGCCTGGCAGCTTTGACCGGGCCGCGCCAGATGCTCGTTTTTTTTTGTCAGTCCAGCCTCCCCATATCGGTCGCTAACGGACGGACAATAACGGTCACGTCTGAGTCCATCGATACGTCAGTTGGGTCCAGTAGGGTATCGTTCAGTCTGTCCTCCCCCGTCCGGTACCTGTCCACGTCCACGCCTGTCGTGTCTTCCGATCTTGTAGCAATATATGCCCTGGTAGCCAACCCACCACCAAAGTACTGCGGTCATAGAATGACGACGACTGGGAGCCCGCTTGCTCACTCACCAAGCCGCCGGTACTGGGTATCCGTTCCCCTGCACCGTAAGTTTCTCCTCTCTGTTACTTTCCATCTTCGTTTTATTTTCGGGGACCGTACCCCTATCCAGTTTTGGTTCGCGGGTGGTACGTTTCCCACCTACCCAGCATGTCGAACACATACCGAGCGATCCACTATCCGCCACCTGTGAACGCGTCCGATGGGAGATCCTGGCAACTCCTCACGGATCCCAAATTTTAACTTTGGCATTAATTTTTTCAAAAACTGTTTGACATAGGAACCTAATTTAAAAAGGATATTAAGAAGCATATATTTGGCTTTGAAAATCAGCAAGCAGTTATCTAGGTCTAACTATTATTTTTTAATATTGTTTTTTTCGATGTTAAGTCGGATTTTTATAAAATGGCCCCTCCCGTCTAAACGGGGGGAAATTGACCCCCGCCCCCTTCCCATACGATTTTTTTCTTGTCTCGACCCAACCTACACGTCCTAGTCTTTTGTCCCCTCTTATGCGAAACACCCTGTATATTATTGGCAACCTTATCACAATGAGGAACCAGTACATCCGCGAAAAATTAAACTAAATTGCAGAGTCAGAATAAACACAGGGGAAATCTTCAGAGTCTAAATCATCATATGAACTGAACACCATTTATCTTTTCTCCTTCGCTCATTGCTGTCTCAGTTGGTTTAAGCCAACCGATTGAGTTAATCCTGCCGACTGCACAAACTAAACAAATTGTTGTTAGTACACGGATTGATATTACCGTGTCAACCACGCTAGCACAGCATTGATCGGAGGCAAACCTAAAGGAACCCCTGTTGCTACTGACCAACCTTATCGCACAGAAGCACGGCGCATTGACCCTAACAACAAAGCGTTGGTAACAAAGGTTCAAATCAGCAGGATTTGAACCATTGCAACACGTTCGAAAACAACGAAGTTCAGCAAGGTTCAAAGCTTTCTATAATCTCCGCATGGTCACTAATAGTTTGGTTCCTTTTTAGGGACTAAGTGTTCCAATGGTTTTGTATAGTAAGGTTTAGGAGTTAAATGAGAAAATTATCTTAAAAATTGATATCTGAATTTCATTTCAAATTTTTCAATTTTGAAGCTGGTGAGACCAAACCAGTATCTATCATAAAATATAGTTTATTGATCTGATAAATAATGAAAAGATGGTACATATTGGCTCAGTTATTACGTCAGTTGCATCATCCGCCATCGCCATGATGTACTGCTTTAATTAAAATTTTCAGAGTTGTTGCTTGTATTATGATTTTTATTTGTAAAATTACAAGGTTTACTTTAATACATTTTATTATTAAATTTTCTATGTTTTCTTTGTTTACGTTTTGTCAGAGTGTAGCGGTAATTTGTGTTAATTTTTGCATATACCTTTCAATTGAATTTGGACTAATACTCGAAATTGTGTTATAATTTTGCGGTTTATTAATTACTTCGTGAATTTTGTCGGCTAGAAGCAGTTTTTCATCAACTCTTATCACTGCAAGACTTTAGATGTATTTGTAGTTGTTGTGGTCGCTTTAGTTGCCATAACGTTAAAAGTAATTCGCTAGCGACAAATAAGTTGGAAATTTGAGTTTGGAAGTTTTTCTAACCTTCTCTCTTCAGTGAGAGAAAATCTCTCATACCGTACCATTTTAATACATTGATAGGAATAGGAACTGTTTGAAATTTTTTTGTGTAGTATTTTTTTGCAAGATTCTGTTGAGAATATAATGCAAAAGTGGGCGGACTGCATTCAACAGAAGAAGAAGATTTGTATTCTGAGTTCACCATTATTTTGATTTCTTTGAGATTGATAAAGTTATGAAATCCTATTAACAGAAACTTGTAACGACGTTTCTTAGGCCGGGATATAACTCAGCGAGTCCACGATTTCGTTAAAGGTAAGATTTGTATTTTGGGTACTCTTCAGTATAAATTTAACTTTATTGAACTAATCTTCAATGTTTGTTACATATATGGCGTGTACAAACGGTGACTTCGAACGAACGCTGAAGCAGGTAAGCCGTGTTGTTGTGTCGTGAAGTCAGGCTTCGTAGCGTTGGGTGTGCGTATGTAGATTGTGTTCTCCGAAAGTATATGTGGGCGCTGAATGTACTTTCAGAGTGTATGCGTAGGTATTAGTTAAGCTCCGAGATAGATATTGACTGTACTCTTTGTTGGGGACGCTGACTGGGCTCCGAGAGAGTATGCGTAGCCGTTGATCGTGCTTTGAGAGAGTATGCGTAGACATTGACCGTTAAATTATTTAAATTTAATAATATTATTCGTTGCCTTACGTTGCCATGCGCTATCAATTGTCATGGCCATTGGGGGCTGATACACGACTCATCAGTATGAGCACATCACTCACGCTGATTGGTTGATTTCAAAAAGTGGAACAACTTACGATCCAAACGCTCATAACATTTGATGCAAAAATTTTGGCTGTCTCACGATCATCAAACAAACACATGCACACAGAACTCGAAGCAGGGTCTGAAAATTTTTCTTATCTCTTGTGCTTTTATTCCTGTTTTACTATGCACAGCAGCCGCAGCAAGGGCTTCGCGGAAGCGAACATACATACATGCAGGTAGCAAGAAAAAATGTATTGAAAAGCCGTCGGCTTTTTTACTGTTTGTCAAACCAATTGTAATAAATAAATTAATTTGGTTTTTTATTTTTAGGGTTTTCTTAGAAATTTACTGTTATTGTTATTGTTTTCTTTTATTATCCATTGTAGCTCTAGCAATTTAGTTTTAAATGTAAAATACTTGTACTCCTATGTAAAAAGGAGTACATACAAGGAGTATACTCCTATTTTTTAGGATTATAAATAAAAAAGAAAATACAAAAAAGGTCGCCATGATCTTACTCTCTTTCTATTTTTTATATATCCTAACCCTTTCGCCGTTGTTCATTTTTACAACTTGGAAATACCTGTAAAAAAGGAGGCTGGCGAAAATGTAAAAAATAGTTGAAGGTCATTACAAGAAATAATGGAAAATACAATTAAAAAAGTTCGAAGAATGCGATCTCATAAATGGTAGATTCCATAAATGCAGGCATAACAGACGGTGCGTCAACGACAACATTGCTGCTGCTACTGACACGTCAAATCAAGCACTCCGTACAGTGCTTTCGTTGAAATGAAAACGCTTACAAACACACTCTCAACCGCTTGCACGTACACGATTTTTGAGTCATGCATAATATTTTGTCGTGTATCACTGACCAACTTTAGAGCTTTATTTGAGACACGCACAATGATGACCCGTGTATCAGGGCCCATTGTCATGCATTGCCTTTCCGTTCAAAAAAGCAACGATTGGCAATGAATACTATTGCCTTTGTTGTGCTTTGTGAGCACGCTTTCGGCAGTCAATGTCCTGATTCGAAAGCAAAATAAGCAAGCAATGCTTGAAATCTTTGTTGTGTCTTGATGTGCGTTTCAAGACATCTTGTGCAGCTCTCTATTACAAACCACAAATAAAAAGAATAAAATTCGAAAAATAAACTAAAACCAAATCTTCAATCTTTTGCTATCACTTAGAGATAGGAGGAGGCCAAATACCTCCGACAAAATTCTGCAATGAATCGACGTGACTGAGTTTATCCCAGCTATAGACAACAGAAAGTTCGTTACAGCATTAATAAAAATTATCCTTTGGAGTTTAGATTACTTGGCTATTCAAAAACTAAACTAACTAGTATTCGTTTATTATAAAATCATTTTTTTTTCGCTGAACTGGCCAATCAATCTGTAGTCCTTCTATGGAACGAAAAATTGCCTTGGGGTATGAAGTGGTTCATGCTTTTTAAGCAGGAAATCGAGAAATGTTCTTAACGTATAAAGAAAACATTTTAGGTGGTACACTGCATCGATAACCGCAGATGCCGAATTCAGCTAATGTTTGCTAACGGTAAGTGTTTCGGGAGGAGATTTCTGTAACCTCTGTTTAGACGAGACTGAGGCATACACTTTTTGAAAGTCCAGTTCATGCAGGCTAAAACGTCCTTCGAACGAAAGTTTATTCATGCCAAAGTAGGATAACAATTTTGGATGTTTAGGTAGGATGTATTAGAAAACTTTTAAATGCAGTCTTACAAATGCGTAAAACTTAACAGTAAACAAATTAGAAATATTTTTGTAACCCAATAGAAATATATACAGGATAGGATAATATATTGTTAAATTGAATAATCAATCTAATTATTATTTTTTAGTGTTGGCGCGACATGCGGCTGACCACACGTAAAAAACTAGCTGAGCTGAAGCGCTGCCAATTAGCTGGTGGCTCACCACCTCCAGGTATAGAACTCAACCAAGAGGATAATGATATTATAGACATTGTGGGAACGGAATACTTTTATGAAGAAATGAATGGGGAGTTGAAACCAGAGAATTTTATGTCTGGATTTGACTATGTTCCGGAACACTTTTGTGATGCCATTTTGACAGCTGCTGCTGTATCCAGCAGCCAACAACATAGCCTCCAGCATCAAAAAGAACAACAACAGCAACATACTTCCCAACAACATCAGGATCATCATACCAATGACGCTGAAACGAATGACGCTCCGGGTAGCTCTAATCATACTGACTCACATGGTACTGGTTTTCAAACACCAAGTGTAGCACAAATGCAACAGCATAATGGAGGTGACCATGTCAGTGGAAGTGCACAGCCACATAACACTATGCCACAGCATCCAGTATTTCACGCGGGCCTACATCCGCACATTTTCCGAAGGCAGCAACATGCAGCGGCAGCTCTACAACGAGAAACTGCGTTTGAAGAAAAATTATTGCAATTCATGCAGGACGCATTTCCAAAGAAAACCAAAAAACGAAAGAGTCGGGATCCAGATAAACTCTTCCTGCTCTCACTTTACGAAGAGATAAAACGCGTTCCCGAAGAAATACGACTTGACGTTAAGGCTGAATTGATTCAAGTACTCAAAAAGTATCAAAAGAAACCATTCATTAAACAGGAAAAGGGACAGTCATCCTCTTCAAGTACATCCAAGCAAAATGCTTCCTCAAATGAAAAAATCCAACTAGCACAGCACACGCAGCTATCACACAGCATGTATCAATTACAAAAAAAATATGATAAAAACGAGAAAGAAACTTCACCGCAATCGCAAGTCGACCGTTTGCAGCAACAGCAACAACATACCCGAGATGTTAGTGCTGCTGCCGCAGCTGTAGCCCTTCATGCTTCTCAGCAGATTCCACATACACTTTTTCAACTGCAAAAGAAGTACGAGGAGAACGCTGAGAAGGTTCATCAACAGAATGAACAGCGAAAGCACGTGGAGGCTACACACCAACAGCAACACTCGGCACATCAGCAGCCACCTCCACCGCCAACGAACGAACAGCACCTTCATCATCCACAAATGCCACACGGAATTATGTTTCCACTTCCTCAGATTCGTAATGAGCAACCAACACCACAACATCATTCACATAATCCACACCAGCAGTCGCAGCAACACCCACATCAACAGCAGACTCAACAACATCATCCGCCAACTATTTTTGGGGCTACCACAGCATCTGCTTCAATGAGTACAGATCGACCGCCGATGTCTTACGAGAACGTAGGATGAATGTTGAGTCGTTTATGGGAGGCTGCGTGGGAGGCACGTTTCCCAGCAGGTTCATTGGTGGAAATCGGCAATTACTAGAATAAGCTAAATATTTACTAATTTTTAGAAAAACAAGCAAATAGTTACATAGGACGAATTTTATACAAGTTTCATATTAGAACATAATGCAGTAAAACTTTTTTTATATTTAACCTTCTGTAAACCTATTGCTTTCATTATAAACATTATTTTTTATTTAATATTTGTTTTCAAACGTTAATGACAACACAACATTTTTAAATATTCACTTACTCTTCCGTTTGTAACGCATTAAAGGAGGCGTCACAGGTATAGAAAAGTATATATGTATATTCTTGATCAGCATCACCTCCTGAGTCGATTTAGCCCTGTTCGTCCGTCTGTCTGTCTGTGGAAATCACGATTACAAGAGAACGAATCAAACTTGGCACGAATATTTTCTATCATTAGAAACTCATTGGTATATAAAATGGGCAAAATCGAACCATTACCTCGCCTACTTTTTATAGTGAATATAAATTCATCCATGCTTATAGCTAAATTACTCAGCTTGTAGAACGAATTTGCGGTTGAAATTTGGTCCAGAAGTCCACTGTCTCTGACCAAAACAGACCACTAAAAATGGGCGTGGTCCGCCCACTAATTAAATAAAACTTGATTACAGGAGAACGAATAGAGATAGTTTCATCAAATTTGGTACGAATATTCTCTGTCATCACAGGCTATTTGAGATTGAAAAGAAGAAAAAGTAGACCATTACCACGACTAATTTTTAGGTAAGTTTGTTGGGTATATGAACTTCGGCCAGACCGAACTTAACACTCTTTCTGGTTTTTCATTCTCCGTAAACAAAACGATATTTGTATACCACGCGAAGGTTAGTGGTTAAGGTTTTTGTAATTTTTATCACATTTAAGAAAACGATCAATTTAATCCGTTGTTAATTAGTACTATACCAAGGATGGGTGTGATCCCTCACTCTTACTACTTAGGACTACTTTACGATAGTCCTTAAAGTTTCCGGAAAAATAAAAATCAAAGATAATTACATAAAAATTATCCCGTCATTGTAACTCAAAATAATCGACTTCGAGTTGTATGCACTTTTGCATTCGAATGAACCAGTAAATATTTAAATTTATTCCAACGGCGACAAATCACACGAGCCATTTTTTAGCTTCAGTTAAATTGTGTGGTATCAAACGACTGCAACATTTCTTCACTACTAAATGCTTATGTATAGATGTTTATATCACTTTTAGCAAGGCCTAAGGATGCCTTTATCTCCGAGTATATACTTTTACAAAATTCGTCACTGAGACTATTACCACAGAATAAATAGTATACAGAAGTTGCATCTCGTACAAAGCAAAATTTGTTCTAGGGTTCCAATATTCGCACCCTATCAATCGTTTCGTCTATTCACATATACATGACCGCACTCTTCGTTTTCTTCACACCGACATTAGCGATCGTTCCTATAAAGAGCAGTCAGTCGACGTGCAGACATCAAGCACGCAAGATCGTACCACGCTGTTTTATAAATGCACTGTGAAAAATGTTTGATAAGGAATGGGAGAATCACTTTTTGTTTTTTGAAAATAATTTAGGCGAAACACAATGTCTGATTTGTTCATCAATATTGACCACAATCAGGGCAATCGGAATTCCGCCAAAATTTTTTATCCGTCGAAAATTCCGTTCCGCTCGGAAAAATTCCTCCTATCGTGAATTTCCATCGGAACAGTTTTCCGACGGAATCATTATTACCAACAGTATACAGGCGAAATATTGATTCGAACATAACTTCGAAATGTCAAATGTCACTGCAAAGTTTTAGATTGCGTTATTAATTTGGAATAACTTTAAAAGAAAAATAGAACAATGTTTAGAAGTGCAGCAGTATTTTATTTAATTCAAGAAGAGAGTCAAATGGCACGAAATCTTAGAAGAAGTTTGCGGGATTGCACCAATCCTCTTGAACTTCCGCAAGCACTGTGAGTATAGTTATTACTTTGCAAATGCATTATATTATTTAAAATAATAATCGTTATTTTAGCTTTAATAAATATTACAGAGTGAATAAAGAAATGTTCACATTTTTGCTCAATATTCTTTCGGACTCCTTGCCTCCTGCCAGGAAACCATTTGCGGTGTCGCCAGTTGTAATGTTGAGTACTACCTTACGATTTTTTGCGGAAGGAGGTTACCAAACAGGCGTTGGAAAAGACTTTGAGGTTGGACTTGCCCAATCCACGTTTTCCAAATGCCTATCTAAGGTATTAAATATATTAGAAGAAAAATTATGGAGCAGTGGAGAGCGACGAAAAGCAAATTTTTTGAAAATTTTCGCCTACCGGGAGTGATTGGCTACATCGATGGGACACACATACAAATTATAGCGCCACGTGAAAACAAGCATGCGTATTATAATAGGAAACGATGTTTCAGCCTAAATGTCTTAATCGTAAGTTGGACTTATATTTTACATTTAAAAAACTTTACATTTTATAAATTTTAAAAAAAAATTGTTAAAGGCCTGTGATGATGAAATGAGAATTCGTTGCGTTGATGCATAGCACGCCGGATCATGTCACGATTCTCTAATATGGAGAGTGAGCCAGCTCAGATCGTGAATGGAAGAGAACTATTTAAGCGGAGAAAGAAATTCTTGGCTATTAGGTAAGGTTTTTATTCGTATTTCTTTTTAAGAGTTTTGTAAGTTTTAATTTCTTTGAGCAGGGGACTCCGGATATCCGTTAGAGCCGTGGCTTTTGATACCTCATAGGCAATGTTTGGAAGGATCACCTGAAAGCAAATTCAATGAGGCTCATAAAAAATGCCAAAATATAGTTGAAAGAACTATTGGGGTACTAAAGAATAGGTGGAGATGCTTGCTTGGCGCACGAGAACTGCATTATATGCCTGCCAAGGCAATACAAATAGTAAATGTTTGTTGCGCATTGCATAATATGTGCATCCATTTTAAAGCCAATTCAATTGCATTACCTTTGGAAGGCGAAAATAATACAATTTCTACAGAAGAGTTTTCCGACATTGAAGCTATTTATGAAAATTCTAACTACAATTCAACGGCGCAGCGAATAAGAAGCGAAATTGGAATAAGTCTTTGACTTTTTAAGTATTACAGTTAAAACTTTTTTGGTGTTTATTTTATAATGCTTTTGTAAGTTATATTATAAGATTTAAGTTATATATTAATATATTTATTGCATAGCTATATTATTAATATTTCCTAATAAATACACTATAAATAAGAAAAATTTATTTATTAAACTGACTTTTTATCTTTACTATTTATCTTTATTCATTAAACTGACTTCATATAAGTTTATTTTCTGTTTTTGAAGTTCTAACTTGTCCAGTTTCCCCTGCAGCTCTCGCTTCCTGATCTTTTCTATCTCCAAGTTGTGACGCGTTGTTTCTTCCAGGATTGATTTCTTTATGCGGTTACTGCTCTCTAAAGCTCTATATATTTTCTTAATGTTACTCTGTAGGTCCGCATTATTTTCCTTCATTAAGTCAACTGCATTTGCGACTTTTACAACTAGTTCTTTATTTAGTTGTAATTCTTCTTTAAGAATTTGAGTGGAATATCTTTTAAGCTTTTTTGAATGTTGCTCCTGCAATTTTTCTCTACGTAGCTGCTGCTCGCTCTCTATGTTCAATTCGGCACGATTGCCGCAACTATCTTCCACTTGCGGCAAAACTGACTATAAAATTTTCATGGTCAGCATCAGGAACACCAAAAGCATCAGGAACATCAGAAGCATCAGGAACGCGTTTACTGACAGGTGGACCGTATCGTTTGGCACTAATTTTTCCTTCTACGGACTCACTCATGCCGCTAACACACCACCTCCAGTACCATTTCTATGTTTTATATTCTCGGACATCTTTTTCCGGATATATTTTTTTTTGTCGCTCCAAACCTAGAAGAAAAAAAATTTTATTGTTTGTAAAAATATATCATAGATACATATATTATAATATAATTATATATATATTATAATTTTTAAGCAATCAAATAGAATAAGAGACGAACACTGAAGTAATAATTCCAAAATAAGTCCAGTAACATTTAATTTTTTTTCTACGGTCGTCCAAAACTTTCCAACCTCCTCCTTGGTCCGTTTGGTGTATCCAGAGGCAATATCTGGATACTCTTCCATTAAATTAACTAATTTTTTTTTTTTTTTAAATTTCTACCTCTGCTTTTTTCAACGGACAATTTTTACACTTACATGTTTTCACTTCAAAATTCCGCGTAATAATAACAACGGAAAAATTTGGAGGAATTCGCTAAAGAATTTCCGTCATAAAATTATTCACGATAGATAGATTTTTGGCGGAATTTTTTTTACCCCTTTCGATAATTGTTCGCGATACCTGGAAGGGAAAAACGGAAAATTTCCGACGGAATTACCTGTTCACGATTGCCCTGAATATCATTCACATTAATGTTTATGGTTATTTTTCCTTTTTTATTGGTGCGCCGCCTGTGCTTCAGTGTACCTCAGAAAGAGATTTCTTTCGCAAAACAAGTTCTCTCGAAGCTTCACACGTTGTTTGATCTTCCCCTCAGCTGTCTGCCCATACCATAGGCCTTAAGTTGGAGTTAATAAAAAATAAGTGCTTGGGATTTGAACCAGTACGAAAAGAATAATATGATTCTGCTCATGGATGAAATGGCGATTAGAAGGGAATTGCGATACAATTCCAAACTAGATTTAGTGGATGAGTTTGAGGAAAATGGGGTTGCAAAATGTACCTTCTGCCAATATACTAAAAAAGAACATTTTACGAAATTTAAAATTTTTGAATAGTTTTGGCATCATAGTTAAAGTTGTAACTTCTGACCAAGGGTCCTCTAACAGGAATTGGGAGATACGTTCGAAATACCTTATTTTGTGTATAATGACAGTAAAATTTTCTTTCAAAATGAAATACCGCTGCTGTTGATCCAAAGTGCCGGCAATATTTAGTTTTTCTCTATAGTAATTTTTTACTAGAGCACTACAATTAACCAGTAACTCCTGTTGATGCTGCGCATAGCTATGCAATGTAAAATATGAAACTTTCAAAGGAAGAAAACCAAAATACAGAAATCTAAAGCTTGAAACAAAATTTTGTCAACACCACGTGAATTCATGACGCAGTCTAGCAAAACAGATGTACGTACACATAAACGTTTTATGGTTGCTCTGTCGTCGCTTCTCTTTGTTCGTGATTGCTTCTCTCTGTTCACATTTGCTCTCTCGTTGTTTGATCTCCCCTCAGGTTTTCCGATCGCACCGTGAAGTGAAAAGGTATCGCAGGCCGAGATGCAACTTCTGTATACTATTTATTCTGTGCTATTACGTTCATGCTTAAACTCCATTCTTAAACTTCTATTTTTTTACTAAATTTATTTAAATCGCTGTAAGAACTACATTACGCGGCCAACCATTTACTTGCAAATGTACTTTATGAAATTAAATGCCAAAGTTTAAGAAAATGATATTGGATCATAGGGCAATGCCGTCCAATGGCCAATTACGGAAGCTTAGGGTCACTGTAATATTTCCGTATTAACTGCTCTACAAAGGAATTACTTTGATCAAAGTCATCATTCTTGTTAGATATGAAGCAAACTTTGTTTATATTACGGAGTTAGCCTTTAAATTACTGGCCAAGTAAAATTTAAGTAATAAGATTTTCAAAAAATATTCTCCAATATTCTGCAAAGTCATTGTTTAGAAATTGTACAGCATTATCCCAGATAGATAAAGGTGGGTGTCACACTAGGCATCTTGGGGCCGCCTCAAAACAAGCTGTTTAAGTTGCACGCTGTCACACTAAAAAAAATTGTGCGTGTCCTCAAACTCGTGTAAGTGCAACCGGCTAAGAGTGTGTTTGTAAGCGCTTTCATTTCAACGAAAGCACGCTACGGAGTGATTGATTTGACGTGCCAGTAGCAGCAGAAATATTGTCGCTTACGTAGGTATAGACAGACACTATACCTACCGCATATTGGAATCTACCTCTCAATGTGAGCTCGCATGATTCGAAATTTTTTATTTTGACCATCACCTGTTTTTTACCTTTTCGCCAGCCTCTTTTTTACAGGAATTTCCATGTTTTAAAAATTAACATGTTAAAAGGGTTGACAGAAAGAGAGCAAGAGGAATTGCTTCTTCTGAATCTTGTTTTTTTGTTATGATTCTAAGAAATGTATCCTTTCTTTCCAGAATATTCTTTTGGGTATTGATAAATATTTTGAGTAATTTTTGTCAAATAAGAATGCGGAATATTTTCATATTTCAGAAATAAATTACTAGTAATAATAATAATAATAAAAATTACAAAATACAATAAAATTCTAAAACAAACAACAAAGTAATAAATTCCATTCCATTCCATTCAATACATTTTATATTTCTACCGGCATGCATATTTTTCTTAAGCGAAGCCATTGCTGTGGCTGCTACCTATAACAAAGCAAAAATGAAAATGCAAAAGATAAGAAAAATTTTCAGACTGTGCCTGATTCAGATTCGTGTCTGTATACATGTGTTAGTGTTTGCAGCTCGTGAGGCAGCCAAAATTTTGGCGCTAACGTTGAGGCGAACATGGATCGAAAGCTGTTCCGCTTTTTGCAATCAACCAATCAGAGTGACCGAGTCTGGCGTCAAGATGCCTAGTGTGACACCCACCAAATGGCCTCAAAATAGCACCATATCGATATACACTACCGTCCACAAGTTTCCGGACAAGCCATTTTTTCACAAAAACAGATGAAAATCTCCACTTCTTTTCATTTTAGAAATTAAAATAATATTTATTTTGTTTTGTTAACAATATATTTATTTAAATACTTTATCATATTAACGTAATTTAACAATATAATTTAAAAAGTAATACATTTCCTTTCAAATATGATTTTCGTCAAAAAATGCACGATATTTTTGGCATCCTGTCGATTAGTTTCTGTATTGTTTGAAGTGGTATGGATCTCTAGGCCCCTTGCAGAATATTCCAATGATTTTCTTTCAATGAGGGACGTGTTTTTCGTACCTCCCTGTGCAGGTGATCCCAAAGAAGCTCTATGGGGTTAAGGTCTGGTGACTGTGCAGGCAATTCCGTGCCCTCCCAAACCTTGCTGGTAGGCGTTGACTTATTAATTGCCAGCCCGTGCTGAAGCCGCTTCGGGGTCCGGGTCGGCGACGCTTACTTACCTATTGAGGCTTATGCCATTTTTGACAACATCATTAAAGTCAAAGGTAAAATAAGTTATTCATTCTATTTATTTGTACAATTATAAATACAATGTATTTAATATGAAAAAGACAAAAAAAAAACTACTGTAGATAAACACTGAGTGAAGTGTGAAGGTAGTACATTCTTATCCTTATATTCTTAACTAGTACGGCGGTTATCACCCGATTATTTTCTAGGGTTTTTTATTGATACAAATTTGATTTCGTATTACTTTCAAAAATATATGGTTGATGAATATTTGCACAGGCTTTTAACACTACCCTAAATCGAACCAAATGTAAAACAAATATGTCGTAGAATTAATGTTAAGTACATTTTCATTTAGCTTACTTTATTGCAGTTAAATTTATTTTATTTTATTGAATTTTTATTTTATATTAGAATAGTTATTTTAACTAATCTTAATTAATTTACTTTAATTGTATTGTATTTTAGCTTATTGTAATTATTTCATGGTATTTTAAATTTTATTTAGTTTTATTTTACTATCCTTTAAGTTATTAATTTTTATTATATTATATTTTAATTTTATTTAGTTTTATTATAGTATATTGTAATTTTAGTTATTTTCATTATATTTATTTTGATTTTATTGGAGTTTAATTTATTTTAATTCATTTTGTTATATTGTAACTTAGGGTATTGTAATTTTATTTTATTTCATTTATTTTAATGTAATTAATCTGATGTCTGGTCTGTTATTATTATTTCTAGCATTTATTTCATCTAATTTCCAGATTTAAATTGCGTAAACTTAGAAAACAAAAGAATTTGCATGGTTTTGTTAGCTTCGCTGCTGTTTACTATACAACATTTCCTTTAACTTCTAGTATTTGAGCATTTTGTTAAGATTCATATGTAAAAGTTAAGTAAAACTTCCTAGTAGTTCTTGTCTCCAAGACATCCTCGACGAATCGTGCACGACATAGGCACATCGTTGAGGACATAGGCAAGACAAGTCTATGGCGATCATCGACGACATTTTCATACAAATGTCGTTTTTTTCTTCGACGACAACGTCGTCAATGTTGTCTTGTTTATTATATTGTACACTCAATTCTGTTTTTACACAGTCGTGTTTTACACGGTTTTGATTTAACAGGTTTGAAAATAAACAAATTTAAAACTGTTTTACACGGTTTTATTCCATTTAGCACGATTCAAAATCTTTTGGGCTTAAATTTTTTTGGTTAAATTTAATTTTTGCGAAATATGTTCATATCACAAATTAGGGGGAATTCCCTTTTTGTGGATACAAGGAAATTTACTGGTCAGAGCAATTGTAAATAGCACAAATTTAGGGGAATTCCGTTTTAGTGCATACAATCAAATTTATTTGTGACAGCAACTAGAATGTGTTAATATTTTCTGAACTATGTTTTTTTCTTTAATAATTATGCTTGTGTAAAAACACATTATATATGTGATTTAATAAAATAAACCTGAATAGTTGTTCTTAAAAAATCCTTGTTTTTCACTAATTTCAATAGGTTTTAGAGATAAGGAACCAATCACCTATTTTGCATACGAACAATGTCTTTTTTTATACGATTTTCCTGGAACCAGTTTCAGTGTAAAAACAGAATTGAGTGTATACTAATTCGTACGAACTTATTAATGTTCATTCGGGTCACTATAGTGACCCTATACGCCTATAGGCGTAGAATTCGGGTCATAATCGTGTGCAAGACAACCTGCAAGACATCGTCTTGTATCTGTCATCATGCGGACAGTTTGCAAGACATGTCCCTAAACATGTCGTCAATGGAAAGTTGCTGACGAAAAATAGGAATTGTCTTGCAAGACATTATCGACGAAGCTAACTACAGGGTTTATTTGCAAATTTTTGTTCTATTACTACAATTTTAGTTTATGAATATTTTAGAAAAACGAAAAGATTTCTTCTCGTATTTTTCATTCTAACAACAGCTCATTTGTTGCTAATTTAGTTATGTGTACAAAATAAATGTTTGGTTAGCTTTTCTGTGACTGAGAGCAAAACTTTGCTTGAAAAATACTCACAGTAACATATCAATTGATTGGCTGTTAAAAATACCATATTTCACTAATATTATTGTTCATTATTAAAATTTCTTAGGTGTGAGTGAGCTTTAATATTTTGGTTCAATTCAAGTACAAATTTTAAAAACAAAGCTGCCAAACTTGTAAATATAATCAGTTTATTTCGCTTGAATATTGTAGCTTCTATAAATTAATGCAAGGAAATCAAGTTGACTTTGTTACAATAAACAATTAAAACTCAAAACTTCCGGCGTAAAAAAGACTGTTGAGAGTGCAAAAAATCTGCTTGCGGAGTTTCATGTACGAGTTTCATGTACGTACATAGTGGCTTATGTAAATAAATAAAAAAAAATAATGACTACTAATAAGTAATACGCTTAAAATCTTAAACATCAAACTAAAGTGTTTCTTGTTAAGTTTTCTAATTGAATTTCAGAGTGTGTAGATTAAAGTACAATCAAAGAATATACAATATATAGAAGGCGCATCTCATACAAATTTTTGAACAGCAAATTTTGTACCGTGGACGTAGCCGTACGTCCATGTTGCGCAACATTGAGTAGTTTTTTGTGTTGCTGCGCATTCTCTCTATTCTCCTCTCATTGTTTGATAACTTCGCGGCAATTTCGTGTTATTTGCTTCTCATTGCCATTGCTTTGTTTTTGTATAAATACAAATCGGGTTTGCTTGGTGTCGTTCATAAATGATTATGTGTAAGAAGAGTTGATCCATGCCGCAATGTATGCCAAAGGAGTTGAGAATGAAGCGCTCGAATTGTGAATAAAAGCAGGGGTTGAGGGAAGAAGGGAATTTGACTTCTTTTTGGTTCCTTTGCAATAACAATTCAGGTGCTTACGTCTGTCGGTTTTTTGATTTGGATTTTTTTTCGCTTAAGTAAGGGAAGTTAAGTTATTAAGTAAAGGAATTTTGTTTTTTGTAACATTTTGCCGGCTTAATAAACTGTATTTTAAATTAGTTTTATTATTAAATTAGGTTATTGTTAATTGTTATTTTATATGTATAAAATTATAATATAATTGTTGTACCAATATATGTTATGCAGGGTTCAATGCAGGGTTGATTTCGTTTTATTGCCAGCCCATAGGCAATGCTTCCTTAATAGAACTAAAATCATACATTTTAAAAATTTTAGTCTTTAATTTAATTTTAATAATGGTTTTGGACACTACAATAACATGGTAAATTTATAGACGGTCTGACAGAAGCACTTCAGTTGTTACTAGTTGTAAAATAGTAAAATAACAAGCACAAAGTCGATCTTCCGATTCGTTCATACTCATAAAAAATCGAATTCCTACATAATATAAATATTTTCTCTGAAATATTTCCATTCTTTCATTTTTTATTTTTGCTTCCATTAACTTTTTATTTTTACTCGTATAACGTATTCAATTTGTTGATATGCCGACTAAATAGATCTTCTGTCCAAAAACAAATTCTTCAACAGCGCGCTATGCTCGGAACGTAGATCGTGCCAGCGTTTTACATAGCTTGGGCATCGAATAAGAAGCAGAACAAAGCTACGAAAAGCAAGATTTCTTTCAAAAACCTTAAAATGCAAAATTTAAAACGATTCCAGACGGACGGACGGCTGCACATGGTTTGTTATTGTAAGAGAAGCAAAAGAAGACAAATCGCACCGTTCTCCTCATCGCCCGCTGTACTCCACAAATTGATCGATTCTTTCTTTCACACTTTACTTGGCATACGAGTGGCTGGATCGATCTCTTCTTACGCATATTCGCTTGCATTGTTAGTGCAAAATAACAGAAGCAAAGTCGATCTTCCGCTCCCTTCATACTCATTAAGAAGATCTTCCGTACCCATCACTCATAAGGAGATCATTCAATTTTGCTTTGTTATCAGCGCTGAGGAAACCGAAGCATGGCAAAGAGAGTAACTTCGCGAGTAGTGAAGCTGTTTTCACTCATTTGCTTACACCCGCTGCCTGCGACCGACCGCATCTGATTTGAAAAATTTGAAATTTTGAGTCATGCGTCTTCTATATTACTACATATTCTTTGGTACAATACTTGGTTTGCTGGTTGCCGACGCGTTTGGAATTCAGGAGCATATACAATTCTGCTACTTCTCGCTTGAGTTTGGCTTTCACTTCGGCTCAAAGCTGATGCGTCAAAACTACTTCACTGTTGATGAGCATCAATGTTGATGAATTTTACTGTTGATGAGCATCAATGTTGATGAACTTCAATGTTGATGACCTCCCATGTTGATGAGCTCCTATGTCGCTGAGCTGGTGTTGCTGAGCGATGACGATGATTTAGCTTTTGCTTTGCTTTTCATTCCATTTTTTTTTCGTAAAAAGGCGACTATCTACTATTAATTTGTTTTGTCTTTACTTTTGTTTTCAAATTCATACACTAATGTTGCGTATTATTTCGTGTTTTAATGACACTTTTTATGATTTTACTCCGTACATATAAAGTAAATGATATATTTGTACTGGTGGTAAAGAATATTATCAAAGAATATACAATATATAGAAGGCGCATCTCATACGAATATTTGAACAGCAAAATTTGTGCTGTGGACGTAGCCGTACGTCCATGTTGCGCAACATTGAGTAGTTTTTTTGTGTTGCTACGCATTCTCTCTATTCTCCTCTCATTGTTTGATAACTTCGTGGCGATTTCGTGTTATTTGCTTCTCATTGCCATTGCTTTGTTTTTGTATAAATACAAATCGGGTTCGCTGGTATTCCTTCATAAATGATTATGCGTAAGAAGAGTTGATCGATGGAATCTTGTATGTCAAAGTAGGTGAGAATGAAATGATGAAATTGATGGTAAAAGCAGGGGTTGAGGGAAGAAGGGATTTTGACTTCTTTAACAATATAACAATTCAGGTGCTTACGTCTGTCGGTCTCTTGATTTGGATTTTTTTTTTCGCTTAAGTAAGGGAAGTTAAGTTATTAAGTAAAGGAATTTTGTTTTTTGTAACATTTTGCCGGCTTAATAAACTGTTCAGTATTTTAAATTAGGTTTATTATTAAATTAGGTTATTGTTAATTGTTATTTTATATGTATAAAATTATAATATAATTGTTGTACCAATATATGTTATGCAGGGTTCAATGCAGGGTTGATTTCGTTTTATTTCCAGCCCATAGGCAATGTTTCCTTAATAGAACTAAAATCATCAATTTTAAAAATTTTAGTCTTTAATTTAATTTTAATAATGGTTTTGGACACTACAATAACATGGTAAATTTATAGACGGTAAGACAGAAGCACTTCAGTTAAGGTATTAAATATATTGATATGCCGACTAAAGTATTCTTCTTCTTAAATCTTCTGCCTATACGAATTCTTCAAGAGCACGCTGTGCTCGGAACGTAGATCGTGCCAGCGCTTTACATAGCTTGGACATCGAATAAGAAGCAGAACAAAGCTACGAAAAGCAAAATTTCTTTCAAAAACCCTAAAATGCAAAATTTAAAACAAATCCAGACGAATCGCACCGTTCTTCTCATCGCCCGCTGTACTCCACAAATTGATCGATTCTTTCTTTCACACTTTACTTGGCATACGTGGCTGGATCGATCTCTTCTTACGCATATTCGCTTGCATTGTTAGTGCAAAATAACAGAAGCAAAGTCGATCTTCCGCTCCCTTCATACTCATTAGAAAAGATCTTCCGAACCCCTTACTCATTAGGAGATCATTCAATTTTGCTTTGTTATCAGCGCTGAGAAAACCGAAGCATGGCAAAGAGAGTAACTTCGCGAGTAGTTAAGCTGTTTTCACTCATTTGCTTACACCCGCTGTCTGTGACCGACCACATCTGTTTTGAAAAATTTGAAATTTTGAGTCATGCCTCTTCTATATTATTACATATTCTTTGATATTATGTATCTGTGTGGTTGGTTTCATCGTGTGAGATACTTATGCGGATATTACACTATAAACATTGTTTGTTGTCGATGAACTATTTTTGCTCTTTCTCAAAATTTTGTTCAGAATTGTGATTACACATAGAGCAAACAAATATCAATATTTACAAATACAAAGCAAAGTTACGGAGTTGCTTTGTGATTATTTTTCTTACATGAAATACCTTTTATCAATAAGGTGCACTTATTTCAATCCTATACGCGAGTACTATTTTGTTTCAGCACACTAGAACACCGTTTTAATCGAAGTTTGTTGTCGACGACCACAAACATTTTGTTTTGCTTCGCAAAAGTTCATCCTCTCTGGATGAACTCAACTCTGAAATCTGAGAGCGTAAGGTTGACAGTTTTGTACAGAAAGCAAAAACAATTTTACAGTTATTTCGAACAATGATCGTAGTGTAATATCCGCATTACCACTTTTAACTTAAGCCCTTATAAACGATAAACGCTTTTTCCGTTTAACACCCATTTTGTTTTGTGCTTTTCGTAGTTTTTTATATTTTTGACGTTACTAACAAACAAAATATCAACAAAATACGAAAAAGCATAAAACAAAACGCTTGATAAACGTAAATTACGTCTTACATTATAAGGCTGTTAATTCTAACTTGAACATTTTCACGTTGGTATCAATTTTTCGTTAAGCTTAACTGTTCCTGCGTTGATTTGTTACTGTTTTTGTTGCGTTTGTGTCCTTGTTGCTTGTTGTAATTGGTTGACGGCGACGCACGTTGGTTTTATTTTAATTATGGTATACAAAAAACAAATACACATTTGCTTGTTCGGTTATTTCGTTTCGTGTGGTTGTTGGACGTTAGGGTTATAAAATCGTACCGAGAGTCATAATTTTATCTTTTTTTCATTCTGCGTTGCGTTTCTGGTGATAAAACTAATCACTCTTAAATTCTTGCATTATAATTAGAAACTTTGTCTGTCGTCAAAACTGATGATTAATTTTCGTATACGTTCAATAACTTAGAATTACTTTCACCCAATTATCAAAATGAAATCTTTTCAGACTTTCAGTTTAACTTTAGTAACTTTAACACACATTTAATAATTATTATTAATCAATTTAATAAACTGCGATTTTATCCCGGCACGTGTACACTCGTCAACGATCCCACACAAAGGAAGGCAGGTTCGGCTCGTCGCCGACCTACCTCAACCACAGTGCACACGTCACGCGGTCTCGTCGCTATCGACATCTCGCTCTCCCCCACGCGAACGCTAAGCGAAGCGGGTTCCGTAATATGGCATGATCCAAACCAGAGATAATGAGATAGGACACTTCGAATTCGCCGCTTCAAAAATTGGTTTGACGTCTATTTTTTATAATCTGTTGAATTCATGTACACTATACGTGAGCGCTACCATGTTGTTGTTCTTGTTTTCTGTCTTTCAGTATGTTGAAAAGAAACAGCTGTTTCATGTTTCACCACATTTTCATTTAGTTGTGAAATTATTGCTTGCAATTGTTTACAATATAACAAAAACTGATTAAGTAAGCCAATAAATCAGCTGATTAAAGCAGCAGAAGTATTTTATAGTGAGAAAAATATTTGAGACCTCTTCTAAAACACGTACCTTAGATAATCGTGTGTAATTGTAATAAAAATAATAAGTTTACTCACTGTACGCAGAAGATACATATATAGGAGAAATAGCAGATTGTAAAACTATTGCAGAAGATGGAAAATTGTTACTGCAGGCTGAACACAAGGTAATGTAAATATCTGGATTAAAAACTGAATTCTTATTTGCTTCATATTTAAGCCCAAGCATGAATTCTCCAACAAGAAGGGGAGAAATGGAAGCATCGTTGGAATGGAGCGTCGTTCCCTGTCGATGCTGTCGATATTTGTTTCACAATCTGGTGCAAACACGGTTGCTGGTATTGATAATTCCGAAATTATTTAAACATATAATAAATAAATTGCTATTGCAAGGTAAGCTATTATTATATTAAGCGCATCAAATATGTTTTAATAATGTTAATGTTGTTTAACGATGTTTGTTAACATGTTCTCTTGTTTTCTGAATGGTTGGGTTACTTTGTGTTGTTCGAAGGCATGGTGGACAGTGTCATCTATGCTCGTGACAACCATTTGAACGGAGGAGGCACGTTATTACCCTAACGTTGTTAGGATATGGCAATCAGGAACTTTTCAAATCACATGTCGGCTTTTGAGATGATGTTTACGGTTAGACAGTTTGAAAAGTTAGGTTGGTATTTATAAATTACATACAATCAAATATGATTAAAATTTCTTTAACCGCAGATCGGCTTTGCTACAGCTACTCATTATGTAGTGTTAAGTTCCGTTTTAAGCTACATATTTGCCAAATGCAAAAAAAAACAGTGTCAACACGACCAGAAAATACTGCTGACTCTGCTGCGACCAGAAAACATATATGATTAGAACGTTTTTAAGTCAATCGATAAAATTTCATGCCATACGATTTATAAATATAATATGTGTATAATTATAATAAAAAAAATTGTTATTACATGCATACATAATTAAATATATTATAAATGATGCTTTATTAGTTTCTTCTTAATTACTGCATAATTACTGTCCAACCTAGGAAGAAACATGACCATTCTGGAGTAAGTAATCGTAATTTTTTTTAGTGGAAAGGCGAACAACTATGCATTTGGAAGAAAAAGCACAACGACTTTATTCCAAATAAATACATGAGAATACATGAGTACTGTGTAAAATACGGAAGCATATATTTATTATCATTATAGGGAACAGGGAGTAATGTTTTATATGTATATATTAATTTAATTAATCTATAATTAAAAATAAATTTATATAACGCATTTCCACGCTATCCAGGAGGTATGCATTGCAGCGCGTTACCAATTTTTTAGGGTATTTGGTTCCCCAGTAGGCCTATTGCACCCGTACATAATTAATAAAAATAATAATAAATATCATCAAATTAATTAATAAGATACATCTAACTCCGGAGCAGTTCTTAACACACTTTCTTCCCATCGTAACGTTTTTTCCTTTCTGTGTAAGCTTGTTGTAGTGGGCTAAAAGAAAAGAACTTTTAGAAACAAATTCACTACTTTCCGTATTATTTGAGTATATATTTTATTATATTTAAAGTGTATACTTTATTTTACACTTATTTAATATCTATTCTAATAATTTTTTAACTTATCTTATGCTTGCTTTATAGAATAATATTTCACAACGATCAACTTCTGATTGGTTTTATGAAATTAATTTTTCACCATATGTAAACAAAGGTGGTGAAGCTTCTCAAATAAACAAACAGTAGGTGTTAAAAGGGAATTTAAGTCCCCCAATTGGATCAACAATAGATAATTTTCAAATATATTGGAAAATAAATGAAAATATATAAATGCGACCATTCTGGAGTTACTAATCTTAATTTATTTTGTGAAAATTCGAACAACTTTGCACTGACAGCCAAATATTCGCACAACGACAACTTTATACCAATTAAATATAAACAAATAAATCAACAAATACTATGTAAAATCTGAAAGTATACATTTATTATAATTACAAGGAACTGGTAGATATCTTAGGTATATAATCTGAGCATAAGCAAAAGTTTATTTTGTTAAATATATTTTTGACGTTTGCAAAAAGACACCCCGTAAAATCAATATTGCATGCGTGCATGTGATACTGCGGCGAAGTACACATGAGAGGACAAAGCACACGATTTTGTGCGGCGAAGTACACATGAGAGGACAACGCACACGTTTTTTTGTCATAGGTTTAGTGAAATTTCAGCAAAATGCATATGTATTGAAACAGCGAATTCGAAGTGTCCTATCTTATTATCTCTGATCCAAACTGCGTAAATAAAATAGCTTCTAGAAGGTTCGGATCACGCCAAGGCTTATAGAATAGAAGCTTGCGCCAGTAAACAAAAAAAAGTGGTCTCTTTCTGCGCATCTACGTTAATAAGTATTTCTAAAATTACTAGGGTCACAACACACGGTACAAATGCCAAACTTGAAAAGTGATATGAAGAAAAGTTGGAACAGGTTAAATGTTACTCAAATGCTCCGATTTTGTTGTTGTAGTTTTATACGGCAACTCCAACAAAAGCAACAGTTCTGGTCGGTCTCGTTTGTTTTCGGAGATACATACCTTTGAAATTTGGAAATTACGAGAGTATATCTCTTAAACTATACAAGATACTTACATTCTAATTTTGTGCAAGTTATATAAATTAAAAGTTAAAAAAATAATAAATTTACGTACCCATATTAATTTGCAACTCATTTTCAAAGCAATTTACATTAAAATGATCCCCACAATATCAATAGCAATAGTTCTTTATTTAGTTGTAATTCTTCTTTAAGAATTTGAGTGGAATGTCTTTTAAGCTTTTTTGAATGTTGCTCCTGCAATTTTTCTCTACGTAGCTGCTGCTCGCTCTCTATGTTCAATTCGGCACGATTGCCGCAACTATCTTCCACTTGCGGCAAAACTGACTCAATAAAATCTTCATGGTCAGCATCAGGAACACCAAAAGCATCAGGAACATCAGAAGCATCAGGAACGCTTTTACTGACAGGTGGACCGTATCGTTTGGCATTAATTTTTCCTTCTACGGACTCACTCATGCCGCTAAGTCGAATTATAGCATCTTCGATGACCGTGAAGCTATGTTCTTTGAACACACCACCTCCAGTACCATTTCTATGTTTTATATTCTCGGACATCTTTTTCCGGATATATTTTTTTTTGTCGCTCCAAACCTAGAAGAAAAAAAATTTTATTGTTTGTAAAAGTATATCATAGATACATATATTATAATATAATTATATATATATTATAATTTTTAAGCAATCAAATAGAATAAGAGACGAACACTGAAGTAATAATTCCAAAATAAGTCCAGTAACATTTAATTCTTTTTCTACGGTCGTCCAAAACTTTCCAACCTCCTCCTTGCTCCGTTTGGTGTATCCAGCAAAGAGTATTAATAGATAAAGAGATTTCACGAGACCAATGATGCTATCAACATTTAGTTTGAATGAGTCGAGTTAAGCTCAGGTCGATATCGCGGTCGACCACTTTGACTGAGAACTGAAACTCCTGCGCTCGTAGCAAAGCAAAATTGAATGATCTACTAAGGAGGGAGTGGTTCGGAAGATCTTTTTTAATGAGTATGAGGGGTTCGGAAGATCGACTTTGCTTCTGTTATTTTGCACTAACAATGCAAGCGAATATGCGTAAGAAGAGATCGATGCAGCACTCGTATGCCAAGTAAAGTGTGAAAGAAAGAATCGATCAATTTGTGGAGTATAGCGGGTGATGAGAACGGTGCGAAGAAGAAGATGCGATTCATCTTCTTTTGCTTCTCTTACAATAACAAAGCATGTGCAGCCGTCCGTCCGCCTGAAATCGTTTCAAATTTTTCATTTTATGGTTTTTGAAAGAATGTTTGCTTTTCGTAGCTTTGTTCTGCTTCTTTTTCGATGCCCAAGCTTTGTAAAGCGCTGGCACGATCTACGTTCCGAGCATAGCGTGCTGTTGAAGGATTTGTTTTTGGACAGAAGATCTATTTAGTCGGCATATCAACCAATTGAATACGTTATACGAGTAACACTAAAATATTAATGGAAGCAAACTTATGGAAATATTTATATTATATGTCTGTGGTAATACAAGGTATAATTTGAAATAAATCTACTACAGTCTAATAGCCCCGATGTTAATCAACAGTTTCAGGTACAGAAATATCAGTGCTTAAACAATTCAAAACATTATATTGCTTTCGTGGGCGACCGCGTCGACCACTTCGAATGATTTTTGGTCTACCAGGTCCAACTTTTTGTTGCCGCTGTTCTTGCTGCTGATGATTCTGTTGCTGTACTCCTTCTGCTGTAGTATTATCCACTTCGGCATCAATATAAATATCTGAATCAGAACTGCTCGAGTTTTCATCATTATTAACTACATTAAATGGTTCCTCTATACCACCTTCTGCATTAATCGAATTTTCGTGTTGCGATTCTGCATTATTATTTGTACTTACTACATCTATTAGTTCTATTTTGTCAGACTGAACTTCTCTTGTTGCACTTCCATCACGTTTGTTCAAGCTCTCTTCATACTTAAAAAGTTTGCTCTCATCAAACCTAACATCGCGTTTTTCTACTACTTCGTTTTTGTTCGTATCATATAAGTGATAGGCTTTTGATGTCGTTGAGTAGCCTACCATAACATATTCCTTGCTTCTTGCTTGGAACTTGTGCTTCATCGTTTTATCTAAAGCATATGCTATCGATCCGAAAATTTTTAAATGTTTAACATTGGGTTTCTTTAGAGTCCATATTTCGTGAGGTGTTTTCTTGTCTAACACTTTTGTAGGCGATCGACCAGGTGGAATATTGGTTCCTCGCTCTCCCCGTCCCATCCTTGTAGAGAAGCACCTCTTTTCTCCATCCCAACCTATCCGGACTTGAAATGGGCTCACTTGATCATGTTTTTCTTTCTTTTATTTAATTAATATTCATCTTAATTTTTTTAAGTTTCAATGGAATTTACATTTAAATTTGTCTTCATTATAAATTTATTTTTCCCATATTCACTGATTTTAACTTCATGGAATAGTAAATAATACAAAATGAGGAGAAGAAAAGAAAAATGAAAAAAAAATAAAGACTTACTTTATTTGGTGTTATTATTTCCTTACACTTGTTATTTCCCACAACGTTAGCGCTAACGTTGTCAACCTTTTGGTTTGTAGATTTGCGATGCTAATTTGTGCCTTTCGTTTTTCTTAATCTTTCTTTCTTCTGCCCTTTACAATAATTCACTTAATCTATATATAAAACTAAAAAATTAATATTTTTTTAATGGGATTTTTTTGCTTAATTTTTACGTTCTTTGAGAGAATGAAGAAAAACTTAGCTGTACACCTGTTTTGCTATGTATATAAATTGATGCCATTCAATGAATTTAATCTGCGTTCCGATTTGTCTGTATATTCTTTAGCGTTTAACTTGTTCCCGCTACGGGAATCCATTCGACCACAATCGAGAGGGAGATTCGGTTTTCAATTAGGAATTCCTCCCAGAGCACTGTTCCTCCAGACACCAAACCCCGGTAAAATTGTTCCAGAATGGTAAATTATTTCTTCAATTTTAATGTACAATTAATTGAAGCTGCAATTAATTGAAGTTGGTGACCTTTGATCGTTCTTTTGATCGATTGATTAATTGATCGCCACAACGGTGGTTTGGCACAAGTCCCAGGAACTCGGCAGCCTGCTCTCACTCGATTCCAAAATTAAAAAGACCAATTCAAAAACGGAAGTTCTAACATGTCCCGTTTTCCGCGATGATCGACCTGAAGTCAGTTGTAATTGACATTCTTTTGTTTTCTATCTTCCCTTTTTAATTATATTTTTGCGGAAGCGTTTCAAAAGAAGGTGCTCAACCACACCAGAGCGACCACACAACGTCAAACAATCAAAAAGAACGTTCATCACAAAGCAGATCATTTTTTGAGGACCCCACACGAACAAAAAAAAACGCATATTCATGCCTCTTTTAAGTGCGGTGTATCTGTACAAATGAGCTGAAAAATGAACCATATCAACACGGTTGAATATCTTTCGCGTGATAAGTTCCAATAATCCTACCATCCATGTCTTCTAGTAAGTAATTACTCGAACCTTTCTTTTCGCGAACTCGCACTTAAAAATGTGTTAAGTGCATTACTTCTTGACCTGATTCGTAACTAATGTTTCGTGACCTTAAGTTATAGTGTTTTTCTATACGATTATAAGATTTTTTTAAAATTATTCTGGATAAGCATACGAATTCGTAAAGTTTGTCATGACGGATCTGTTGATCGTCTACCAATCCTTCATTGAATAATATTTATGTTACGCAAAAGTTGATAATTTTTCACGTGATTCAACATATGCTGACCAAAGACTGCAAAGTAAGGTGTTTGTTTGGTAGCCTGAAGAACAGAATTACGAAGAGCCGCGTTGATGCTACTAAGATGACAATCCCAATCGCGTTGATTGTGCCTTATATAAGCTCTTAAAGCCGCATTGATCGAGCGATTTACACGCTCTGAAGCATTGCTTTGAGGTGAATAATTAGCAGTGAAAATATGGTTAATCCCAAAAGAATTCAAGAAAGCTTTAAACTCCCCGGACTTAAACCGGACTTAAGCCGTTATCGCTTATAAGGTGTTCCGGTCAAGAACAATCAGTATTCCTATGTGCCCCTTCTTTGATCAAGGCAAAGGACCAATAAGATCTACATATAGTCGCTGAAATATTCTTTCAACATTGGCAAATTTTCCCATAACTGGACGTAAAACTTTTGTAGGGTGTTTGGTAGCTTTGCAAACTTTGCAGTGAAGAACGTAATCAAATACCGAACGGAATAATCCCTGCCAATAGAAATATCGCCTCACTTTGCCTAACGTTTTAGTGTGAACTGGTTGGGGTATCATGGGCATTTTTAATGACTGAAATTCTTAGAGATTCGGGCACGAGAAGTTTCCACGCGTAATTTTCTTGCTCAGGATCGCCTGTATAATATTCATTCCTATGATATATAAATTTATCACAAATCTGAAAATCTGGGTATTTGTCAGGGTTAAGTTTAAGTTTCTCACGCAACTCACTATAATCTTTATCTTCGAATGCTTGAGAGGAGAGATCTATATTCGCTTCCGGTTTAAAATCTAAATTGATTTCGTCCATATTTTCAGAATGAAGTCGTGAAAGGGCATCTGGAACCACATTAGCACTACCACTACGATGTTCTATGGTAAAATCAAAGGATTCCAATTTTAAAGCCCACCGCGCGAGACGTCCACTGAAGTCGTTTTGATTCATGAGCCATTTTAGACTGGCATGATCGGTAATAACTTTAAAAACTTGACCCTCTACATAAGCTCGAAATTTTGTTATGGCTAAAACAGCCGCTAAGCATTCCTGCTCCGTTACTGAATAATTGCGTTGTGCTTTATTTAGCTTCTGTGACATAAAAGCAATTGGAAGTTCTTCTCCTAAGTCTGTTTCCTGTGCAAGTAACGCACCAACCCCTGATTGACTAGCGTCACACTGGATAATAAAAGGTTTTGAAAAATCTGGGTTTGCAAGCAATGGGGCATTCGTAAGCTTACTCTTTAAAAGTTCAAAAGCTGATTGCGCCTCAGGTGTCCATTTAAAAGTTTTTGATTTCTTGAGAAGTTCGGTTAAAGGATTTGTTATTTCAGCGAAATGGCCTATAAATCTCCTATACCACCCTGTCATACCAAGGAATCTACGAAGTTGTCGAATTGAAACTGGAGTGGGATAGCTCGTTATAGATGAAATCTTGTCAGGATCAGTTCTTAAAGAACCCTACCCTACTATATATCCGAGGTAGCGAACTTCTTTCAAACAAAATTTGCTTTTGGCTTTATTAATTGTAAGCCCTGCTTTTTTAATGTGATAGGCAACTTCGTTAAGCACTTCTATGTGAGATTTGAAACTCTCTGATACGATCAACAAATCATCAAGGTAAGCAAATACCTTTTCCTTAAGAGTATGCGGAATTACATTATCCATTAACCTACACATCGTTTGGGGAGCATTACATAGACCAAACGGCATCACCGTGTATTGGTAAAGTGGTCTATTGGGTACAGTGAAAGCTGTTTTTTCACGGGAATTCATTTCTAGTGGGATTTGCCAAAAGGCGTCCTTTAAATCGAGACTTGAAATGAATTCTGCTTTTGGTAATCTGCTCAGTATTCCCTTAATATGTGGCAATGGGTAGGCATCTTTCACTGTTACAGCATTTACTTTACGGCTATCTAAAGAAAGACGAACCTTCCCGGGCTTGCGTACTAACACGACAGGTGAAGACCAAGGACTATTGGACTCCTCAATTACTTCCATCTCAAGCATTCGATCTATTTCAGCACACACAACTTTTCCACAGCTGGAGAAATTGGAAAGTGGCGTTGTTTCACCGGCTTTGCATTATTGACATCTATGATGTGTTCAACTAGCGTAGTTTTTCCTAAACCCTTTCTTTCAAAACTCGGAAAACTTAATATTGATTCTTCCAACTTCTTCTTTTGAATTTCGGTTAATGCATGGTGGGTTTCATCTTCGCTATTTAATTTTATTTCGCTAATGAGATCTGGAGCTATTTCGAAAGATTTCCAAAAATTTATTCCTAAATACAAGTTTTGCGATAAAGCTGGTATAATATAAAATTCAACCTGCTTGGTCACAGATTTAAATGTAACATCTAAAATAATAACTCCTAACACTTTCTGCGGGGCACCATCGGCAGTACGAACAACTGATTTTGAAATTTTTCTAAAGTTTAGATTTTTGGTAAGGATTTCATTCGCTAATTTATAACCTATGCAGCTTATAGAAGCGCCAGAATCCAAGAGCCCCAAGACTTCTCTTTCTAGAAGGGTTACAGTAGCATATGGTCTTATGTAATTTTCTTTGTGAATAACGGCTGCAATTAAACTATTTGTACCTAATTTAATTTTAGCCCAAAACTCTCTTGCTCTTTTGGTTGATCGGGATGTTTTGAAGCTTTTATCTCGCAAGGTATTGTATTCGGAGAGACGTACTACCGGCCAAAAGTTTCGAAGCACCCTTGAAATTTCCACAAATCTTAACAATAGTTATCCAAAGCTTTTAAAAATTAAAAGTTTAATTGTAAATTTTAAAGTTTATTATATTTCCTTTCAGATTACATTAAAATTATATTTTAGAATAATTTTTATTATCCAAATTTTTACTAAAACGTCTAAACTGATTTTTCATCAAAAAATCCCCCTTTGCACTAAATAACTTTTGCTACAAGTGTTGGTATTCTGGCGATTAATTTCTTTATGGTTTCCTGTTGTATATTGTTCCATGATTCCAACAATGCATTCCACATTTCCTCTGTTGACGTAGTCGCTTTTTCTCGCACTTTTTGGTCCAGCTCATCCCATAGAAGCTCTATTGGATTGAGATCGGGTGACTGGGCAGGCCAAATTATATTTGTTAATATTCCAGATGTTTGTTTGTTCTCTAAATAGCCTCTGCACAATTTGGAACTGTGTTTGGGATCGTTATCTTGCTACAGCACGAAACTTGATAACCGTGAAACGTGATAATCCTTGTACTTTTGTATGGTGCGATGCACAAAACTAGTCGAAAGTTTTAATTTTTGCTCAATTATCCGCTCGGAATTGCCTTCCTTATGAAGAGTAATCACTGCAGATCTTATATCAATCTTAATTTTTGGCATCACTTCGGTTTTTTTAACGTTTAGTCAGTTTGAATCTTGAGGAACAAAGAAAGGTGTCAATATTCTAAGTCAGCCTTTTATACATGACCCAGGGTAAAAAATGGATGGTAATAATTATTCATAATTACCTTTAGTAATTACCCCATAAAAAAAAATTACCCTGAGTACCTGAAAAAGGTTTTTTATAATTCTTTTTCTCGATTTTGTATGGCAAGTGCAATAAACAAAAAAATCCAATTTCTTGACTTAGTGCATTGTTTGAGCATGCAATTAAACAAAGAACACCGTAAACCCGTTTTGGGTTCCATATTACAGTTATCACTTTACAACCATCCTATTAAAAAAGAAAAATAAGAAAAAAATCAAAATTTATACAATAATATAGAAATGCCACACGATTTTCTATGAACAGGAGTGGTGCTTCGAAACTTTTGGCCGGTAGCGTATGTGAAACGGACGAATTGGAAATAGCTTCGGAGAAATTTTAGATTCTCCGCTGTTGTAAGCATCCCTCTTCGCGTTATCCGAATCCTTACAATTTGGACAATTAGGAAGAAAGAAAGCTGCTAATCCACACCCGTAACAAAATACGCGACGCACCCCTCCTCTTCACAATTCCAACATTTACCTTCTACCCTATCAAGAACTGAAATTTCATTGTCACTTATTTGAGTCTCGAGATTTATTTCCGAAATATGCCGGCGAGGCGGAAAGTATGGCTTTTGAAACTGTGATCTATTAACCATTTCTGTGACTAAGTTTTCTCGACGCATGCAAGCCCTTCGTAGATCAGAAATTGTATTCAACTCAAGGTGCAACAATTCTAGTCGAATATCAGGCAGAAGATTCCTGACAATCATTGCTACTCGCTCTTGCTCGGTTAAAGGACTGCGCAGTCCATCCGCAATTGCTAGAATACTATCTAAAAAGCTTTCAAATTTCTCTCCACTCTTTTGCTTACGGTTGCGAATTGCTTCTTTAACATCAAAGTCTGTTCTATAATCTTTAAAATTCCTACGTAAATCGTCACAGATATCATACCAATCCAAGTCAGTAACTGAGTGGTGATATCTCCAAAACCAACTCTTTGCTTTCCCCTCAAACAATATGTGTGCATTTTGGCGTAACGCATTAAAGTTACCTCCTAAAGTTGTTTGAGTTAATGCAGTTACTCTGTATATAAACTCATCTACAGATATGCTATTTATTGAACCCTCAAAAGTTAATTTGCAATTGTAAATTATTTTCGACACATTGGAAGCAGAGAACTGACCTCCATCTTCACGGAAATCTTCTCTTAGTGGTTGTGTCCTTTCACGATTGGATACATTCGGGTTATGCACACGAGGTGCATTTAAATGTAAATTCCGTAAGGACTGACACACAACCTGACCTACCATTTCACGAATCTCTCTGCTTAATTGTTCCTGCTGAATTCTTCTACTATTTTCTATCATGCTTTCTATCTGATTGTAATCGGGTGGATTTACAACATTGTGAGGACGACCACGAGCTCGACGATGAGGATTGCTCGGTGTATCATGTAGATCGCCACCCCTATTGCGTTGATTAGCAGTTGTCGACCTGGTCGTTGGACGTTGAGAAATAGCGTTCGAATTTCGTGGAATGGCACCTTGATGGTTAACGTTTTCTATATGCCGAGCCCTATCGCCTGGGTCTTTCAAAGAATCTTGCCCACATGAGGTTCTGCATAAAGGACAGTTAGCGTTTTGGTTCAACCAAGAAATTATACACTCGCGATGGAAACCGTGTTGACATGGTGTCACTGCGATATTTACATTACTGAACTCTTCGTTACAGATTGTACAAATAGCTGGCATTGAATCTAATTGGACAAGCTCTTCATTGCTGTGCCGTACCGCCATTCTTGCTAATTGCCTACTTTATGTCTCCAAATAATTCAAGAAAATTATAATTTGCAAAAAAAAAGCTTTGATGTCTGTTTTAGAACGTTGGTGTATTTTGGTTGTGCTTAACTCTTAAATTTAATTCAATTTTACAAAGATCATGTTATCTTTGTGAGCTCATTTCATCCAATAAAAAACTTAGATATTGCGTTCCTAAAAAAAAATTACAGCGTGCGTGCGGACTGGAATAAAACTTTCAGGTCACCAAATTTTATGGGTTACAAAGAGACAATAAAAATCTCTATAATAACTTCCTCAAACATTTGTGCATACCGTTACACTTATAAATATACATCATGATGAGCTAGAAATCCCTTTAGTTTAGATTTACTAATTCCAAATCACAGTATAATTTAAATCAAAAATTTGTTTTAAAAACAAAACAAACACGCACATGAAAATTTTTTTCTACCTTTATAGCCTGTTTCCATAAAAATATTTAATCCGGTTAAGGTGTTCGAAAATCGATCAGCTGATCTAGTGTTTCCATACATAATCCGGTCCGGGCTGTCAAACCGAAAAGAAGAAATAAACAGCTGTTGTTTTGCTTGTATATTTACGCAGCTATTTTTAAAACTGTGCATCGCTTTAATTTATAATACAGTGAATAAAATAACAATAATATTCAAAATGATTGAAATGTATTTTGGTATGGTGATGAAATTCGCAAGTTTACAGAATTTGGAAAGCGAAAAATCGTACATCATAAACAACAAATTTCTCTCAGTATGTCGAGTTTTTTTTGGCATTTGGCAAAATAGTTTGGTGACATAAATTATCTCTTTCTAACTTATTGGCACTAGAAAAGGAGAAAGATAGTGTGTCTGCAATTCCGAACTTCGAAACAGACTTGCAAACTAAAAACTGAGGCTAAAAACCAAACGCATTTTGGTTTAGCGCTGGAATAGCAACAACAATTTCACGGGAGTTAAAGCAGTTTACGAGTGGTTTTGGGGCTTAAAACAGTTTATTCCAAAAACCTGGAAAAACCATTTTATGGAAACACCTTATTAGCCGGTTAGTTGAACAAACTAATCATCGCTGTCAAACTAATTCCGTTACCAAAGTAGAATTGAAGAGAAGAATGAAGTGGAATCCCAAACTTTTCTGTTGGGCGCCAATAATGTGATGTTCTCTGAGGGTAAGTGGAAGAGATTAGTGCATGCTTGTTGAATACCGGGCTTGAGTTATACGGCGAGGAGGAGGGGTTCTTTCTCCCCACTAATCTACCCTCTTCCAACACACAAAATAATTCCTGCACTGAAATTGTTTAGCAATATCGGTAGCGAATACTGCCTTAAGACGGACGGACGAAATAAAAAAAATACTGAGAAGAAGAATGGAGCGCAATAACTACTGAGGAGAGGAACACAGGTGGAATATTGATTCCTCGCTCTCCCCGTCACATCATTGTAGAGAAGCACCTCTTTTCTCCATCTCAACCTATCCGGACTTGAAATGGGCTCACTTGATCATGTTTTTCTTTCTTTTATTTAATTAATATTCATCTTAATTTTTTTTTAAGTTTCAATGGAATTTACATTTAAATTTGTCTTCATTATAAATTTATTTTTCCCATATACACTAAACTGTATTTTGTTGTGATATTGGTTAAGTGTATAAAATCGTGTTCTTGTCCTTGTTATTAATTATTGCAAATACGTCATCTACATACTTCACTATGTATTTTATTGTGATGTTTTCTTTTTTTAATTTTTCTATCGTATCATCTAATAAGTTATCCATCAGGATATCCGCTATAGTTGGTGAGAGTGGATTTCCCATTGGCATTCCAAAAATTTGGGTATATATTTGATTATTAAATGTAAAATAGTTATTATCTTGTAAGCAGAATTTCTGAAACTTTAAAAATTTTTGTTTTTTGTATTTTAGTGAATTGTGATATTGTGTCCCATTTATTCATTATTGTCTTTATTGCTGTATAGGTTGGGATATTGCTAAGAAGGGATATTACATCAAACGATATTAAAGTGTCATTTTCATCTAGTTGTTTGTTGTTGATGTGTTCTTTTAGTTGGAACACGTTTTTATGTTGTACTTTTTTGAAATTATATTTTTCAGAATCTCTCCTAAGTGTTTGGAAAGTTTATAACATGGTACTTGCATTGAAGAAGAGATTGGTCTTAATGGGAAACTTGGTTTGTGTATTTTTGGTAGTCCATATAGTCTTGATGCTATTGCTGCAGAGGATGCCAACTGATATTTTTGTTTTTTGTCTATGAGGTTTAGTTTGTATAAATTTTTCACAAGTTCATTATTCGTACATAATTACCGTCTTATTTCCTTTATCTGCTTTGATTATAATTATTTTATCTTTGTATTTATTTAAGAATTGTTTTGTGTCGTTGTATGTTTTCATAATGAATTTTTCCTGTTTGTTGTTACGAATGCGTCTTTGTGTGTGTGTGATTTTTTCCGCTAATCTGAATCTCGCGATCTCTTTTTCAGTTTCAGTTTCTAAATTTTGTATTGCTTGTTCTATATCGGCAACTACATGTATGGATGAGAAATTTTTGTCATTTACTGGTAATGCAAATTTTTCACCCAACGATAGAATCCATTTGCTTTCCTCTGGAAAAAAATCATCAATAACGACAAAATAACCTTTGCATATAAACCGAACATGACTATCAAAAACCTATTTACAAATAATAAAGACAAGGTGCCGATGGAAAATAAAAACAATGTGGTATACGAAATCACATGCAAAGGGAGGGATAACGAAAACTGCGAAAAAGTATATATAGGGACAACGAAACGCACCGTCAAAAATAGAATGGCAGAACACGGACGAGACATTAGGAATAAAAAAGAAACCACAGTGTTATCTGTGTCCTCTCGGACACCAGGATCTGAAGAGATAGCAGCGTAGACTTAACTTCGTGACAATTAGCAAAAGAGAAAAAAAACTTCTAATAGCGGCTTTTATTGAGTTATTGAATAAAAAATATACAATTTGTTTCGCGGCTTTAAAATCGTGTTTTTCCTTCGCTGGTGTCGGCTATCAAAGAGAAAGAAAAAGGGAACTTGCTTTTTGACAGAGCTTTTTGACAGCGGGGAAAGAAAGAATGAAATAAGCATGTCGTGGAGATGAACATCACAGGGTGATGCCGAATATCGTATGGCGAAAAAACATCACAGGGTGATGTCGGCAACACTTCCCCCCTCCGTAAGCGAACTGGCATCTGGAGCTTACGCTGATTGTTTGCCGACGTCCAGAACAGCTATCTTCGCTGTTGGGCGCACCAAAAGTCCTCGTTCGGTCTGTACACTCGCTCTTCGAACCTGGCCGTCTTTGGCCGTGATAACGCCCACAATCTTTCCTTTGGGCCAATAGTTTCTGGGAAGGTTTTCATCGACTATTAAGACGATATCTCCGACAGACAATGGTGGCAATTTGTTGAACCATTTGCTTCGTCTGTTTATGATCGGCACGTATTCTCTTACCCAGCGTTGCCAAAATCGATCGGCGAAAAGCTGCATTCGCTTCCAATTCTGTCGTAGATCTCCATCATTTGGGAACGTTGGCTTTTGGCCACTTGAGGATCCAAGTAACAAGTGGTTCGGCGTGATTGCCTCGTCTTCGTCAGAATCCAGCGGCACGAATGTTAACGGGCGAGAGTTTACGATGTACTCTATTTCACAGAACGCGTTTTTTAGAGTCTCATCGTTGAACTTCATGTCAGGGCACAAGTGTTTCAGTACGGTTTTCACGGATCGTACGAGTCGTTCCCATATACCGCCCATATGAGGCGCCGCAGGAGGGTTGAACTTCCATTTTATTTTGTCGAACTTGTGCGAGATTTCCGAGTAGTTTATTTCAGCAGTGAGCAGCTTGGCTGTTGCTCGAAAGTTCGTGCCATTATCAGTATATATTTCCTTCGGTGTTCCTCTTCGCGCGATGAAATTCTGGATGCACATCACGCACGATCCTCGATCAAGGCTGTGGGCTATTTCAATGTGGAGGGCGCGGGCTGTGAGGCAAGTAAACAGAACGTCCCACCTCTTTTCGCACCTTCTTCCTACGGCTGCATAAATCGGTCCGAAATAGTCTATTCCAACGTATGTGAACACGCGTTCGTAACAAGCTAATCTGGCCATAGGAATTGGGGACATCTGTGGTACTTGCGGTACTGCGGAGGCGTTTTTGCACCGTTGGCATAGACTCCTGACCGATCTGTATAAACCACGCAGTTTCGCTACATGGTATCTGCTTCTGATTCGGTTGATCGTCGTTTCGTGCATCAAGTGCATCAAGTGATCAAGTGAGATTTCGTTGGTAAAACTATTTGGTCTTCGAAATTTAGAAACTCGGCTCTGCCTCGTGTTCTCAGAATTCCATCTGCATCTAAATAGACGTTTAGCGCATTAAGTTTGTTTTTCTTACCTATGTGTCGTCCTGATCTGAGACTAGCTATCTCTTCCCAATATTCGCTCATTTGTTCGTGTTTAATGAGCAGAACTTTCGCCTTCTGAATTAGTTCAAACGAGAGCTCGGACGGGCACGACACGTTTGTGATCTTCGCTTTAAGTTTATTTATAAACAGAAGAAACATCGCTACAGCCCGATAGAGACGCCGCCAGTCCGAGAAATACGACACATTCATCCATTGTAAGTTAGGCATTTGTCTCCTATTCACCTGGAGTACGTGATGCCTGATTTCAGAATTATCAATTATGCCCAAGTCCTTCGTCTTTGGCCAGTTGTCTGCACTTTGCAATAGAAACTCGGGTCCAGAGAACCAAGTCTGTTTTTCCCACTGCATTCGAATCTTTGTCGCCGCGTCAGCTATGTTGTTGTGTGACGGCACCCATTTCCACTGTGATACGTCTGACTCCTCTAAAATGTCGCCGACTCGATGCATTACGAACGATTGGAAATTCCTTGGGTCCAGCCGAAGCCACTGCAGCACCGTCTTTGAGTCGGTCCAGTAAATTGTAGAGCTAATCGGTATTTTCTCGATGCTTAAGATTTTCCTCGCTAATCTCACGCCTGTAACCGCGGCCTGAAGCTCTAGCCGTGGAATAGACATCGGCTTGATCGGCGCGACCTTTGATTTTGCTGCTACCAGAGAGAGAGAGTCACTTGTCCTTCATGTTCAACGCGCAAATAACCAACTGCGGCATACGCTAGCTCGCCTGCTTCGACGAACACGTGTAGTTGTGTGTTGACTGCAACATTGAGGATTGTCGCGTAGCAGCGTGAAATTTTCACCGCTGATATGAGCGGCGTAACAGTCTTCCAGTGATTCCATTTTTTACATAATGCGTCGGTTATACCGGCGTCCCAATCGATGTCAGACCGCCAGATTTCTTGGAGTATAATTTTCAAACCAGTTGTGTAGCAGGATAGGAGCCCCAACGGATCAAAAATGGACATGAGGACTTGCAAAATCTCCCTCTTCGTCGACATGGCCCCTTTGGTAAATACATCGCGCCGAAGTTTGGCGAATCTGAAAATATATCGGAGGGCATCGTTATCGGGATCCCAATACATACCAAGGACCTTCTCAGCAGCGCCCAGTTCCACTAGCTGTTGGTCGGCTGACCCACCACTGCCGAGTTGTGCCCGTACTAAACTTGAGTTCGATGTCCAATTGTGCATACTGAATCCTGCTTTGCTATGTATGTGTTGCACTTGCTGTGAAAGCTCAAGAGCTTCTTTCTCGTCATCGACGCTGTCGATAAAATCGTCGACGTAGTGGTGTTTATGGATTGCTTCTACTGCGCGTGGATATTTGCTTTTGAAGCGTTCGGCGTTCGTGTAGCGTACATATTGTGCGATGCATGGAGCGCAGCAGATTCCAAATGTGAGCGCGCGCATTACGTACACGCTTGGTTGTTGTTTCTTGTCGTCTCCATCGCACCACAGAAACCTCTGGGCGTGCATATCGCTCTCCTTCACGTTGACTTGATGAAACATTTCCACAATGTCACTTACTATCGCGAATCGTCCAATCCGAATATTCATGAGTACGTCGACAAGCGGATTAAGAAGATCTGGACCGGGCAGCATGAAGTCATTTAATGAACCACCTTTCATTTGGCAGCTGCATCCCACACCAGCCGAACCTTTTTTGGTTTGTTCGGGTTAATAGTGGTGAAGATTGGTAAGTACCATTTAAGGTGGACATCCGCGTCGACCTCTTCTGGGGTTAGCTTCATCGCATATCCTTTTGTCGTTAAATTCTGTATTTGAGCTTGTATTGCCGGTTTGAACTCATGGTTTTTCTCGCATTTAGCTTGGAGACACATCGAGCGTTTAAGAGCCATTGGAAAACTATCCGGAAGGTTCGTTTGTCTATTTTTCCAAAGAAGCTCCGTTTCGTATCGACCGTTGGTTTCTTTGCATGTTGTTTGTAGAATATTCAGCGCCGTTTCGTCGTCTTTGGATATTGGTTGCTTCGAACTAGAGGGGTCTACATTGAATGAATCTTTTACCAGTTGGTGTAGTTCCTTATAGCGTTTCGAGCAATCGCATGCGTGAAAGTTTACTTCGCCACTTTGAGTTGCTCGTCGTTCGCTACCCTGTATTGTCCATCCTAATCGGGATTTCACTGCGATGGGCTGATGCCTGCTTCCTTCGCGGACCTTGAGAGGAACTGCTGGCTGCCAATTGTCGGAACCAATTAGCAGTGAGGGCTTAGCCTTCGCGTATGATTGTATGGGTGTGTTGGCTAGGTATGCGTAACGCTTTACTAGCTCTTCCATGTCTAACGACTGTACCGGCAGATTTAGGCTTTCCACCGAATGGACTCCGTCGAGAACAAATTTGTTGCCGTTATGAACGTTGTGGACGTTTAATGATGTTCTCACAGACCTTTCTTCATATCGGGTCGTTTCCCCAGTCCAGCGCAGGCAGAGTGGATCTTTCTCGCCTTCAATGCCCAACTTTCGTAGAATTTCAGCTTCGACTAGTGTTACGGAAGATCCCTCGTCTAAAAAGGCAAAGGAGTCAATGGATTTATCTTTATATTTAATCTGGATAGGAACTATTCTGAAATATGGTCTTTCTGTTTCCTCGACCTCTCTGTGTGAGTTAAATGGCTCAGCACGGGTGGCGTTTGGAAATGTACCTGCACGACTTACTTGGCGACTCACCAGGGCATTGTCATTATGTAACAGAGGGTGGTGTTTGGACTTACAATTACCAACGCCGCAGTCGTTTGTTCGGGAGCACTTGCGTCTGTGAGCATTGAGGCACTGACGACACAGCTTGTGTTCTTTTATCAATTTCCACCTATCGTCCAACGCTAGGCCTTTGAATGTGTCACATTGTGTTAATTTGTGTTCGTTGTTCTGGCAGAGTAGACATTTTAACCTCGTCGCCCGGCTGTCTCGCGTATGCGTGTATATCGTCGCGCTTTTTGAGCTACAAGTAGCGGGCACTACCGTACTAGCGGCTTCGGCCAGCTGAAAAAGCCAGTCAGCGAATGCCTTCACGGCTGGAACAGTTTCGTTCTTAACGTGCATGGCCCAGCTCAGCTTGTAATGTGGCGTTAGCTTTTCGAGTAGCTCTTGTACCAGTAGCGGGTTGTTCAGGTGCGCTTCTAGGCCGCATGCCTCCATCGTTGAACAGATGTTTTTCACACAAAATGCGTATTCGATCAGCGCCTCGAGCTTGTCCTTCGGCGGAGGGAATCTCCTGGCTTTCTCTATCATTCGTTCGATGATGTGTTCGGGTCTTCCGAAACGCATCTTTAGAACTCGAATTATTTCGTCTACCATGCCCGGTAACATCAACTTACTCCTTACGGTCTCGAGTGCCTTTCCTACAGGCAGCTCTGTAATCGCACGAGATTTTCGGCATCGGAGTACCCAGCTACTGCTGTACTGTTTTCAAATGAGCTGATGAACAGTGGCCACTCGTCCGGATCGCCGCTGAATCGTGGCAGCTCTGCTGGCATTGCGTGCCGCGCTGCAAGCTGTGTCGGCGTTGGGTGACGAGTGAAATTGAAGTCGCTGGTAGCGCCTTCGTTCCACCCTGAGTGGAAGCTCCGCGCGATAAAATGGCGTACTTCTCTTTTATGTAATCTTGTTTCAATTTCAGTTGCTCTTCCAGCATTTCCAATTTTAGTTGAGCGAGTCTTTCGGAATCTACATCATCGGCTTCATTTCTCAGCTCATGGGTGTGCAAAGAATGTGTATTCGTTGCGTGCGATGTAGATGCTACCGTTTTGCTGTGTGCTAAAATGGCCGACGACAAACCGGGTTTGTCTGTCGGTAAATGCGACGTCACTACGTTCGCCCCGTGCTTGACTGCGAACGCTGGTGACGACGACGCTCGTGGCGAGACCTTTGAAGCTGGCGGATTCCCGGAATCCTTCTGACGGTTGTTTGCTGCGGCGTCGCCCTTTGGCGCTACATGCTCGCAGCAATCGCAAGACCAGCTTTTTTCTGCAACAGAGTCGTTGACTCCGACACATTCGAAGTGGAACCACGAATCGCAGTCGTCACATTGCACCATGCGGTCCGTGTCTCGTTGACTGCATTTCTTGCAGTTGCTATCTTCCACCGACGTATCCTCCATCTTGGAGTTGTTCACGAAGAGGAAAAGATTTTAAAGAATTGTTATCTGTGTCCTCTCGGACACCAGGATCTGAAGAGATAGCAGCGTAGACTTAACTTCGTGACAATTAGCAAAAGAGAAAAAAAACTTCTAATAGCGACTTTTATTGAGTTATTGAATAAAAAATATACAATTTGTTTCGCGGCTTTAAAATCGTGTTTTTCCTTCGCTGGTGTCGGCTATCAAAGAGAAAGAAAAAGGGAACTTGCTTTTTGACAGAGCTTTTTGACAGCGGGGAAAGAAAGAATGAAATAAGCATGTTGTGGAGATGAACATCGCAGGGTGATGCCGAATATCGTATGGCGAAAAAACATCACAGGGTGATGTCGGCAACACACAGCATTGAGCAAACATTTAAAAAAACACAAGCATATAGCGGATTTAAAAAATGTCAAAATATTAGACAACGAAAATAGACAAAACACCCGGTATACATTGGAAAGCTTACGCACACAGCAAAAACAGAGAAGAACGATGAATAATAAAGAGGATATAGACAACATCAGCAACATCTACACTATCGCGATAGGAACGTTAGAATGACAACACCAATATCCAGTGTCCAGTTTTTTTATTTAAAGTTAGAAGTTTTTAAAAGTATGAAAAAGAAAAAAGAAATTAATATGAATAATTAGATTTATGTGTGTTTAAAGAAGTGTTTAAAAAATTTTAATAAAACCTAATGTAAGAAATAAAGCTCAATAAAGAAAACCCCTGATGAAGTTGGAGAAAACCCCACGAAACGTTGGACTAAGAATAACAAAAAAATTTTTTGGTATTTTCGATCGGACCCAGTTAGCCCACGTTCGCAAGAACAAAAAATTAACTAGTTAAAACACAGTGGTCATAGCAAAAATCAATAGAAAGAAAAAATTTTTACAACTAGAATATTAATTCTTTGGTAAAGAGATTGTTTGAACGAACAAGTTTGCTAGTGAAATGTTGTAGAGTACTAAGTTAATACAATATACATATATTCCAACAAACAAAACAAAATAAATATTATTTTAATTTCTAAAATGGAAAGAAGTGGAGATTTTCATGGTTGTGAAAAAATGGCTTGTCCGGAAACTTATGGACGGTAATGTATATCTTTAAACATTTATTTATAAATACACATCCCGTTCCAAAAAAGTCGCACCTAGAAATTTTGAACATTTTATGATTCGCCGGAAAAAAATGTCAGAGAAGGCTCTCAATTTAATAAAAAACTTTCAATCTAGCTGATTTTGTTACATAAAGACACAGATTTCCAGATTTTGTCCTTTACACTCGAGAAAACAGGAAGACCAGGAAGTAATTTTTAAGACTATTTGATGAAGGTAGTAACCCAAGAATAAAAAGCCCGTATCTTAGCACTCAGCGGAGAAAACTATTTCAATGGAAAAATTTCACCCAATGAATTGAGTGTAACGAAAGTACGAAGCGAGAACCGTCCAGACATCTTTTTGTGGCTAGCTTAATGCCATAATCAAATAATCTTAAAAATGACTTCCGATGATCTTTCTCTGTTTTCTCAAGTGTTAATGTGAATTGTGAATGTGTCCGGCCTTCCCTAACGTTTTTTACCTGCAAACCAAAAAGTTTGCAAAATTCCACAAATTTTTTTTCACTTGGGTTGTATATCACTTTTACCAATTCAACACTAACGTTTTGTTCTGACATTTCATATTAGTTAGATACCTGGTCGAAATTTTAAAATGGATTTTAAGGGATTAAAATTTAATTAAAATTTAAAATGGATTTTTAATTTTTTTAAATATTCTTAAAAAAAAATTGTACGAATAATGATGCGAACAGTAACTAGAGAAGTCATCCCATTTGAAACAAAAAGAAATATTTATTGCCACTACTCAATCGTTTGAAAGGTTGTTGGTTTTTAAAGTATATCGCTTTTAAAGAGTATAATGCTATGAGAGTATTAGAATTTAACTTTTACTAAAAATATTGCCCAATGGAGTAATAGATATCAGGTGGAAACGTTAACTGTCCTTAGCAGTTTTAGTTTATTTTTTATTCTGATAAATATTAAAAATACTTTAACATATTTTACATACTAAACATACTTTATTTTATTTAAATTTTTTATGTAATTAAGTAAAGTGTTAAATATTTCATATAATTTTGAATTTATCAGTTTCCTGAACAATTTTTAATTTGATAAATGTGCATTCTCATATACGAAAACATAATCATAGAAAAAACGAAATTTCTCGATGATTACAAGGGCATGTCGTTTTCAGATTAATAACTAAAAATATCCACTCTGCCAATACGAAAATCATGTAAACTCGTGGAAAATATCTCATCGGAGTCATATTTTATGTGCTGTGATAAGCAAAGAATAAGAAATAGATTGTATACATAGCTATATATTGGTTCGAAAAAACGTACCTCTTTTGACCACCGACAGAGTAATATCGTGATCACATTGCTGATGTAGTTGTAATCACCATATGTAATCTGTCTCTACAGACAAACAAACGCGAAACAAACCAGTAAGTTTCGCGAGTTAAAATAACTAAAATATGAAGATAATATAAAATTGTTATTAAAACAAAATAATGGCACTAAGCATTGATACATTAATTATTTTTGTTGCAATAATTGCAATTTCTTTTCTTTACCATAAAACAAAAACAAACAGTATATATTCCATCGTTGGGTGGTACGACAACTGTATAACTGTTGTAAGGCCATTCCGGGAAATCTCAACACCAAGCTATGCAACCTATCCCTAAAAACATGTTTTTTCTCCGATTGAAGACAACCGTATTTTAGATGGGGAGAGCTAACGCAACTAATACCTAACGCTAGAACTACCGACCGGTCAAAATGACAGACTTGTCAAATTGGTTTATGTAATGAAAATAAAACCACAATAACTGTGCTTGTTGTACAAAACATTGTTGTGGTAAATGTACTTCTAAAAAATTCTTTTTAAGTAAAAATTGCGACGAGCAAAATGGAACCTAAATAAAAAACAAATAATATTGTTGATATTGTAACGAGTTTTTAGTTTCCAGCCTGGATGAAGCTCAGTCTGTCCAGGGTTTGCTTAAAGGGGTCTCGTAACCCTCCAAGTTATTCAACCGCCACACGAATTTCGAACGACTGTTTTCACAGTCTAGCACTGACTCTTTGCAGAGTTCAGCTCGGTGGATTGGTTGTATTGGTTTTTACTCTTATATCTACTTAACAATTTCTATACTTATGATACGTACAATGAATGTGTTTTTGCCTACACGAATCTAAGGGCAGAGTGCCACGCAGCAGACGGCTGTAAAGTTTACCTATGCAAAATCACCTAATCAGGAGATTCTAGCCAGCGGGTTTTTCGGCGGAAGGCCTAAAGTAAGGTGTTGGAAGCTTCGGGTGCTTCCCGGCGGAAGGCCTTAGACAAGGGAAGAGCAGAAATGCTTCCCTGCGGAAGGTCGAAAGTAATGGCTTGGAAGCTCAGGTGCTTCCCGTCGGAAGGCCTTAATTTATCACACAAAATGCTGGTTAGGCTAATCTCCTGTTTAAGAGACTTTCCTATCGGTGGCGTACAAATATGGTTGCACGTCGGTAGCCTGTGCCGATTGGTGAATGATAAGGCATTCACCGATGACCGAAGTCGATTGGTAATATATAAGAATATTACCGCTGGCCAAGGCCGATTAGTGAATGATAGTGCATTCACTGATGACCGAAGTCGATTAGTAATATATAAGAATATTACTGGTGGCCGAAGCCGATTAGCGAATGATAGTACGTTCGCTGGTGACCGAAGTCGATTAGTACTATATAAAAATATTACTGCTGGCCGAGGCCGATTAGGGAACGATAGGGCGTTCACTGGTGACCGAAGTCGATTAGTAATATATAAAAATATTACTGCTGGCCGACGCCGATTAGTGAACGATAGTGCGTTCGCTGGTGACCGAAGTCGATTAGTAATATATAAAAATATTACTGTTGGCCGAAGCCGATTACTGAACGATAGTGCGTTCGCTGGTGACCGAAGTCGATTAGTAATATATAAAAATATTACTGCTGGCCGAAGCCGATTAGTGAACGATAGGGCGTTCACCGGTGACCGAAGTCGATTAGTAATATATAACCAGAAAGAGTGTTAACTTCGGCCTGGCCGAAGTTCGTATACCCTACACACGTTTACTTAAAAATTAGGCGTGGCAATGGTCTATTTTTTTCCTTTTCAATCTCAAATAGCCAGTCATGACAGAATATATTCGTGCCAAATTTGGTGAAAATATCTCTATTCGTTCTTCTGTAATCGAATTTTATTTAATTGACGGACCACGTCCATTTGTGTTAGTCTTTTTTTGATCAGAGACAGTGTACTTCTGGACAAAATTTCGAACGCAAATTCGTTTTACAACCTGGGAAATTGAGCTATAGGCATGGGTGAATTGACATTTTCCATAAAAAGTAGGCGTGGTAATGGTCCGATTTTGCCCATTTTCAATACCAATAAGTTTCTAAGGTTAAACAATATTCGCGCCAAATTTGATAAAAATATCTCTATTCGTTCTACTGTAATCGAGTTTTCTTTAATTAGTGGGCGGACCACGCCCATTTTTGGTGATCTGTTTTGGTCAGAGACAGTGGACTTATGGACAAAATTTCAACCCCAAATTCGTTCTACAAGCTAAGAAATTGAGCTATAAGCATGGATGAATTTATATTCACTATAACAAGTAGGCGTGGTAATGAACCGATTTTGCCCATTTTCAATAGCGATGAGTTTCTAGTGATATAAAATATTCGTGCCAAGTTTGATGAAGATATCTCCATTCGTTCTCTTGTAATCGTGATTTCCACAGACAGACAGACAGACGGAGATGGCTAAATCGACTCAGGAGGTCACGCTGATCAAGAATATATATACTTTTCTATACCTGTCACGCCTCCTTTAATGCGTTACAAACGGAAGCAGTAAGTGAATACACTCTATTCACTTCGTGTGTAGGGTATAAAAATATTACTGCTGGCCGAAGCCGATTAGTGCATGTATGAATAGTACCGATAACCAAAGTTATCGGTAGCAAAATTGGTAGAAGTTGCAAGGTTGTTTTAAGATCTTAAATATAAAGCCTACCTTATACTCAGCGCAACTCGAATTTCAATATTTTTGCCGTGGCCTTTTATGAGCTGGCTGCCGTAAACGGCACGCGAATTGTATGGACTTAGGGAGCGCAAACTCTTAGCATTGATCGTCACACTGTATATTGTGTGTGTGTGTGGATATATGCATGACGAAACCGGTTTTGTGTTTGTTTCTTCTGTTCTCTGTTGATGCGTGTACACAAGAGTACAAACACACCAACTAAAAGAATTGATGTGAAGATAAAAAAATGTTTTGATCGCTGGTGGGATTTAAACCTGCGATATGTGGTGGTTTTTTTTAACTCGGTTTTGAACGAAAGAGAAAACAATATTTTCGTTGCTGGTGCGATTTGAACCCGCGATCTTCGGTTTCCTAAGCTCGGTTTTGTGAACAAGAGAAAAAAAGGAATGTTTTTATCGCCGGTGCTGCGACTGCATTTACGTTGCTTTTCTTTGTTTTGTTTTACTCATTTTTATATTTTGCTATTTTTAGCTTTCTTATATTTTTAAGTTATTAATCTTATTTATATACATATTTATATTTTGCTATTTTTAGCTTTCTTATATTTTTAAGTTATTAATCTTATTTATATATGTATATATTATTTGTAACGTTGTGTACGTTACAATATTTATGTAAATTAATCCTTAACGGACCAATGCCGCCATATACGCGGCATGGCACTTTTACTTATTGGTTTTTATCACTGTTATTGTTATCAGATTTACTATTAACGCGTTAAGTATTGTGCCATATCCTATCTGTGAATTTGTTTCTGTTTTTTATCTGTTTTGTTATTCCGTACCGTTTTTGTGTACGTGCACTTCTGTATTAGTCGTATTCAAATTCAGTCTTCTTTCGATTTTTCGAGAGAGCGTGCGCGCGTTGTAGGAGTTATTTTACAAAGTGGTGTATTTTATATTTTGTTTCGGTTAATAAAACCTTAAAATATGGCCGGGAACTCCGAAAGAATAATACACGATGATTTCAGTGACTATATTAGCAGTGGTGACGACGAGTTTGAATTCGGTATTTCTATTGATACAAGTAAAAATCGGAGAAACATTACGTTTTCAAACTATAATGATAGTGACAAATTATTGCCGACATCTGGCAACCCTGAAAGTTTGGCGTCTAATGATTTGACAGGTATTGAAGATATTAATTTTACTTCCGGTTTTTTTGGAGATAAGCAGCAAGTGCATAAAACTAACTGGCGAAACTAATCGTTTTTAAAGCTCTTTGTTTCTGTTAGCCATCGCTTTCCTTTACATTTACGTTTAAATTGAATAAAAGGGCCTTATGCTCGATATGCGCAACGGAAGCGGTACCTTCGTTTGCTTTTCTCTTAAAACAGCATGTGTTAACTCTTACGACGAGCCCCGTTGAAAGAACTGCGCTTTCCGTATTTCTCCTACATGTCAACTGAAATGTAAAAGTTGTGTATCTGGTGTACACAAACAAATTTTACAATCAGACGTCTCTTTCTTTCTTGTGATTATATGCATTCAATGTGAATTTGTTCTTATACCTGTTTTGTTCTCTGTGTTTATGGCAGCAAAGTCCAAACACACACTATCACATTTTGAGTGTGTATTGGAAATTTTTTTCACACAAAGCATGAATTTTTTTCGATTTTTGTTTGTTTGCACGTTACATATTTGGATTATTCCAGAATATTGTGATTGAAGCATAAGATCGGAAATTAACTTTTAATGAGTAATGTATATGTAATACTTTATAATATAAAGTAGATAATAGAATAATATTTTATAATATAAAAGTAGATTGATCACGCGTCTTTTGACGTGATGTGGTTACGGGATTTTTCGGTACAGAACCGGTTATTTCCTTTTGTTTTTGGAGTAACTAGTACAAAACTAGTTAATCCTTGGAAGCGTTTTAGTTTGTTAGAATAGCTGGTGCAAAACCAGCTAATCATTGAGAAAAGAAAAGGATGATTTTGAGTTCTGAATTGATACTAAAATTTATTACCTTAAATTTTGGTATTTGATAATGAAGTTGATGACAGCGCTGCTGCCTTGCCCTGTACACTTACACTTGTACACTTATACTATTATTAATTATAATTTACAAACTAGCTCGCGACTTGATACGCGCGCAAACAAGAAGACGACGACCTCGTCGTTCTGATATAATTTTAAGACTCCCGTTCAAAACTTTTTCTTGGTTCCACTCTGGCTTGGTCGACGCACCCGTCGACCGCACCAAAGTGGGTCGGTGTTGGCGCGTGTCGCAATTTCCATTATTTCGCAATTTTTGTATTGCGAAATATCAATATCGGCAGAATTAAATCGTTCCCAATTTAATTCTTCCGCGTTTGGTTTTGGATTATTTTTATTATTTCTTTAAACCAAACGTTTTATGGTTACTGCAAAGAGCTATGATTTTTTAAGGTTTGGACGCTCGCTACTAGCTAGCTTCCACGATCAATACCAATGCTAAACGCTATGATTGTTGGCTTGGTTTTCCAAAGCTTGACTAAAAGCTTGGCTTCTGGCTACCACACAAAGCGCTGCGGTTGCAGACTAGGCTTTCAGGTTTACTTTAATGAAAGCTTGGATGGAAATTGCGATCGCGACATACAACATCCCTCCACCCTTGGGGAAGAAAAATTTAGTATCGTATAAAACGATATTAAATTTTTCTTGTACATTTATGATTGGGTTGGGTGGCTTATGTGTGTTATGGGTTTACTGTTCTTTCTAAATTATGAAATCGTACTTATTGTAATGCATGTATGTAATAATATATGTTCGGTGTTTATGCAAATTTATAATATATTATATAAATGTATAAAATAAAATAACATAATAAGATGAAGTAACATTTTGTTGTTGACGTCGATGTTCATCTTGCCGTTGCTGTGTTGACCATATTGACGCTGGTGTCGGCGCTGACGTCGATGTTGAGGTTGACGCTGTTGTATGTACGTTTCGACGATGGTGTCGAAGTTGGCGTCGATCTTGACGTTGCTGTTGACGAACATGTTGAAGTCGACGTTGCTGCTACTCTTGATGTTGAAGTCGGCGTTGCTGCTACTCTTGATGTTGAAGTCGGCGTTGCTGCTACTCTTGATGTTGAAGTCGGCGTTGCTGCTACTCTTGATGTTGAAGTCGGCGCTGCTGCTACTCTTGATGTTGACCCCGTTGTATCAATATCTTCTTCTCTAGTGTTATGTAGGAATGCTGCTGCTCTGTAGCTTACTTAGTTGTAGTTGTTGTAGTAATGTTGTTGGTAGAATCGGTGTCGTTTTTGATGGTTTTTGATGTTTGTAGAATCGGCTGATCCCAATTGTGGATCAATTGTTGGTTGCTTGAGCTTTTGATGGTTCAGATTTTGTAAAATTAGCATTTGTACATAAGCTGACTGCTGATGCTATAACTCAAAAATTTTACTTTTGTAACTGTTGTTGCTGTAATAGGTATTACAGATGAATAGGTCGCAGTAGATTGAACTGGCTAACCTTTTACTGCTATTCGTTCGTTTGCGTGGTTTATCACCATCGCTGCCACCTGATGATGCGATGACTTATGTTGTCTTAAATTGTCGGCTTTTAGCGATCATTTTTGACTATGATCTCGCTGCTGAGCGGAAACTGAGTTGTATCCGCCGATGAATTGCTTATAGCGATCATGATTGTTAACTTTCTTCACGGGATTACCATCTAGTTACCTTATCGTGGTTGCTGCTGTATGACCTCTTTGAAGGTAACTTCGTGTTTTGTTGTCGAATGCTGTTGCAACGCTACGCTGATCAGCTGTTTGTTACAGCTACCCCTCCCTCCTCGAGTTGTTTGGGCGCTTTTTCGTCGCCCTGTTATGGTGTGGTTGTAGTATGACTGCGTCTCTTATGTTGTAGTGGGTGTACATCGACGTTCGGGGCGGTTTCTCTGCATGCTGGATCCTTATTTAGTATATACGCGTTATTACATTTAACTATCAATTTTTATATTTTTTGTTCTTACAATATTTTATGTTATTTATTATTTGTTTCTTATTATGATTTTATATTATTATTTGTAACGTACTATATTGTATTTATTTTCATCTATTTTTAGAATTTTCTCTCTATTCTAATTTCACATAAAATTCCACTGCGTGATTTCTAAACCGTTTAATAATTTTAATTCTTCAATAATATGTACGTTAATTTTGTGGAATAGAATTTTGTTGCATATTAACTATCAATATTATTTTCAACCATTTTGAATAAAATTCGTACAAGTATTTTACTTATCTTATCTTATATTTTTATTTGTTCTTTAAGATTTTATATATATATATTTTGGTATTGTCATTATAAGTATGTATTTTCCTTATTTGAATCTTAACAAAAAAAAATGTGTGTTTTCCCTTAAGCCTTTATTTCATTAATTTTTTAATGGAACGTACATAGTCTATTTTAAATTACAGTTTAATTAAGTTTAAAATTACTTTTATATGTGTACGTGTGTACTTTATTATTTGTGATTGTACATTTAAATATTATATATACGTATGTATATAAATATGTTGTTATTATTAGTGGTATATTTTTTTATTTTTTTTTTCTCTAGGTTATTTTAAAGTTATTCACCTTTGGTGTTTTGTTCTTTTTCTTTCTCTATTTTTTTTTCATTAGTTGTTTTAAAACTGACACTGCATTCTGCTCGTGTTCAGTTGTTCTACTTTGTTGCTGCATTATTGCAGTGCTTGCGTTGATCGCTTATTTATTTAATTTAATTTACTTATTTACACTACATATATATATATATATTTTTTTATTTATTTATTTTTTTTTTCCATTATATTATCTTTCGTTCTTTAGAGAAGTATACTTTCCGTATTTATCGTATTTCCTAAATCTTAAGGCATAGGTGCGAATTTATACGTACATACATATATAGTGTATGTGTGTTTTATGCCTGAACTAACTCTTCAGGCATATTTTTACATGTGCATTTATTAATATAATAATTGCAAATGCAAAGTTATATTGTCTGTTAATTTAAAACGAAACAGCTACGTTACATAAACCGTATGTTATCAATTAAAATGAATACAAACTAAAAAGTTCAATTCAATTTAAAAATTTCAATTTACAAAAGAAATTGCTCAAATATTAACTATGAATTTATTTTGTTATAAGTTTTCTTTTCTTATATTTTTATGCTTAAATAAACAAGTTCTTGCTTATTGAAACGCTATTCTGATCTATTTACTTTCTTGTTGAATTTTTTCAATATTTCATTCGTTATTCAGCCTTAAGACTGAAGTTAAATTAAAATTATTAGGAGTAAAATTAAAATTAAAAAAGTGTTAGTTTCCTACTATCCTATACTAAATATTATCAATCCTATTCTATATATATTTATCCTATCCTAACCCTAATAAGGTGCCTATTTTGATTAATTTACTTTAATTTTCTTATTATTCCTATAAAATTTCCCTTGTTTAATTAAAATTGTGGAATGGCTTTTCCCTACCCTTAATATTTAAAACAGTAGTAATTGGGCTTTTAATCTTTACTACTTTATATGGCCCTATCCATATTGGAGAAAACTTATTTTTCCTAGTCTGGTTCTTAATTAATACACTATCTCCTACTTTAAATTCTACTAAATTTAACTTATTATCGTACTGATTTTTGGCTATTTGTTTAGCTATGTCCTGATTTTTCCTCACTATTTCGTGAGCTCTTTGTATTTGGAATTTTAATACTTTATTTGGGTCTTCGGCATTATATACCGGACTACACTTCCTTTTTAAGTTAGTCGGCATTTCTGTATCGAAACCAAATAAAGTACGGAATGGTGTTTGCTTGGTCGTAATGTGGGGTGTGTGGTTATGAACATGCATGGCTGCAGTTAACCATTGATCCCAAATCGACCCATCTTCTTTCGCAAAGCTTCGCAAATATTCTGTTAAAGGTCTGTGGCTTCTCTCTAATGAGCCATTAGCTTGCGGATGATATGGTGTTATATGTAATTTCTTAATTCCTATCAATTTGCATGTATCTGAGAACAATTTCGAAATGAAATTAGTTCCGTTATCAGTAATTAAAATTCTAGGGATTCCGTAACGCGTGATTACTTCATCGTAGAAAGCTCTGGCGACAGTACTTGCTTCCGCGTCTGGGATAGCTGTACATGCCATAAATTTTGAAAAATCATCTTGGAATGTTAAAATATATTTGTTACCGGATACAGTTTCTGGTAGAATACCTACTATGTCCATGTAGACTTTATCAAATGGCCTCATCGGTGTATCTGTCAGCACCATAGGCATTTTTGTTAATTTCGAACTTTTATTCGCTTGACATTTAGGACAATGTTTTACATAATTTTTTATCTGCCTTTGCATCCCTGGCCACCTATATTGTTGCCTGATTCTTAGGTACGTTTTCACTGCTCCCTGGTGACCTCCTAATGGGGTATTATGGAAATCTTTTATAACTGTTGCTATTTGTTTCGGGTTTTCTAATAAAACTGTGGTTTCGTTTTGTGTTATGCCTGGAGTGTCAGGTTCTACAGGCGTCGGGCTTGTTTTTGTTCTATCAATATTTCCTTGGTCCTTTAATTCTATTTCTTTTGTTCTAGCGCGGGTCTGGACTGCTGTTACTACATTACGATTTTGAGGGATTCTACTCAATGCGTCTGCGTTTAAATTTTTCTTGCCTGGCTTATATATGATTTCAAAATCATACTCTGACAACTTGTGTCTGAATCTTGCCAGTCTTGAAGTTTGGTCCTTTAAATTTGCTATTCCCTTTAATGGCTGATGATCGGTAAAAATTTTGAAATGTCTGCCTAAAAGGTATGCTCTGAAATTTTTTGTAGCCCAGACTAGAGGTGAGCGATTCCGTGATTTTTCCGGAGCAGCTCCGACATGTGACTGTGACAGTACTGTCACAGGTATAAAAACCCGTGACTCGTGACAAGGCATTCACTATAAAACGAGTGCGCAAAAACGTGCTAGATGCATTCAAAATAACGGCATTATTTCAGATCTGCTTTGGTTTCGTTCGCTATTGCTATAGGAACGAAGTGAAGCTATTCGTTAACTTTAAAAGCATTCATATTTTACAGAAGTATGAATTAATACAGACACCAATTTTAAGTAATTAAAACTACTGATATATAGATATTTTATATGCAGAAAACATTCTTGTATTAATATTTTATTACCAAAATCTTATTTGTATTTTTTCAAAATAATGAAGGCAAAATCGTATTGAAAGTGTTAAGTTATTAATGTTATTAAGTTCATTCCGTATTTTACAATACGCATTTGTAAAATTTTTATTTGAGTTGCATGATCATAGTCTAAGGTTAAAAAAAACAAGTCCTACCTAGATATTTACACATAGCAACTTTCGTTCATGACTTCAGTAGTATCCAAAATATAGTACAAATATCGCAAAATATCGAGTAAAACAGGTAATCCCACAAAATCCAGATAAGAAATCCCTGATTGCGACAAATTGCACAAAAAAGGGGATCACTGCTTCTAGTTGGGACAATAACTAACTCGTTCTACCAATAACGAAACCCTAGAGCAGCAAACTGTGACTCGTGATTTCATTTCAACGAATTCGCAGCCCGTGAAATGCAGGCTGGTATTGAAACGCTCCGAACCTGTGACAGGCCGTCACAGGTTCGGAGCGTTTCAATTCCAACTGTGACTCGTTGTTGCATTTCAATAAAATCACAGTTCGTTAAATATCGTTCCGCTGTACCTGTGACGGCGTGTCACAGGTTCGGAGCGTTTTCAATCGCAACTGTGACTCGTGATTTTGTGTACCTGTGACAAAATCACAGGTCGTGAAATATCGCGCAGCTCTAGCCCAGACTATTGCTAAAAATTCCTTTTCTATTGTGGAATATCTTGTTTTGTGTCGCTTAGCGCTCGGCTAGCGAAAGCTATTGGCCTATCCTCGCCTACGTTTCCTTGAGAAAGGAGCGCGCCTAACGCTTCATTACTAGCGTCGGTAGTTAAAAGAAATTCTTTTGAAAAGTCTGGATATGCTAACACTGGTGGTGACAAAACCGATTCTTTTAATTCTTCAAACGCTCTTTGGCAGCTTTCTGTCCAGACGAACTTCGCGTCTTTTCTTAACAATTTGTTAATGGGAAGTGCTGTTTTTGCGGTTCCCGGTATAAATTTTCTATAATAATTAACAAGGCCTAGGAAGGCTTGTACTTCCTTTTTATTTTTAGGAGGCGGAATGTTTTTAACGCACTCCACCTTGTTAGGGTCTGGAAGTGCTCCATGTTCTGAACACTTGTGCCCTAAATATACGACTTCTCGTCGTAGGAATTGGCACTTGCTAATGTTTAATTTTAAGTTATTTTCTCTAATGACCTCGAAAACCTTAGTTAACCTTTCTTCATGCTGTCCCAGGTTTGTTGCGTATACGACTATGTCGTCTAAATAGACAAAACAATCTATACCCTGAAGTCCTGTCAGAATGTGATTCATAAGACGTTGAAACGTCGCTGGGGCGCCAGTTAACCCGAAAGGCATTCGGTTGAACTCGAAATGTCCTAAAGCCGAACTAAATGCGGTCTTTTCCTTATCCGCCTTGTCCCTTAGGACTTGGTGGTATCCACTTGCCAAGTCTAACGTGGAAAAATATCTACTACTGCCTAACTGATCCAATATCTCATATATCCTAGGCAGTGGAAAAACTTGTTTAATTGTCGCTTCGTTTACTTTTCTGTAATCTATTACTAAGCGCCATTTCTTTTCTCCATCTTTTCCACTCTTCTTTGGAACTAGAAGTAGCGGGGAGTTCCATGGAGATACACTTGGGGATATTAAATCATCCTCTAATAATTTATGAATTTGCCTATTCATCTCTTCCCTATGTGTCTGAGGAATTCGGTACTGTTTTTGGTTAATTGGTGGCTGATCCACCTTTATTGGAATCTTATGTGTTATTACTGGGGTGTACGTCAATGGGTCACCCTCTAAAAGAAAAATATCATTATATTTCGCACATAGTTTCGTTATGGATTCTCTTTCCTCTCTGTTTAAGGAAGGATCCAATTCTAAATCTTTCATTAAAATGTTAATGCGTTGAGCTATGTCTGCATTACTTATACTGTTGATGGTAGTCCATTGATTACACGAAACATCACTTAGCTTGTATTTGTGGAAATCACTAAATTTCGGTACAAAGTTGTCACTAAGAATGAAATCTTTTGCCGTTGGATTTAGGATTGGTACCTTGACCTCTTTGTTTTCCACATTTGCTAGTGTTTCTCCCAGGTACACTCCTGGTGCAATCTCTTGTTTATGAACCACCACAGTCATAACTTTAGTTTTAATTTTTAACGGCGTTATTCTAACCGTTCTTGCTTCTATTGTTATATTATTTTTGTTTCTTTGTTCTGTTATATTTTGGATGCCTTTCAGTGGCAATTTAACTATAAATTCTTTATTTTCATTAAATAGGGTTAACTTTTTATTGAGCGTGTTTATAATGGATCTGTTCCACATGTTGTGTCTACCCAGTATGCCGTCCGCCGGTACCCCTTGTTTAAGTGACACTACGTGTAGCGTTAAACGTAAGGGCTGTACCTCATCATGGCATATGCTAGTGGACCCTATTGTGGTTATACAGCCTCCAAATGCTCCACTTAATTCCCTTTTAACCTCTTTTATTTATAATGGCATTTTCTTTTAATGTGCATTCCTTTACTAGGCTTGTATCTGCTCCTGTATCCACCAGTAAAATGAGTTTTCCATTTCTCGCCTCTACACAAGGCAGTTCAATGAACACATCACTTAACGTGGCTGAATCCCAGTTAGATACTTCCTTTATAGTGTTTTTATAATTATTATTTAAATTATACGTTAACCACGAACATATTGTTTTCATGTCCTGGTTCTGTATATTTGAGCTGAAATTTTTAAATTTCGCTAATGCCTCTGATTTTATGTTACTTGCAAGTGCTTTTATGTCTGTAATATATTCTTCTATATTAAGACTAGTGCTCCTTGCTTTATAATGTTGATAATTGAGAAACATTGTTTTTACAATCGATGTACATGCCTGCTGTATAATTAGCAAGATAATTACTAGAAACTCTGCTCCCATTTGCGTTATCATTTTTGCCTTATTGGTTAATTTATCAACTGTTTCATTTATTTTATCATTTTGGTTTATAATTTTTATTTTACTATTAAATTTGTGCCCAATATTCTTAGCTTTATTAGCTTTTAATCCATCTGGAGTCAGTAACGTATCCACGATCTCTTCTGATGTTGGACGTACGGTTACTACTTCGTTTGGCCTTATATTCCTATTTTTGTTGGGTTCCCAGATTATTGGCCTTATCTGGGCCCTTGCCAGTTTCCCTGCTGGTTATTTTGTAGAGTTTCCCAACTCTTTTTAGCTCCGCAGTTCGCTGCTATATGTCTTGATCTGTTACACCAATGACATATTGTTTGATTCGTTCCTTTTGGCATGTTCACAGGACTCTGATTCATCTGTGCCCCCTTGAATGTAGTTGAATTCGAGTTCACTGGATTCTTCTGCTTTTGATTCCAGTTCGTTTGTACTTGTTTTTGTTGCCAATTCGGCTGGGGTTGGTTTGGTTGCCAGGTTTTCTGTACTTGATTTGGGTTCCAGGTTTGCTGTACTTGGTTTGATTACCAATTTTGTTGCATTTCGTATGATTGTACATTTGGCTGTGTTGAATTCCATTGCTGAATTCCTTGATTTCGATAATTATTCCCTTGGTATGTGTTCCTTGTCATCGTTTTCTGGCCTCCCTTTTGGTCACACCTCCAGTTTGGCTCGTGTCCATATTTTGAACACTTGTGGCAATACGGTGTGTTTTTCCGAGTTAAGCAATCATCTCTAGTATGACCTCGCTTGTTGCAAAAAGAGCATATTATTCTCTCGGTCGCTCCTTGTGGAGGGTTTTGTGTCCTGGGTGGTTGCCGAACAATTCGTTCTCCTGTAGCTCTGCCCTGGCTTCCCTGTTGAGTTTGCTCTTGCTGGTTGTTCATTGAGGCACGAAAAGGTGAATTCATGTTAATGTTTAAATGGTCTGTTTGGAGGGAGCTACTATGTATGGTTTTGAGTGCCTTTACGGCCAATTCTACCATTTGTTCAATGGTTTTCTTCGTCACATTGAGCATATAAATTCTCAATGCGGCGTCCCTTATTCCTGTTTTAAATGATTTTTCTACGACCCCTTCCAGCATACTTAATAGTGCCCTATCTCCATCTCCGTTGTAATCCGTTCGAATTATCTCTATAGCCTGTGTTCTTAGCGCGTTTAGGCGTCTTGCAAACTGTCTTATATCTTCATTAAGCAGTTGGTTACAATTTTGGATACTCTGTATGACTGTATCTAAGGTGATTTTAGGTAAATACGCCCTTTTTATTATGAGGTAGAATTCCTCGAGGCTATTGAAGCGTTCTGACCTCACCAAGTCATAGGCATCCCCATGCAACCTCTGCTTAATGCAGTCTATGTAGTCCTGACTATTGTTCGTACCTACTTCCTTTATGGCTAATTCGCACCCTTGTATAAATTTGTAGACTTCGCCGCGTAAGTCTGGTGACTGTGTGCCCGAAAAGAGCGGTACCAGCCTATTCGTAATCTTGGCTATCTCACCTATACCCATTTTATGTATGTTCTCTGTCGTCTTAATTTGTTTAAATGACCTTCTGTTGTAATCTTCCGCAATAACTGCGGACGGAGTAGCTTCCTTATGATAAAGCGTCTGATCGTTAGCTAATTCTATTTCTTGTTGTAGCCGTCTGTTTTCCTCTTTCAATTCTTGGATTCTTTTGTGCGCTTCTTCTAAAGAACTACAGTCTTCTCTAGATTTCTGTGAAAATCCCTGTTCTAGCGTTCTATTCAGCGTTTCCTCAGTTATTCCCTTTTTCTCTAATAGTTCCCTTAGTTTTATGTTCTCGCCCTCTACGTTCCTTAGTATATCCTCCTGAAATACTTTCTCTACTAAGTAATTATCATACCTATTCTTCAGTGCATTAAATTCTGATTCCCATATCTTGGCATCTTCTGTCTTATTCTGTATTATCTGGTTTAGGAATGTAAGCAATTCCTCTACTACTGCGTCTGCTCTTTCTACACTTGTAAGGTCTCCTAGCTCCCCTATTCTAGACTTTATCAACTCTAAGTTCTCTTTGTTGCCTACAGTCCCTTTTAAAATTGCCCAATATTTAGACATAAACTCCCCCAACTGGCGTTTCAGTTCTTTATGAGTCCTATCTAATTCTAAGTAACCTTGCTCCTGTAATGACTCGGCCATTAATTAAACGAACGAAATATAGTTTAATGGTTTTTATTTTATTAATATGTACATATGTCTTGTATCTGTAAATTTTTCCCAATTTTCCGTACTTAAATTTTTATTAAAGCGATTACTTAGCGCCACCAATTATCGTTTAATCGTTTCATTAAACGATTAATTTTTTATACTACTCGTAGTACTTTGGATTGAGAAACCATTAAAATTCTTAATATGAAGTTTCAACTTCCTTAACCTGTTTAGATTTCATGTTCGCTTCGTTTACCGAGCGTGCAGTAAACATTCGCTGTACATCTGTTTATTCGTCTGTACGCTGACGTCCGCTGCTTTGTTTCAAGCAGAAATGAAGCGTCAAAGTTTTCGTGACTGCGCTGAGGTAATTTAAGGCCTCACAGAAAGGAATCAACGACCTGCCTCTATTCTCAAACGGCCAACAAAGCTGCAACGTTTGCAATCTCGAATTCGGACGATTAACCTAGTGAACTCAGTTGAGTTATTTCTTCGTTAATTGCTTGTTATTTTTGATTGTGTTTATCAGCAAGCAATTGTAATTGCTTGTCATTTAAATAACCAATCTAATTTTGCTTTGATTCTACAACCATTATGAAGTCTCTAAGCGCATTACTTTAAACGTTTACTTCTAATAATGGTTTTTTAAAATAACCAAAAACTTCTTTTTAATGTTCATACATTTGCGAATGTATGACGTATTCTTAAAAAAAATTGTGCGAGTTGAACTCGAATAAAATGATAAAATTATCAATTAATCAACTTAAAATGTGCGACTTTGAAATCAACTACATTGAATGTTAAAATTTATTTAACAATGTAATTTGAAAACAAACGTCTAAGACACACCCGAGAAATTATCCAACGAAAACTTAAAATTAACCCGTATACTGTACGCGTTTTGTTTTAGTATTGGATTGGATTTCTGTTTTTCAACAATTTGCGTTTATCATTTGAATTTTACCACGTTAAATAAATCCTTAAATTTATTTAAGTTAGTAAAATTATTGTGACTTTCGCCAATTGTCTCACAGTAACCAATATCGTTAATTAAAAAAAATCGTAAAAATTCGTAGTTGTTAATGTTGGCGACGTTTAAGTCGTTACTGTTGATTACTGGCCTTAACGAAAGATAACTAGCACATAAACCAGTACCTTTCACCAGGATATCTGCTGATTTGTTGGCATTCGGCACTTGAACCGACTGCCAACGCTGAAAATTAAAGTAAATGTTGGTAAATAAATTAACAACTTAATTAGTTTTATTTTTGCTGATTTATAAAATCTTTGGCTTGGCCGGCAGTGTATGCCATCGGCCTCAGCTAAGATTTTTATTTCTTTGAGTTATGACGCCGGCAGATTATTGCCAGTGGCTTGAGAACAATTAGAAAATTTATCATGGTATATATAAAATTTTATTGTAATATATTTTTAACATAATATAATTTAGATTATTCTAATCCTTTAATCAATTTATTTTTCCACATTTATTTGTCCCACTTTTTAATTTTAGTTTTATTTTGTCACTTCAATAATTTCACTTTTCACTTTATTCCTAAATTTATTATCTTAAAATGTTATATCTTATTTATTTAAGTTGCTTTAAAGACATGTCGTGTTCTAATATATTTTATTCTCGATTTACTTTCCTCTTAAATTTTCGTTTTATCCGTGTTTAAATTTTTTAGTTTAAATTGAATTTGGTTCTGTTCAATACTCAGGTATATTCAAGTTAATTTAAAGTTGAATTTTAATTCCCTTTGGTCACTCCCATACTTTCGATTTCAACTTATTCCTAACATTATTATTTCACCTTTTAAAATTTCCTGGCAACTTTATTTCTAAATTATTGTTTCACTTCCTATCTTTCCTAAACTATTTAACTGTTGATTATTTAAGTAACTTATACTACTTACTTTTCTCCTTATCGAGCGATCCTCGGCTCGAAAATTCCGGCTGCGCCAATTTGTTGTATCTTATAATGTTGGGTGGTCTTTTTCCTTTCGTTGTCCTTTGTGCAACGAATAAAACGCCTTGTTTTAATTTTCTTATTGGTTTTTATTTCAAGTTCCTTGTTCCGGCACTCAAACACTAATTTTATTTTTTCTGTACACTTACACTTGTACACTTATACTATTATTAATTATAATTTACAAACTAGCTCGCGACTTGATACGCGCGCAAACAAGAAGACGACGACCTCGTCGTTCTGATATAATTTTAAGACTCCCGTTCAAAACTTTTTCTTGGTTCCACTCTGGCTTGGTCGACGCACCCGTCGACCGCACCAAAGTGGGTCGGTGTTGGCGCGTGTCGCAATTTCCATTATTTCGCAATTTTTGTATTGCGAAATATCAATATCGGCAGAATTAAATCGTTCCCAATTTAATTCTTCCGCGTTTGGTTTTGGATTATTTTTATTATTTCTTTAAACCAAACGTTTTATGGTTACTGCAAAGAGCTATGATTTTTTAAGGTTTGGACGCTCGCTACTAGCTAGCTTCCACGATCAATACCAATGCTAAACGCTATGGTTGTTGGCTTGGTTTTCCAAAGCTTGACTAAGGCTTCTGGCTACCACACAAAGCGCTGCGGTTGCAGACTAGGCTTTCAGGTTTACTTTAATGAAAGCTTGGATGGAAATTGCGATCGCGACATACAACAGTGTTCTGGAATGGATTTTTTGAGAGATTGCTTCTCTGCTTGTTGTAGGTCTTCTAGTCGTTTTCGTAGCGCCTGTAGGTGTGTTGAAATGTTGACATCTTTGTGAAGGTGGTGGGATGATATCTGCCAACTCTGATTACTAGATATTACTTCTACAAAATTGACCTTTGGTAGGAGTGAGGTGATCATACTGGTCGCGTAAGCCGATTGTGCTGTGATGGTGGTAGAATCGTCCTTAAGAACGCAGATAGGTTCAATTTTGATTCGGCCAGTACCTAACAGTTGAGTCTGGGAAATTGATGTACCGCATAGACGTATCACCGCTCGTTCTGGATAACTGATATATATAACAGTGTTTTCTTCCATCAATTGAATCTGTTGTATGTCGCGATCGCAATTTCCAGTTCCGGGAGATAAGAACTTTCAAGGCCAGTATAATCGTTTTATAATACTACTCCGCGAGTGAGTCAAGGCCAAGTTCACGTTATTAATGCAACCACAGCACTTTGCGTGGTAAGCCAAAAGCTTTAGTCAAGCTTCGTTTAAAGTAAATTCAAAAGCCAAGGTAGCAACCAGAGCACGTCGTATGGAATGGATTGTGGAAGCTAGCGTTCAATAGCTAGCTTCCAAACCATAAAAACCACAGCGTTTTGTATTTGAATGGATTGTGGAAGCTAGCTTTCAGTAGCAAGCTTCCAAACCATAAAAACGCTTGGCTTGAAAGATCAAACGATCAGAATCCACACGCGGAAGAATTAAATTGAGAACGATTGTCTTCCGCGTATTGATTCTGCGAACTTTACAATTTTAATATTGCGAAAGAATGGAAATTGCGACACGCGCCAACACCGACCCACTTTGGTGCGGTCGACGGGTGCGTCGACCAAGCCAGAGTGGAAACCAGAAAAAGATTCGAACGGGAGTCTTGTAGTAAACTCCAGACGACGAAGTCGTTCTTTGAGAAACGCGTATCAAGTCGCGTAGTTTAGTTTTAAAATATAAGTGTAAATAGAAATAAGTGTTAATTAAAATATAAGTGTAGTGTTGTAATAACGAGTATTAACCCCAAGTGGTGTTAATCTGATAGAGAAAAGTGTAAATAAATAATTATTAAAGATCGTAAACAAGTGCAGTTTAATTGGACAAAAAGAAGGAGACAAGAAGACACCCCCGAAGAAATACAACATATTGGCGCAGCCGGATTTTTCGAGCCGAGGATCGCTCGAATAAAGGAAAAAGTAAGTAACAATGAAATACGAAAATTAAAAATAAGAGTTAAATATTAATTAAAAATTAAGTGATATAACAAAGATTAGTAGCTTAGGAAAAAGTATAAAGTGAAAAGTAAAACAATAATGAACAAAGTTTGTAGACAAATTTTGGAAAAGTGAAATAATAATTGAATTGAATAAAGAATGAATTTTGCAGAGAAATTTTGGAAAAATGAAGTAATAATTTTAGAAAATTGAAAAATAAAAGTAGAATAAAATAATAGGAAAGAGTGAAAAAGAATAGTAGTAGAATTAAAAGAATTCAATTGTATTACTATATCAAATATATTATTTTATATATATTATATAAAACATAAAATAACTTTCAGGTCCCTAAATCATCGGTTTCATCAAAAGGATGCCAGCTTAATTGCACGGCAAACTTATCTGTCCAATAGCATTAGCTGGACAAAATCTTTGCTGAGGTCGACCCATTTCACTCGGGAAGTCATTCTTATATTTTTATAATTATAGGATAAAGTATTAGAGAAAATACGATTTTTTTTTTAGATTTAATAAGGAAAGAAGTTGTAATTTAATTTTAGAACAAACAAATGCAAATTACAGCAAATAGAGAATTTGTAATTTGCCGACCTTAAAACAAAAAGGAAAATTTAGAGAAAAAATTAAACAATAAATAATGATGAATTTGGCGGAGAAATTTTAAAAATAGGTGAAATAATAAATTTTAGGAATAACTAGGGAAACAAAAATCTAGTGTTCTTTTAAAATACACAACTTAAATATATATTACGGTGCTTTTCCTATAGGAGCAAGTACGGCCTGGTGGCCATATATTATGACATAGCGTGGCTCGCTTAAAAGTCAAACAAAGCAAGGCCTGGTGGCCAAACTAATTCAGCGTGACTCGCTAAACAAACAGTCAATTTTTTTTTATTCAACTCAAAAAGAAAGGACGTAACGTTGCCAACATTAAGGATTAATGAATTTTCGTTTTTTTTTAAATTTACAATATTGGGTACTGTAATTAACAGATTGTGCGAAAATCAGATTGATTTTACTAACTTAAATAAATTAAAAAATTTATTTAACGTGGCAAAATTCAAATGATAAACGCAAATTGTTAAAAAACAGAAATCCAATCCAATACTAAAACAAAACGCGTACAGTATACGGGTTAGTTTTAAGTTTTCGTTGGATAATTTCTCGGGTGTGTCTTAGACGTTTGTTTTTAAATTACATTGTTAAATAAATTTTAACATTCAATGTAGTTGATTTCAAAGTCGCACATTTTAAGTTGATTAATTGATAATTCAATTATCATTTTATTCGAGTTCGAGTTGAACAAATTTTTATTAAATAATACGTCTTACATTCGCAAATGGATGAAATTTCAAAAGGGGTAATAATCGGAATTACCATAGATTGAAACATTGAAAAGGAGTTATTTTGGTTATTTTAAAACCCAAAATTAGAAGTTAAACATTTAAAGTAATGCGCTTAGAGACTTCATATCGGTTGGAGAATCAAAGCAAAGTTAGATTCGTTGTTTCAAATAGCAAGCAATTAACAAAAAATAACTCGAGCGAGCTCACTAGGTTAATCGTCCGAATACGAGATTGCAAACGTTGCAGTTTTGCTGACCGTTTAAAAATAGAGGCAGGTCGTTCGTCCCATTCTGTGAGGTCTTAAATTACCTTAGCGCAGTCACGAAAATTTTGACGCTTCGTCTCTGCTTGAAAGAAAGCTGAATAGCGCAGTAACGAAAATTTTGACGCTTCGTCTCTGCTTGAAAGAAAGCTGAATAGCGCAGTAACGAAAATTTTGACGCTTCATCTCTGCTTGAAAGAAAGCAGAATAGCGCAGTCACGAAAATTTTGACGCTTCATTTCTGCTTGAAACAAAGCAGCGGACGTCAGCGTACAGACGAATAAACAGATGTACAGCGACTGTTTACTGCACGCTCGGTAAACGAAGAGAACATGAAATCTAATCAGATTAAGGAAGTTGAAACTTTATATTAAGAATTTTAATGGTTTCATTAAACTATATTTCGTTCGTTTAATTAATGGCCGAGTCATTACAGGAGCAAGGTTACTTAGAATTAGATAGGACTCATAAAGAACTGAAACGCCAGTTGGGGGAGTTTATATCTAAATATTGGGCAATTTTAAAAGGGACTGTAGGCAACAAAGAGAACTTAGAGTTGATAAAGTCTAGAATAGGGGAGCTAGGAGACATTACAAGTGTAGAAAGAGCAGACGCAGTAGTAGAGGAATTGCTTACATTCCTAAACCAGATAATACAGAATAAGGCAGATGATGCCAAGATATGGGAATCAGAATTTAATGCACTGAAGAATAGGTATGATAATTACTTAGTAGAGAAAGTATTTCAGGAGGATATACTAAGGAACGTAGAGGGCGAGAACATAAAACTAAGGGAACTATTAGAGAAAAAGGGAATAACTGAGGAAACATTGAATAGAACACTAGAACAGGGATTTGCACGGAAATCAAGGGAAGACTGTAGTTCTTTAGAAGAGGCAAATAGACGAATACAAGAGCTAAAAGAGCAAAACAGACTTCTAAGTCAGGAAATGTCGCTAGATCACAACCAGTCACTCTTTCATAAGGAACCAAATCCGCCCGCAGTTAGTCCGAAGGACGGTAACGCAAGGTCTCTCCCACAAATTAGGACAGCAAGAGATCAAACCAGAATGGGTATTGGAGAGATAGCTAAAAATACAAATAGGCTGGTACCACTCTTTTCTGGAACACATTCGCCAGACTTACGCGGCGAAGTGTATAAATTCATACACGGGTGCGAATTAGCCGCAAGAGAGGTTGGTAAAGACAATATTCAGGACTACATAGACTGCATTAAGCAAAGACTACATGGGGATGCATATGATTTAGTTAGGTCACAACGATTCAATACCCTCGAGGACTTCTACCTCACCATAAAAAGGGCATATTTACCAACGGTCTCCTTAGACTCAGTGTTAACAGCGATCCAAAGTTGTAACCAATTACTTAACGAGGATATACGACAGTTTGCAAGACGCCTGAACACTCTACGAACACAGGCAGTAGAGTTAATTCGAACGAAGTATGACGGAAAAGGAGATATGGCAATTTTGAGTATGGTGGAAGGGGCCGTCGAGAAATCCTTTAAATCAGGGCTTAAGAACGCCGCATTGAGAATTTATATGCTCAATGTGACGGAGAAAAACATCGAAGAAATGGTAGAGTTAGCCATAGATGCACTCGAAACCATACAAAGCAGTAGCATCTTCCACGCAAACCCCTTAAACGTAAACATGAATTCATCACTTCTTGCCACCATGCCGATTACGCAACAAGAACAAATTCAACATGGAAGTCAGGGCAGATCTTCAGGAGGAAAAAACGTCAGGCAACAGAATAGGATACAACATACTCCACAAGGAGCGGCAGATAGAATAATATGCTCATTTTGTAACAAGCGAGGTCATACCAGAGATGATTGTTTAACTCGCAAGAACTCGCCGTATTGCCAAAAGTGTTTAAAATACGGGCACGAGGCAAACTGGAGGTGTGACCAAAAGGGAGGCCAGAAAAATGTGGCAAGGAACACATATCAAGGGCCCAATTATCGAACTCAAGGAGTTCAGCAATGGAATCCACCCCAGCAGAATGATCAGTCAAACCAAGTCCAACAAAACTGGCAGACAAACGGACCACAGCAGAGTTGGCCTCAAAACCAATTCCAGCAGACGGGAAATCAGAAAGGGTCAATAAACCCCAACCCAAATACACTTAACGGGTTACAGAGGAATCAGCCGAACAGAGCAAACCAAACGATATGTCATTGGTGTAATAGACCAGGACACATGATAAAAAATTGCACTGCAAAAAGGAATTGGGAATCGTTACAAAGTAATCGTCCGGGAAACTGTCAAGGGCCCAGAACAGGCCAATAATCTGGGAACCCAAGAATATTAGGAACTTAAGGCCAAATGAAGAAGAAACAGTAATTCATACATCCAAACCGATTGTGGATACGTTACCAACTTTAAGAAATAAAGTGGTAACCGTAAGTCCGACATCGGAAGCGATTGTTGAAACGTTACCACCTTCAAGAGACTTAAAAATGAATATCAAGTTAAAAGGGACTGATAGTAATAAGAAAAACAACGTAACAGAGAGAAATCATACGTTTGGAGAAACAGTTGATTTAGAGATGCCATTTAAGTTGAAAGATAGAAACCAAAATTTAAATACGGATACCGGGCTCAATGAATAAGTTAGAAATTAAAAATAAAAATGTAGAAACAGGGGTATCTAACTGCACTCAAACCAAGCTAAATGACGTGTTCATCGAATTACCTTGCGAAGAGGCTATAAATGGAAAACTCATTTTACTGGTAGATACAGGAGCAGATACAAGCCTGATAAAGAGATGTGCGATAAAAGATAGCACAATAATAGACAAGTCGAATAGGAAAGACTTAAGCGGAGCATTTGGAGGTTGTGTGACCTCAGAAGGATCGACGACTATATGTCATAATGAGGTACAGTCCTTACGTTTAACGCTACACGTGGTGTCACTTAAGCAAGGAGTACCGGCAGACGGCATATTAGGAAGAGATAATTTGTGGAACAACTCCATTATAAATGCAATGGAAAAAAGTTTAACACTCTTCAATGAGAAGAAAGAGGTTATTTTGGAATTACCAATAAAAACTATCGAGCAGATTGAAGAGAAAAGTAAACAATATTACATACCAGTTAACGCAAGAACGATTACGATAGTACCATTAAAACTACGTACGAAATTTAAGAATGTTGTAATTCATAAAGAAGAAATAGATCCAGGAATCTATATAGCAGACACATTAGTAAATGTGAAAGATAATACTGTTTATGCTCCCATATTAAATACAACGGAGTATGATTACGAGATAAACAGCAACAATTTAAAGCAAAATTCACAAATTCCGACGAATACACAATACAAAGTACTACGTCAATTAATAGTATAGGCAGAATAGATGCCAAAAGGAAAATAAATGAATTGCTCAATGAAATTGAGTTAGATAAAAATTTAAATATAGAGGAAATAGTAAAATCTTTTCATGACGTCTTCCTATTAGACGGAGACGAACTTTCGTTTACAAGTGTATTGAAACACGAAATTCCAACAGGCGCAGATCAGCCGCCCATAAACAGGAAACAATACAGATTACCTCAAATACATAGGGAGGAAATAAATAAGCAAGTGAACAAACTTTTAGATGATGGCATAATCACACATAGCACATCACCGTGGAACTCGCCGTTGCTTTTAGTGCCCAAGAAAAGTGGCAAGGACGGGGAGAAAAAATGGAGACTTGTAATAGATTACAGGAAGCTCAATGAAGCAACAATTAAACAAGTCTTTCCCATTCCTCGTATTGACGAAATCTTAGAGCAATTAGGCCACAGCAGATATTTCACAACGCTAGATTTGGCAAGTGGATATCACCAAGTTTTAGTCGATGAAAGGGACAAGGAGAAAACAGCATTTAGTACGGGACTAGGGCATTTCGAATTCAATCGAATGCCATTCGGGCTAACAGGTGCCCCAGCAACATTCCAAAGGATAATGAATCATATCCTAACAGGTCTACAAGGGATAGACTGTTTTGTTTATTTAGATGACATAGTTATATATGGTAGAAATCTAAAACAACACGAAGAGAGGTTATGTTCAGTACTACAGAAGTTACGTGAACATAACTTAAAACTAAATACAGAGAAATGCAAATTTTTGAGAAAGGAAATAGTTTATTTAGGACACAAATGCTCGGAAAATGGTGCTTTACCAGACCCCTGCAAGGTAGAATGTGTAAGGAACATAGGAGTACCGAGAAACAGAAAAGAGGTACAAGCATTTCTTGGACTAATAAATTACTACAGAAAATTTATTGAAAACACAGCTAAGAAAGCGCTACCTATCAACAAATTACTACGGAAAGACTCAAAATTTATCTGGACAGAAGACTGTCAGCAAGCATTTGAGCGGTTAAAAGAAGCAGTCATGTCACCGCCAGTGTTGGCATATCCAGATTTCTCAAAAGAGTTTCTGTTAACTACCGACGCAAGTAACGAAGCGTTGGGCGCAGTACTTTCGCAAGGAGAAGTAGGCGAAGACAGACCAATAGCGTTTGCTAGCCGAGCGCTAAGCGACACAGAAAAGAGATATTCAACAATAGAGAAGGAGTTCTTGGCGATAGTTTGGGCAACAAAAAACTTCAGAGCATATCTCTTAGGGAGACATTTCAAAATATTTACTGACCATCAACCACTAAAGGGAATAGCCAATTTAAAGGACCAAACCTCAAGACTGGCAAGGTTTAGACACAAATTGTCAGAATACGATTTTGAAATCTTATATAAGCCAGGCAAGAAAAACTTAAACGCAGACGCACTGAGCAGAATTCCTCAGGAAAACCGCAAAACAATAGGAGCCGTACAAACACGGTCAAAAACAGCGAACCAAGGCCAACAACAAGGAACATCCGTTGAAGTCGACAAGGATGATGAGGAACCGGGAAACGGAACAAATACCACAGCAACATTGCTGTCCGACCCGAAACAAATAGAAACAGTGATTAAAGATTTTCACAATTCACCACTGGGAGGACATCAGGGTGCGGTGAAAACGTATTTAAGAATCCGGAAACAATTCAGATGGCCAGGAATGCAAAAACAAATAAAAGATTTCATCAGAAACTGTCCAAAGTGCCAAGTGAACAAAAGTTCGAAATTGACAAAAATGCCCATGGTGCTAACAGATACACCAATGCGGCCATTCGACAAAGTTTACATGGACATAGTCGGTATTCTACCAGAAACTGTGTCCGGAAATAAGTACATTCTGACTTTTCAGGATGATTTCTCGAAATTTATGGCATGTACGGCGATCCCAGATGCGGAAGCAAGTACTGTCGCCAGGGCTTTTTATGACGAAGTAATCACGCGTTATGGAATTTTAATTATAGACAACGGAACTAATTTCATTTCGAAATTGTTCTCAGATACTTGTAAATTGTTAGGAATTAAAAAATTACATATAAAACCATATCATCCGCAAGCTAATGGCTCATTAGAGAGAAGCCACAGAACGCGACATACCACCGCCCAGTCCACCAAAACCACCGAACCACCAAACCACCATGCAAATAGCGGAGAACAACGAACAGTGTGGCATTTACGAGCAACCGATCACAGGCCAAACCTTCAAGGCACACATCTGAAGGCGCTAGACTAATAAAACTACAAATACTGGTTACAAGAATAATGAAATACAAATCAAAACATAAAGTCACGGGAGAAGTTAATAAACTAATCAATAATCAAAAATGAGAGCGGAAATGTTAACGGAGTTTACTAGTCATCTTGCTAATTACAAGTTAGCTTGTACATCGACTAGGAAAACAACGTAATCTTAGTAAGATTAGCAAAGGTTAATAGATACAAAGCAGGAAGCATTGGTCTTAATATAGAAGGATATATTACAGATATAATAACACTTGCGATGATAAAATAACACTTGCAAAAACCATATTTTTTTTTTCTCAATCTCAATTTAAATTCAAAAATATTGTGACGAAATTATTCATAAACGAGTACAAAATTATGTATATTAGAAATAATGTAAAATGAAGAAATAAAAATATATTCTAAATGATATAGTTCAAAGTGTAAATTCAGCATCTAATAGACGAATTTGAGAAATTTTTCTTAATAACATAGACCTTATTAACACAGTAATAGTTAATTGTAAACAATAACTTACTTAAGTTATATAATAGCAATTAAGGGGAAAATAGGATTAACTAGATAATTATGTAAGTAATCTTTAAAAGCACTTAAACAAGAAAAATTTTATAGGAATAATCAGAGAATTAAACTAAGTGGGCACCTCATTAGAAATAGGATAACACATACAGATCATAAACTATAAATAAAAAACAATAAAATAGAACAGTAACGACAAAATACATAAAAAACTAATAGATACTTTTCCCAAAACACACATGTGAAAAATGCTAAAACCTAAAGGAGAAAAAAATACACAATACAATAATATTGAAATAAAAAGATGGAACAAAATGATAAAGTTGAAACAATTAATAAATTGACAACTAGAGCATAAATAATAATAGAAATGGGAGCAGACTTTTTACTAATCATCTAGCTAATTACACAGTTAGCATGTTAGCACAGCAGACCCAATCGAGGACCTAATCCCTATAAAAGAAAGCAAAGGTCCAAAATAAACAAACCGTCCAACATAAAAGGAGTCCAACAAAAATTAAAATTTAAATATGAGTTTTATTTTCATTATTTTTATTTTTTTTTTATTAAATTAGTTAACATTCAGGATTAATCGTCCAGTAGCTCGCGCAGGCACGGATACAGGCCCGGTAGCACCGGCCAGGAACGCTGGAGCCAGTCGAGGGCGCCGACCAAGAACTGAAGACTCTCCCGTGTGGGGTTGGCGTCGAAAGAAGCCTCCATTTGCTCCAAAAGCGGTATAAGGGACTCCAAGTCCCAGGCGTCTTCTCGAATGACTGTAAACACTCCCTGCAAGTATAGGCCCAGGGGGAAAGAGTACTGCGGGCTGGGATATCGCTGGTTTCCTGACATCTTACGAATCACGACTTGAGTTGAACTTAGTTGAACGTTTAAACTTTACTAATTAAATTTACAACAGGACAGAGCGTATTTATAAGCGGGAGTAAACAGAACAAGAACCCGGAAATCTCAGTAGAATTAAAACTCAGCATATCTTGCAATAAAAAGAAACAATAAATTATGCTACGATGGTGATTACAAAATTAATAATTGCAAGCTTAGTGATATTTCTGCAGAATTAGCTCACGCGTGGGGCATACACCCTACGCACCCTAATTGGGAATTATGAAATATTATCTAAAAGGATAAAATAGAAGAGGGATTTTTTATAAGAATATGGAATGTTGAAGCGATGCAATCTTGGGAAATTGCATATAAATGTGGGATAACACACGGTACATGAAAAATAGCTGTTTCGTTTTAAACAGTCATGCCTATTGCATTTGCATTTATTATAGAAATAAATGCACATGAAATCTATGCATAAAGACTTAGTTTATGCATAACCACAATTAAAAAACCATAAAACCATAAAAAAAAATTTTTATTGCCTTAATTCTTATAAAATAGTCTTCTAATTATACAAAATAAAATTTAAAAAAAAAAAAAAAAAAAAAAAAAAAATATAAAACGTACATATACGGTCGTACAAAATGTAGTTAATTAAAATTCCATTTAATTGAGCGATTAACGAAAGCACTGCAACAAAGCAGATGCAAAAGTAGCGCAACTGAACACGAGCAGAATGCAGTGTCAGTTAAAAACATTTAATGAAAAATGAAAAAAAAACAGTAAATGAAAAATTTTTTTTTAACACAAGCCAAATGAAGAAAACAAAAACACAAAAGGTGAACAACTTCAAAATAGGCGAAAGAATTAAGAAACTAATAATAAAATAATAGTAAAACAAAGACATAATGTAACCGTTGTTATACACATAAACATATATACAATAATTAAAGTACATTTACAAATGTACAGATATACATATAGAAAAATTTAAAATTAATAAAATTTTAATGTGCATTCAATATAAAATTAAGAAAATTAAAAGAAATAGGAAAGAATATATAATTATTAAGGAAAAGGAAAAAGGATTGCTCTTAACTTTTACAAAATAACATAATTAGGTATTGATTAAAAAGAAGAATAAGTTCGTACATTAAAATAAGAAAGAAATTACATAAATATAATAATTGCATGAAAAATAACGTTGTTAACATACATTAATTAAATCTTAATTGAAATTCAACACATTCTAAATTTATAAGAAACACATTATATTCAACGAAATATAAATAAAGTATTGTAAAAACAGAAATAAACATCAACAATATGTAAAAATTTAATGTAATGTACAATATACAAGAAGAATCCAGCATGCAGAGAAGCTGACCTGAGTGCCGATGTACACCCATCAAAACAGCAAAAGTGCAACAACACACAGCAGCACTTTGACAACAGGGCGAAAACTTAGCGCCCAGCCAACTCGAAGGGGGAAGGGTAGCTGGAACAGCTGATCAGCGCAGTGACAACAACCATAGCAACCAAAGATGGAATTGTTGCAACAATCAATCGCATCAATGCAACAACGTTCGACAAAAACACGAAACTACCTTCAAAGAGATTCGACATCAGCAACAGTTGAGCAACAAGATTATCGAGTGATAGTGGTGACAAATACACAGTACCTTGAGGTCACGCGGAGACCAAAGCCACCGCAATGAAACACGCGACAAACTAGGGGCTTAACCCATCTGCAGCAGCTAATTTCCAGTGTCTGCGCAAAAGCGAAATCATCATGATGGCAGCCTAGCAGCTTAACTTCAAGCAAAAGTTACGTTAAGCGTAAAGGGATAGCATCACAACGTCGTGACGATGAAGCAGCTAGTACACAACTCCTAATGCAGTTACAGTTAAAATTACGCCAGTCATTCACAGTTCACCAGTTAAAGTTATGGTACACTACTCCGTGGCACAAATCACACTTTACAACATTACCTCAAGAGAACGATTTAAAACGCATCACCACTGTCGACAAGAAAAATGTTGAAGATGTTTAGCAAAATGTTACAATTAATCATCTTGGGAACATCTCAACCATCAACCACCGTGAAGCGAAAGACAATTGGTCCCAATTGCGAGACAACGATTCTACCGACACCAAACAACTACATCTGATCATCAAGTATAACACACAACGCGTCAGCTACCCAGCAGCAACATTCCCACAATACATCGAGAAGAAGACATCGAAACAACGGGGTGTACATCAACATCAAAAGCAACATCTATATCAAACCCACTATCAACAACAACAAGAACATCAACATCAAAACCACCCTAAACCTACACGAAGAATAACACCGAAGAAGGTCACCGGTCATATTATTGTATTATTATCGTAATCAGTTTTTATTGCAATTTTTATTAATAATTAATTGTAATTTAGTTGTTGTAATTATTATTTTATAACTAATTAATATTGACATCATATTCAGAAATGAAATACGCTAACATACGTAAGTAGACGATAAGTACAATCAACATAAACATAAGACCACCCACAATTTAACAAACAATAAATGTACAAGAAAAATTTAATATCGTTTCGTACGATACTAAATTTTTCTTCCCCGAGGGTGGAGGGATGTTGTATGTCACGATCGCAATTTCCAGTTCCGGGAGATAAGAACTTTCAAGGCCAGTATTATCGTTTTATAATACTACTCCGCGAGTGAGTCAAGGCCAAGTTCACGTTATTAATGCAACCACAGCACTTTGCGTGGTAAGCCAAAAGCTTTAGTCAAGCTTCGTTTAAAGTAAATTCAAAAGCCAAGGTAGCAACCAGAGCACGTCGTATGGAATGGATTGTGGAAGCTAGCGTTCAATAGCTAGCTTCCAAACCATAAAAACCACAGCGTTTTGTATTTGAATGGATTGTGGAAGCTAGCTTTCAGTAGCAAGCTTCCAAACCATAAAAACGGTTGGCTTGAAAGATCAAACGATCAGAATCCACACGCGAAAGAATTAAATTGAGAACGATTGTCTTCCGCGTATTGATTCTGCGAACTTTACAATTTTAATATTGCGAAAGAATGGAAATTGCGACACGCGCCAACACCGACCCACTTTGGTGCGGTCGACGGGTTCGTCGACCAAGCCAGAGTGGAAACCAGAAAAAGATTCGAACGGGAGTCTTGTAGTAAACTCCAGACGACGAAGTCGTTCTTTGAGAAACGCGTATCAAGTCGCGTAGTTTAGTTTTAAAATATAAGTGTAAATAGAAATAAGTGTTAATTAAAATATAAGTGTAGTGTTGTAATAACGAGTATTAACCCCAAGTGGTGTTAATCTGATAGAGAAAAGTGTAAATAAATAATTATTAAAGATCGTAAACAAGGGCAGTTTAATTGGACAAAAAGAAGGAGACAAGAAGACACCCCCGAAGAAATACAACAAATCCAATGTACTGGCGAGGTTGTAATGGCAGCATCACAAAAGCTGAGCTGGGGTTCGTTCCGAAGAAAACTTATTTCGCATGACTGAATCGGTGAACTTATTCGATAAATGATGTTATTTGCATATGTATCCAGTTGTCCGCAAGTTAGAACAACGATAAAGTTCGTGTCGTGGTAATGGGTAAAACTGGTTTCGATGTAAATCAGTCAGCAAGAATTCGGCAGGGTTTTGAATTACTACAAAGGAACCGTTACCGATATGGGTCGGTACGGGTACTACGTGTAGAAGCTCGAAGTCGTCTATTCCAAATAGCGGTAATGTGGGTCTGAATATTATATGTGCGTCGGTTGCTCGACCTTCTATTGTTAAAAGTTTGTAGATTTCTGCGATGTCTAATCCATGATGTGGAACACGTACTAACGACGGTATGTGTGTTTTCATTATGTTGAGTTGTTGGTGTAGTTGATGTGGTGTTACAAGAAACGGGTTGGACCTTGCTCTTGTGAGAATCTGTCAGCACTTCCACAAGTAGTTCTTGCGTTTTTTGATATTCCGCTTACTTAATGACTGCAGAGAGAGTTGAACACCTCGGCGCGTTTGTGCTCGTGGGACCACGACGCTAGGTCACGTATTTGCTGCTGCGTTTTATCGAGCGCCTTATCGAGAGTTTGTAACTCATCATTCGTGCGTGTCAAAATGTTTGTTATAGCATCTAATATGGAGGTACTATTTTTAAGCAGGTTCAATAAATATTCTTCATTGCTGTGCAGATCGTTGATCACCTTTGACATATCTTCAGCATAACCCGAATCAAGAACACCGAAAAGTGCGTTCGCTAGATTGCCGATGATGCCTAATGGAGTAGACCGCCGCGTTCTGAATTGTTTGGGAGGTCTGACGATTTGATGGTAGTTTTGAATGTCCGTGAGCTTCGTTCGGAACTGCCTAATGTATGGCAAGAGAGTAGGTGATTCAATCTGGAACAGTAGTCAGATGCGATCTTGATACCCTGTTGTATGTTGTTGTATTCGGCTTATTACGGAGTCATGTTGAAATACCCCACTAGATTCCAATCGGCGGTCGTTAAATGTGCTAAACCCAATCGTTCGAAATATAGCCCCGGTTGTGTAGGAAAAGGTTGAATGTTTATTGTAGATTGTGCGAATATTGGGCTGATCAGGGCTAGCAGTATGCATAATAGTGTTGTTGGAGAAAGACCACGACGACATTTGCTAGGTTTCTGGCTTTCTGATGATGATCTTTTCTGACTCCGATGAGGGTGTTTGTCATCCAGGTTGGAGATGTGAAGCGTCGTCACCTCAGTATCTGTACCATTAACTCCATGTGCAGCTTCGCTGCTCGTGACTGGTAACGGAGCTAGTCGGTGAATAGCGCGCTTGATGATTCCGCTTGCGGTTTTTACTTCGCCGACGCGGAGTAATCACCAAGGATGGGCCGAATTATTCTGCCAAGCTTTCACTTTAGGGATGGTAAATTATTCTCATGAATGATGACCAGTGTCCCTGGTTTGATATTTGATGAGGACTGCTTCCACTTATGGCGATGTTGTAATTCGGTCAAATACTCTTTCGTCCACCGAATTTTTCGCGCCAAAATTCTTCTTTCAGGGACGAAACTGCCTTCCACCGCTCTTGCAGATTACCTTTGAACTCTGTTGCGCCTTGATCGATTGTACTAATAAGAGGCTCCCCAATCAAAAAATGTCCAGGAGTAAGAGCCTTGAATACATTTGGATCATCAGACATTTGGGTTATCGGTCGGGAGTTCAAGATGGCTTCAATCTCTGTAAATACGGTTTCCATCTTTTCGTATGTGAGATAAGCGGCGTTGACGCTTTTGTAGAAGAGGTGCTTGGCACCCACAAAATTGGTGGTATTGTCACAGTGAATGTGACGACAATTTCCTCGTCTGCTATTAAAACGTTTGAGTGCACCGAGGAAGGCGTCCGTAGTAAGATCGCTTACTATCTCAATGTGTACTGCCTTAGTAGCGAAGGAACAGAATATGGCAACGTAGCATTTTCTCGGCTGTTTGCCGCGTACCTTGAAATGCATTTGGAACGGACCGAAGAAGTCCACTCCAGCGTTAACAAAGGGGCGTGCTGGTTGCACTCGCTGAGCTGGCAGTGATCCCATAAATTGCGTCAGGAGTTTTGGTTTGGATCTGATGCAGTGGATGCAATTCTGAACAATGGACCGAGCAATTGTTTTTCACTTGATTGGCCAGTATCTTTGGCGAGTGATGGATAACAACGCTTGAGGGCCAATGTGAGAAATAGTGATATGGATGTCGGTTATTAGCATTCCGGTGACTAAGTGACCGTAGGGTAGCAGAATTGGATGTTTTGACTCGTACGAAAGTTCGCTATTCTGAAGTCTGCCGCCAACTCGTAGTAGACCTGATTCATCCATGAACGGACTGAGGCTGCTGATGCTGCTACTATTTGTCACGAAACCGTGCCGGTGTATTTGACTGATTTCAATGTTGAATTCGTAATGTTGAAATGCACGCAGAATGATAGTTGTGGCGTTCTCAATTTCATACAATGCAAGACTCTTAACATCATAACTTGGATACTTGCGACACTTCGTAATGAATCTCATGACATAAGCACTGATTCGTACGAGCAGCCCGAAGGAATTTCGATGGTTAACCGAATCGAGAAAGTTTATGGTAGCACACGACGGGTTAAGCGTCAACTTTTTTCGTCTTTTTAATTCACGGGATTGGTGAGATTCTCTGGCTATTTGGATGAGGAACATAAAACGTACGTAACGAACGTAAAATCAGAACATGTTTGATTTAAAGTCCTGAGGGTTAAGTCCTCTGGAAACAAGGTCTGCTGGATTATGGTTGGTTGGAACATAACGCCATTGATTTTGGATTGTGAGCTCTTCAATCACCGCCACTCGATTAGCTACGAACGTTTGATATGATGCAGATTCTGCTGCAATCCATGCGAGGGTGATTTCTGAATTGCACCATAAAAAACATGGGTCTGTCCATGTGAGATCATTCCTTGTTCGTTCCAGCAGCTTTGCCCCTAAATGAGCTGCACAGAGTTCTAGTCGCGGCAAACTTATTGTTTTGGTGGGAGCAACGCGACTTCATGCGCATAACCATCGAACTACAATTGTGCCATCATTAAGGTGAGCTCTTCCGTATATGATAGCGCCATATGCTTTCTCCGAAGCATCGCAAAAAACGTGCATCTCTTGTGCCTTTACATGCTTTCCGGAAAACAATTGTCTTGGTATTGCGATTGTATTTAACTCTTTTAGTTGGATTCGAAACTGGTTCCAGTATGTATGAAGTTCATGTGGGACTGCGGAGTCCCAATTCAGTTTTAATGTCCATAATTGCTGGAGGAAGATTTTGGCCTTAAAATCCCTAAAGGGTCGTAAATAAGAGCGATGTCGGAGAGGACTTGTCGTTTGGTAACCTTGGCTGTTTCTGTAGTTTGGATACGGATGTGAAATTCGTCGCTCGTTGGATTCCATATCATGCCAAGCGTTTTGATTGTTGCATCGTGTTGAACAATCTACGTTTGAAGAGCTCGATCTTGTACTGGAATGTCGTTCCAAAGTGAAGGTTGATTGAAACACCATTTTTCAGTTTGAAGCCTGCGCTTTCAAGAATTTTTATGACTTGTTCTTGAATGGCGGTAGCTTTGACTATTGAGTCTGCACCTGACATGACGTCATCTACATAGAAATCATTTTTAATAGCTTCACCTCCTTGAGGTCTTGTAGCTTGATGTTGCAGGGCTAGATGTCGTAGGCACTTGATGGCGAGGTATGGAGCAGATTTAATTTCGTACGTTACGGTGTTGAGGGAAAAACATTTGACTGGATCTTGAGTATTTTCTCTCCACGAGATTAGTTGAAATGGCCGATCCCGTTCGTCTACTTCGATTTGACGATACATCTTTTCAATATCGGCAGTGAACACGTATCGTGGCATCTTGAATCTTAATAGTACCGAAAAAAGTTCTTGCTGCAATTTTTGACCTGTTAAGAGGATATCGTTCAATGAATAGTTTGATGATGTAGTCATGGAAGCATCAAACACCACCGGGTGTTTGCTTTCGGGTTTAATGACGCAGTGATGCGGGATGAAGTATTGTGGTGCTACAGAAATCTTAGTCAACTCGAACCCTTTCATATGGCCTAATGTTGCATATTCTCTCATAAACTCGATGTATGAGGATCCAGCGCAGTGCTGGATCCCTTTGCATTCTGCGTTCGAGAGCATAGAATCGCTGTAATGACACAGTCCTGGAATCTCCTACTATGGTTGGTTTTCGGGCGAACGGTAGTCGAACAGAAAATCGGCCTTGAGGCAGACGCTGAACTGTGTGAGAGAAAAACATTTCACATTTCTTCTCTGTCGTGCTAAGCGGTGCTGTCTTGTCATCAATTTCTTCTAACTGCCAAAATCTGTTGACCTGGTCATGTAGATTTTCATCGTTGCTGGTGCCTACGCCGCAGAATGTTGATGATGCTGAAATTGTTGTAGATGCAGCAGGGCTGTCCAGGGCCACTCCACCGAGAACCCACCCAAAAGTAGTGTTTTGAATGCTCGGGAGTTGCTTGCCGAGTGTAATTTGTCCAATCACTAATAGTTCGTAAAAGACTTCGTTGCCTATTAGTAGATCGACTGGTCCTGGTTTGTAGAACCTGTGGCAGGTATGGGCCAATTGCTGATGTCGAGAAACTGTGACGGCACGGATGAAGTTATTCGAGGCAGGATCTTCCAATTTCACATTGAAGGCATTGAGCTTCGATGATACACGTATGGTCATGCGATGTTCAGAACGCTGACTTGACTGTCCAATGCCATTGACTTGTTGAGGGTCGTACTTCTTTTGAAGCCGGAGTTTGTTATGTAACTAGCTTGAGACCCACAATCCAAATGGCAAGTTACTGGGTTTTCCTGATTGTCATGTATTTCGACTAACGCAGTGCTAAGCAGCACATGTCCTTTTGTCTGGCAGGCTGCTAGTGCGGTATTGTTGCTGTTTTGAATGACTTCAGATATTGATATTAAAGATATATATCATCAATCTTTTTGTTTACCAAAGCCAGCTGGCAGCCAAAGCCAGAGTGCAAACTGTTGTTGTAAAGAGAAGAAATTTCAGCGCTTCTAACGGAAGCCCAAGTTGTGTGTATACTAAAAAAACATTTTGAAGAGCTGTTTAACGAATATAACAAAGAGTAACGCTGAGAAGCGGTACCGTTCGTAGATCTAGCATAAGGGCCTAAATAAAGTAATCGGAGAACTTGTACAGTTTGGTTTCGTTTAATTTCACATCAGTAGTGATCGCGAAGTACTTCCTAGAAAGAATACCAAATATAAGTTACAGTGATGACATTCGATGACATTTTACCGCGGATACTATTCCATACTTTTTCAAAGACCGCAGGTCTATAAGCTCCAAGTCTCATAGTATAATAAAGATGGCAAACAATTATGCTAAGCAGAAAATAAAAGCGTTTGAACCTTTGTCAACGGAATCAATTTGGAAAACATGAAACATGTTTCAATTTGGGAAACAGAAGGATGTAGAACTTAAAGAATTTTTGGTCTTCCTTGGTGTAATTTTCAGTATGGCATTTAGCCAACATATAAGAATATTGGTCAACCAAGAACAATAGTAAGATACCATTTTTTCCAAATATATTTTCGAGAAATAGATTTTTGCAAATATTTTAGATATAATAAAGATGGCAAACAATTATGCTAAGCAGAAAATAAAATCGTTTGAACCTTTGTCAACGGAATCAATTTGGAAAACATGAAACATGTTTCAATTTGGGAAACAGAAGGATGTAGAACTTAAAGAATTTTTGGTCTTCCTTAGTGTAATTTTCAGTATGGCATTTAGCCAACATATAAGAATATTGGTCAACCAGGAACAATAGTAAGATACAATTTTTTCCAAATACATTTTCGAGAAATAGATTTTTGCAAATATTTTAGATGCGCCACTTAAAAGAAAACCTTCCCGATAATCAAAACATTAGGGCTCGTATTCAAAAAGCAGCAAAAAGTCAGCAATTTTGTAGACTATATTGACTGAAAGTTCCTACAGTATTTTGTACCACATAAAGTGGTAAATCTTTAAACTTCAAGGTACTATAACTCGGAAACCAGACAAGAGCGACAAAAAGTGTTGTGGTTTTTGGAGTTAGCATTAGAAACAACAACAACAACAAAACAACTATAAAATTTCAGTTTACATCAGCTGCTATTCCTTGTTGCTAAATTTGTATACATTTACTTTTAAATATGGGGAAAATGCATACCTGATTTCAGACTATGAATATTTTTTCACTAAAACGCAACTCTGTTTTCTGGTGTCCCCAGAAATTTCAAGCGACATTTATTTCCCCAGGGGACACTTGCATGCAATCCATAGTTCATCTTGCAGTTTGACTGTGAAAACAACAACAAATGGTGTCCCCAGGGGACACGTGTCGCACGTGTAAACACGGCATAAGTGGTACATTATCAACAAATAGAAAAGGTGTACCGCCTATAATAAAGAAGCCTAAATTTTCAAAAGCAAGCATAATAGCCTGCAGAAAAAATAATACTTTATTTCTATCATGGAAGGACAAGAGGACACTTCTTAGTACTTGGGATGTGTCAGAAATTACGTGTGTCCATAGAATATTACGACATGGCGTAATATGTTAAAATCCAGAAGCCTCAAGTAGTGTTAAACTATACTAAAAATATGGATGGTGTTGATCGGGGAGATCACTATTAGCAAATTACTGTTTCTTAAGAAAATCCCTTAAATGGTGGCGAAACAGCTTCTTTTGGAGCCTTGAAGTATGTGCTACTAATTCCTACATTGTATATTAATCCGTTCAAAAAGGAAAGAACGAAAAAGCACTTTTATATTACGTATTTATAAAACAATTGGTTGATCAGTTAGTTGATGACTTTCATATAATGGGAAAAACCCCGCTAATACTGAACAAGGTTTGCAGCGATTACATGGTAAGCTCCACATTATTCGCAGTGTGACTACAAAAATGATTTAAAAATATTTAGTACACAGTTTCTCTTCGTATAAAATATAGCTTGAACCTGATGGGAAGGAAACTTTAAATATGTACTTCCGGACCGTTAAGACCGTTAATATATACGGTCTTACCTTAAATATTTGAGTAAAATACACTCAATCCTGTTTTTACACGGTCGTGTTTTACACGGTTTTGATTTAACACGGTTTGAAAATAAACAAATTTTAAATTTTTTTACACGATTTTATTCCATTTAGCACGATTCAAAATCTTTTGGGCTTAAATTTTTTTTGGTTAAATTTAATTTTTGCGAAATATGTTCATATCACAAATTAAGGGGAATTCCCTTTTTGTGGATACAAGCAAATTTACTGCTCAGAGCAATTGTAAATAGCACAAGTTTAGGGGAATTCCCTTTTAGTGCATACAATACATTTACTTGTGACAGCAACTAGAATTTGTTAATATTTTCGGAACTATGTTTTTTGCTTTGAAACGATTCTTTAAAAGTTTGTACAAAATATTTTGCTTCACGCATCGTAATTTCAAAGCCGGCCAAAACAGAAGTTAAATTGTCCACAGTTAATGTACATTGAAGATAATTTGACGGTTTGTCTTCTTGAGATAACAAAACATCTAAATGAAACTAAAAAGTATAGCATAAATTGAAATTGCAGTTAGTATGTTCGAGTGGTTGTTGAACAGCGTATCTGTAAATAATTAACATCCATTCATTCATTCATTGTACCAAATTGGTATCTCAAAACAAATGGTTCTGACAAAGGTGTTTAAAATAAAATTGGTACATATTCCGCGGTGCGAGTCTAGGGAGTTCCTCAAAAAATTCCGAGTATGGGCCGCGAGTCTGGTGAGTTTCTGCACTAAAACGTCATCAATTATCGAGTTTTCACAAACACTACCACACAAAAACACAACCACCAACATACGATTTGACAACCAGAGTTGAACTTATTAGAAGTTTTCTATCTCATTATCTCTGCTCGAAAGCCTTTCGTGCCTCTGCTTTCATAGCCCTCGGCGTGACAGCTTCGATCAGCTGTTGTCATGCCTAGTGAGCCATATGTCTAGTGAGCCATATGCTAAAAGATAGCAAATTTTGGAACGCAGTGAGCCGAATGGCGGCGTTAGTTATGGCAGAGCAAAGAAGGCTCGAGCAAGCAAGAAGAGAACACTAGAGAAACGGCAAACACGGCCATCCCCCCCCGCGATGTAATGCTTAACGGCGGTTCCGTGGGGCGGGCGAATACGAGACGAGGTGGTTTTAGTGAGTAGGAGTCTCACATACCTGTCTGCTCAGAGGAACTAGCAGCAGAACCCATGAGGGTTTCCACCCGACAAAAAAAAAAAAAAAAAAAAAAAAAAAAAAAAAAAAAAAAAAAAAGACCAGCTGACAGATAAGAAGACCAAGCATAGTCTGAGTGGTACGGCATTATAAAAGGCGCAACGCCAGCGAAAATTCATTCAGTCATCGGGAGCCGGCCACCAAAGTAAGTCTCTTGAAAAATAAATAATTTTTGTTTAAACCCTTTTATTTCAGAGAAGTCCAGACTGGATGGACACCTCGGTATGCATCCGACTGTGGTGTCCATGCCATGCGCGCGCTCTTGTTCTTCGGCCTCTCGGTTTGCATCCGACTGGGAGTTTCAAACTGAACACAAGAGCGTAATGGACTGGCGGATGACTGTCATGGTTTAGTTCCGACTATGATGGTCATGCCGCTCTCTGCACATAGCATAGATATTCTTGTTTTTCTCTCAGTTTCCCCTTTCTAGATCCAGCCCAGAGAAGTCCAGACTGGATGGACACCTCGGTATGCATCCGATTGTGGTGTCCATGCCATGCGCGCGCTCTTGTTCTTCGGCCTCTCGGTTTGCATCCGACTGGGAGTTTCAAACTGAACACAAGAGCGTAATGGACTGGCGGATGACTGTCATGGTTTAGTTCCGACTATGATAGTCATGCCGCTCTCTGCACATAGCATAGGTATCCTTGTTTTTCTCTCAGTTTCCCCTTTCTAGATCCAGCCCAGAGAAGTCCAGACTGAATGGAAACCTCGGTTTGCATCCGACTGTGGTGTCCATGCCATTCGCGTGCTCTTGTTCTTCGGCCTCTCGGTATGTATCCGACTGAGAGTTTCAAGCCGGACACAAGAGCGTAATGGACTGACGGATGACCATCATGGTTTAGTTCCGACGATGATGGTCATGCCGCTCTCTGCCCATAGCTTAGGTATTCTTGTTCTCCTTGTTTCTTGCGTCCATTTCTAGATCCAGCCTAGAGAAGTCCAGACTGGATGGACACCTCGGTATGCATCCGACTGTGGTGTCCATGCCATGCGCGCGCTCTTGTTCTTCGGCCTCTCGGTATGTATCCGACTGAGAGTTTCAAGCCGGACACAAGAGCGTAATGGACTGACGGACGACCATCATGGTTTAGTTCCGACGATGATGGTCATGCCGCTCTCTACCCAACAAACCTCCTTCCTCACTTCGGCGTACTAGAAAACCCCCGGTTCCGCCCTACCAACCGTCTAGAAGAGATCAACCTCGCGATCGTCACGGGTGTACCTCGGGCAGGTGGGACTTCGGGAGAACCAAAACGCGGGGTATACCTATTTCCCCACCTCAGGCTCGCCAGGAGAACCCTGACGATCGGAACCTGGTCTCAAAGAACAAATCCCCTCACCCACAAGCCCTGTGCACAAAAACCATGCGTTCTTTCCCATAATCACGCGACTTAGTAAGAGGTCATATTTTAGGAAATGTATAATCAGGAGAGCAAAGTATCATATGCTTGTATAGTAGAGAGAAATGTCAACCTTCAGTAAAAAAATAAAGAAAACTAGTATTTATTCAAAAACTAAAGTCGTCTTTTGTATTTATCGGTCTCCTGACACAAACAAATGTTTGTGACGGAGAAAGAACCGTGGACATCCGGCGAGCTTCACCTCGGCCGAAAAGCACTTCGTTACAATGACGCCCGAGCAGGGACCGATAAGTTCACGAAAGACCTGCTAGCATTTTTTTTCTCCCTCTTCTCTCATTTCTATCACCCTATCTCTTTCCATCCAAGGGAAGAAACTATCTCTATACAAGATCCTATCCTTAGTCATGCAAGAACAAGGAATTCCTGTTTTCTTTCTCCACCCTCTTAAAGTAAATTTTTTTTTTGTCTCTCTCAACTCAAGAAGGACAGAAGAAAAAAAAAAATCACGGAAACTTTTCGTTTAAACCGAAGCCGGTTCCCGAAGTGACAAAGAGCAAAGCACGTGAGAGTTAACCTTTTTTGTTTATTTATATTTTACACAGAAAAACATACGAATTAAAAATTTCTACTCCATTTCTTTTAAAAAAAAAAAAAAAAAATATTATATAGAAAGGAAAGAGTATAAAATACTTCGCACCACAGCAGGAGCAGACCAGTCTTCAGCCACCGATCGACGAAGCAACATCATAGCCAAGCATCGCAGCCAGTGACAAAGCCGCAAAGGAAAAAAAAAAAAAAAAAAAAAAAAACCAACAAACACATAACCACGTAGCTTACTAGCCCGCAACAACAACACATCGCCGTGCCATCAAAAGAAATAACAATGTTTACCACCTCCTGGATCTACTACTTGAAAAAAGAGGACTTGGTAAAATACGCAGAAGAATTTGAACTCAGTACGGACGGAACAGTCGAAGAACTGAGAAAATAACTAACCAGATTCATCATAAACAAGGAATACACGAAGGAACAAACCGTAAGACTCACCGAACTGGAAACTACTCATCGAAGAGCTCTCTCGCCAACAGGAACTAAACAGCAGCCACTAGACTCCGATACATCGATAAAAATTCCAGTGATGGACATTCCAAACGCCCAAGGAGCCATAAAGAAAACGCCGACAGGTATGGATGAAGCCCAAGAAAGCCACACAGCAATAGGACGAGCTCCTCATACTACAGTGATGGAAATAGTACGAAAATGGGGCATAAAATACAAGGGAGACAAAGACGCACTATCCTTTATCGAACGAGTCACCGAGTTGGCAGAAGCCTATAACATCGACAAAAATCTACTCCACTACACAATGCCTGAACTGCTGCAAGAAAACGCTTTGGTCTGGTACCGAAATAACAACAAACATTGGCAGACGTGGGATTTCTTCAAGAAGGATTTCCTCAACTTCTTCCTTCCCTCTCGATACTGGAAGAATCTGGATGATGAAATACGTAACAGACAACAACAAACTCAGGAACCCTTCAAAATATACGTACTGGCGCTCCAAAATCTCATGTGGCACACCGACTACACCACACAACAAAAGTTGGAAAGAATCTTCACAAACGTAGGCACCGAGTACCAACTCCACATTCGACGAAAAGATTTTTCCGCCTTAGAAGAACTAATCGAATTAGCCGACGACTTCGAAACAATTAAAACTAGGACAACAGTCACCAATCAAAAACAAAACCCAAGGAGAGAGCAGAATTATATGATCGAAAGCAATATTCGCGCGTCACCACCAGCAAAGGCCAACAACACTCGCTTCATAAAACAACACGAAGCCTGTCGTAGATGTGGTGAGAAAGGACACTACGCCGCATCATGCAACAAACCTCAGAAACTATTCTGCTGGGAATGCGGCCGTCTCAATATTCGCACCATTCACTGCTGCAGACAGAAAGCGGGAAACGACGGAGGAAATCGGCTAGAATGAGGATAAACGATTTCCCGAAAACCCAATCCTCACCAAATAACAACGAGAAACCCACTCGTTGCTTAACGACTAACATCACCATAGCAGGAATTAATAAAATGGCAGTTATCGACACCGGGGCCTCCGCCAGTTTCGTCAATGGTCAAATTGCCGAAACATTAAAAAACAACCAACAGCCATTGATGCCTCCAGTAAAAGTGACTCTCGCCAACGGTTCTACCATTTCCTTACATAACGCGATCAAGACCGACGTGCAAATGGGAAATTTCCAGACACAACACCAATTTTTAGTACTGGAAACGACACCCGACGAAGTAATCCTCGGTCTCGACTTCCTAGATCAGGCCAACTTCTTCCTTAAATGTGGGGGTATTATCATTAAAATAAGTAAGTACAAGTAAATTAATAATAATCAACACTACAAGACAATAACACCATACCATAGCCCAGAAGAATTTTCGATCAATAATTTCTTAAATAATGAACTCCAACAATTTAGTGAAGAAGTAGGTACAACAAACTTAACCGAGCATAAAATAGTCATGGCCGATGAACGTCCCATCAAACAACGGTATATACGACGGAACCCCGTCATGCAGGCCGTTATTAATGAGGAAGTAAACAAATTACTCGAAAAGGGCTACATCGAACCATCACACAGTCCGTACAGCGCGCCCATCGTATTAGTTAAAAAGAAGACCGGAACCTGGCGACTGTGTATTGACTATAGGCAACTGAATAAAAATTCTATACCCGACGCATACCCTTTACCACGAATAACTCATATTCTTGATAGATTACGTGACGCAAAATACATAAGTAGCATTGACTTAAAGGATGGCTACTGGCAAATCCCTATGGCTACCGACAGCAAGAAATATACAGCCTTTACCGTACCAGGAAAAGGATTGTTTAAATGGCGAGTGATGCCCTTCGGCTTACACTCCGCCCCAGCCACCTTCCAGCGCGCCCTAGACCAAGTCATTGATCCTACACTCGAGCTCTTCGCTTTTGCCTATCTAGATGACATCATAGTAACCGGCACCTCTCTAGTAAACCACATGCAGAATCTCCGCGAAGTTTTTCAACGACTGAGATCAGCGAAGTTAAAAATCAATCCCGACAAGTGTTTCTTCTTCCAGACAAAGGTAAAATATCTCGGACATGTAGTCAGTGAAAGAGGTATACATACCGACCCAGACAAAGTAGCCGCGATCCAACAATTAAAACCCCCAACAACAGTGCGGGAAGTACGTCGCTTCCTAGGGATTGCCTCATGGTACCGAAGATTTGTACCCGATTTTGCTACCATTTCCCAGCCACTAACTTCCCTCCTGAAAAAGGGCAAACATTTTAAATGGACCGATGCACAACAAGAAGCATTCAACAAACTCAAGACAAAACTAACAGAAGCACCAGTCTTAACATGCCCTGACTTCGGGAAAACCTTTACACTACAAACAGACGCTAGCGATTATGGACTGGGAGCGGTACTCACCCAGGACATCGACGGTACCGAACGAGTAATAGCCTATGCAAGTCGACATCGTAACGGAGCAGAGAAGAATTACTCTCCGACAGAAAAGGAGTGTCTTGCCATCATTTGGGGTGTAAGGAAAATGAGACCATACCTGGAAGGATACAAATTCACCATTATCACAGATCATCTCTCCCTAAAATGGCTCAACTCCATCGAAAGCCCGACTGGACGAATAGCGAGATGGGCTCTGGAACTACAGCAATACCAGTTTACAATACAATATCGAAAAGGGAAGCAGAACATAGTAGCAGACGCTTTGTCCAGACAACCGATGGAAACTCTGAACCGCTTGGAAATCAGGGAAAATTCAGAGTGCAAGTGGCTAGACCAGAAAAAAAGAGAAGTACAACTAAATCCAGCAAAGTTTTCAGATTACGCTTTAGTCGAAAATCAACTATATCGGCATATCCCTCAAAACCAACACGATGAAGAAACAACGCCTTGGAAATTGTGCGTAGGAGAAAACGCGTTTGGAGAACACTAAGAAAACAAGTTCTCCAAAAAAATCACGACACTCCTACAGCGGGACATTTGGGCATAAGGAAAACCATTCAACGAATTATTGCACGCTACTACTGGCCAGGAATGTTTCGCGATATAACCCAGTACGTACGTACCTGCGACTCCTGTCAACGGTATAAGGTAAGTCAACAACAACCAGCGGGCGAAATGCTAACTAAGATCCCTGAAGAACCATGGGCCATGTTATGCGCAGACTTCGTGGGACCACTACCGCGATCCAAACACGGTAATAATATGCTATTGGTATTCTTTGACCGATTTTCCAAGTGGACCGAGCTCGTTCCGCTACGCAGGGCAACCGCGCAGACAGCCATAAAGGCCTTTCGAGAACGAATACTATCCAGATATGGTGTACCAAAGGTTTTGTTAACAGACAATGGCACTCAGTTCACAAGCAGGACTTTCCAGAAATATCTACAACAGGCCGGGATCAAACAACAATTCACAGCACCCTACACACCGCAGGAAAATCCAACAGAACGAGCAAACCGAACTATCAAAACTATAATGTCCCAAATAACTCAAGACAACCAGAAGATATGGGATGAACAGTTACCAGAAATAATGCTCGCCATCAATACCAGCACATCAGCCTCTACAGGATACAGCGCAGCATTTCTTACTCAAGGTAGACAACCTCGCCTACCCCATACACTCTATGATGAAGTAACGCTAGGAACAGGAAACATCACGCAGAACCCATACGATCGGCATAAAACCCTGAAGAGCACGTTCGAGATTGTGAAAAACAATCTGGCTCGAGCAGCAAAAGACCAAGCACGGTACTATAACTTACGACGACGACCATGGCGCCCACAAGTGGGTCAAGAAGTACTCATCAAAAATCACCAGCTGTCCAAAGCCATCGAGAATTTCAACGCCAAACTAGCTCCAAAATATATTGGTCCATTCATAGTCACAAACTACGTATCGCCTGTCATTGCGGTCCTCAAAAAACCTGGTGAACCACGCACACGCAAGGTTCACCTAAGTGAGATCAAACCATATCTTCACCACAATTCGCCCACATAACCCTAACTAAACAACCAACCATAATTTTCCAATCTAGCACTCATCATTTCTATATCCAATAAATAACCAGGTTCTCTTCTACTCCTCAGCAAAAATGGACAAATTTACGATCTCTATTATTATATTTTATTTTATTTTTTCATGTGTCAAAAAGCCGCTCTGAAATAAAAAGGCACTTTATCTTTGTAAAACAAAATATAATCTTAAGAAAACTTGAATGTAAACCTAATACGAGCAAACAGCTGCTCATAGACCAGCTGACAGATAAGAAGAGCAAGCATAGTCTGAGTGGTACGGCATTATAAAAGGCGCAACGCCAGCGAAAATTCATTCAGTCATCGGGAGCCGGCCACCAGAGTAAGTCTCTTGAAAAATAAATAATTTTTGTTTAAACCCTTTTATTTCAGAGAAGTCCAGACTGGATGGACACCTCGGTATGCATCCGACTGTGGTGTCCATGCCATGCGCGCGCTCTTGTTCTTCGGCCTCTCGGTTTGCATCCGACTGGGAGTTTCAAACTGAACACAAGAGCGTAATGGACTGGCGGATGACTGTCATGGTTTAGTTCCGACTATGATGGTCATGCCGCTCTCTGCACATAGCATAGATATTCTTGTTTTTCTCTCAGTTTCCCCTTTCTAGATCCAGCCCAGAGAAGTCCAGACTGGATGGACACCTCGGTATGCATCCGACTGTGGTGTCCATGCCATGCGCGTGCTCTTGTTCTTCGGCCTCTCGGTTTGCATCCGACTGGGAGTTTTAAACTGAACACAAGAGCGTAATGGACTGGCGGATGACTGTCATGGTTTAGTTCCAACTATGATGGTCATGCCGCTCTCTGCACATAGCATAGGTATCCTTGTTTTTCTCTCAGTTTCCCCTTTCTAGATCCAGCCCAGAGAAGTCCAGACTGGATGGACACCTCGGTTTGCATCCGACTGTGGTGTCCATGCCATGCGCGCGCTCTTGTTCTTCGGCCTCTCGGTATGTATCCGACTGAGAGTTTCAAGCCGGACACAAGAGCGTAATGGACTGACGGATGACCATCATGGTTTAGTTCCGACGATGATGGTCATGCCGCTCTCTGCCCATAGCTTAGGTATTCTTGTTCTCCTTGTTTCTTGCGTCCATTTCTAGATCCAGCCTAGAGAAGTCCAGACTGGATGGACACCTCGGTATGCATCCGACTGTGGTGTCCATGCCATGCGCGCGCTCTTGTTCTTCGGCCTCTCGGTATGTATCCGACTGAGAGTTTCAAGCCGGACACAAGAGCGTAATGGACTGACGGACACCCATCATGGTTTAGTTCCGACGATGATGGTCATGCCGCTCTCTACCCAACAAACCTCCTTCCTCACTTCGTCGTACTAGAAAACCCCCGGTTCCGCCCTACCAACCGTCTAGAAGAGATCAACCTCGCGATCGTCACGGGTGTACCTCGGGCAGGTGGGACTTCGGGAGAACCAAAACGCGGGGTATACCTATTTCCCCACCTCAGGCTCGCCAGGAGAACCCTGACGATCGGAACCTGGTCTCAAAGAACAAATCCCCTCACCCACAAGCCCTGTGCACAAAAACCATGCGTTCTTTCCATAATCACGCGACTTAGTAAGAGATCATATTTTAGGAAATGTATAATCAGGAGAGATTATTCTCAGGAGAGAAATTTCAACCTTCAGTAAAAAAATTAAGAAAACTAGTATTTATTCAAAAACTAAAGTCGTCTTTTGTATTTATCGGTCTCCTGACACAAACAAATGTTTGTGACGGAGAAAGAACCGTGGACATCCGGCGAGCTTCTCCTCGGCCGAAAAGCACTTCGTTACACACTGAGTATTCAAGTTCCAAGTGCTTGAATATTCAGTATCACCAGAAGATTTGTCCAAGTTCCAAGTTGTTCAAACAAGGTCTAAGATAAAAAAAAAAATAAGCTCACACAAGCGGCTCCCTTAAGTAACTTAAACTTAAGTGCTTAAAGGAAGTTTGTCTTCAGCTATTTATCATTGGTGACCCCGACATGATCTCCTTAAGTACTCTTGTATGTATTTCTGGACCTTAATGGCGAAATTCGAAGAGTTAGTGGGTACGTAACAGAAGTACGACGAGGAAATGCCTAAAATCATAACCAATTTCAAAAAGGATTCAGAAAGCAGGAAGACGAAGGTATACTATCAGGATCGCTTGCAGGCACTAAATGATGCCATTGATAGATTCGAGTCAACGGACAGATGCATCAGAACGGATAAAAACTTATCATTGGTACGTCACTAAAGACTACTATTCAGAAATAACCACCTCAAGCGTTTGGAGAGCTTATCAGGAAAGACATATTCAAATTTGATGTCTCCATTACGAAGACTCTACCCAAAGACATTGACTATGCTCAAGGTCAAGATTCAAGGTAATCACTCATGCAACATAGATTAATTTGTAAATTAAACATCGAAGCTGCAGCGTTAAACCCATTTATAGCTGGGCTGGAGCTGAAGCATCAATCTCAAGCATACTACGAAGTGAAAATATCGTCCATGAATGTGACATCAGGTCGAAGAAAAATTCGGGAATCCACTGATGAAGTATATGACGAATATGCGTATTTTCATTTTGAAGAAACCGTCCAACAGCAACATTTCGACCTCTTCATAAAATCGAAACAGCAAGATAATTGCAGTCGTCAACCAAGTGCATCAAACTCCGGATTAGATACCAAATTGCGCTCCCCAAGATAGCGATTCCAAGAGATTAATGGAACCAATCTCAAGTGGGTGAATTCAGAGATTTATTTAAAAAACTTTTGCACAATCAACAAATTTTCGAAATAGAAAAAATTGGTATTTAAAAACCAATGTCAGAAGCAGGAAATCTTATTCATAATTTAGGATTGACAGAGGACAACAATAATCAGCGGATGCTCGTATCAACCCTTATGCAAAAGTGTGGAATCAACCCTCTGCAAGAAATTCATCAAGTGCTGTAAAGAACCTTGACAACTCTATGAAGGAGTGTCTGTTATCACTAAACAAAGCGCTCGTAGAGCACTATTGGATTCTGGTACACAGATAAACTTAATTACTTTAGACTTTGCAAAGCGATTGCATCTGCATCTAGAAACTTCAAGGCTAGTGATTGAGGAAATTAGAAAAGATAAAGACTTGTCAACTACCACGTAAATGTGAGAATCACTACGCATGTTAGTAAGTTTGACATAACCATACAGGCATTCGTCATGCCAACGCAGGAATTAGGTATCAAAAACTGGAAGTTGCCAAAGAACAGCCCATTAGCAGCCCATCGTTTCAACGTATCTGGAACAATATGTAGCCCTATTGAGCTATCAAAAAAGTTAGCAGTACTACAAAATACTGTATTTGAATGGATGGGAATAGGAAAAGGCAATGTGACGTGCAGGATCTGCAATAAAGACACGGAGGACTTGAAAGACATGTTGCAAAGGTTTTGAGAAATTGATGATGTCACTCCACCAAACTCACAGCTGACGGAAGCAGAGAAGCCTTGCGAGACAATCTTCAATCAGAACAGACAGCGCTGTTAGGCGCTGTCTTGGAACACGACTTTTACGTACATGACGGCTTAGGTAGTTTAGGCAATTTTTCAGAAGCTCTGCAGATGAAGGAACCATTAGTCAGGTTTGTAAAAAAAAACAGAAGAAGTTTAAAAGGGGCGTGGCAAACTTTTAAATATCCATAGTTTGGAAACTATGAGGACAAGGAAGTTGAAATTTATATGCATTATAATGTAGAGGTACACTAGGAACGGATTTTGGAAAATTCTGCCACTAAGTGTCCAAAACGGGAGTGGCAAGATTTAAAATGGACATAGTTTGGAAGCTATGAAGAATAGGAAGTTGAAATTTTGCAGGGGGATTAGCATTATAATGCAGCGGTACACTAGGAACGGATTTTGGAAAAACAGCCCCCAAGTGTCCGAAATGGGCGTGGCAAGATTTGGAAGTTTGGAAGCTATGAGAACTAGGAAATTTAAATTTTGCATGGTTATTAGGCGTGCACTGCTAAGGTTCACTAGAATCGGATTGTGGATAGGAAAATTACTTCCATAAATGGTTTCAGAAGGCATGGCAAAAATTACAATTTTAAAACTACATGGGCTAGGAAGCGTAATTTTTTACGGTAATAATTTTATTACATAAAAAAAGTAAAGAAAATAATGAGGGAAGATGGGAAGGGTGTAAGGGAACGCGGTAAACAGAAGGCGGCCCAGCAAAGTCTTTTTTTGTTACACTGTAACGAGGTTTCTTCCTCTTTCTTACCTGGATATTACTCTCGGTTGTCCAGAGTCCAATATAAGTAATAACACCGTTAAATTTCGAGCTTATTTCTTTCGATGAAGGTTTATTCAATTATTATTTACATCTAATTATACATTAATGGGTTAACTTAAAATTATCTTATGTCTACTGTTTGTGTGGGGGATGTGTGCGCAGGTAAGCGCAACACACCGATATACAATATATAAAATAATATGAAAAGTAATAGTGACCGGGGAATTGACAGACTTACCGATGGTTCGGTCTGATGTGTGTTGGTGGATGTGGTGGAGATGAGGTTGTTGATGGTGCTTGTGGTGATGATGATCGTGGTGATGTGTTTGGTGATGCTGAGGATGTGTATGGTGATGTGTACGGTGAGGTGAGTGAGGAAACACTCGCGAGTGGTCACACGAAAATGGAAAGAAAACGGAAAATGTCACGGCGTTACACGCGTTGCTCACAATCGAAAGGTAAAAAGAGAAAAGTTAAGTCGCGGTGACAACTGTGTGCGGCGTGTTCAATTCACGAAAAACGAAAGTAAGTTAAGTTGGGGGCGGAAGTCAGCAAAACTCATTGACCTGTCAAGAGTTGACAGGTCGCAGTCGTGGAGGTTGGCTGCGCTGACCGACGTGCAATGCATTTGCATCTACAGGGGAGTAGATGGCGCTGCTCTCTCTGGGAGGGCGAAAGAGTAGCGCTGGGGTATGCGGTCGCGTCAGAATGAGTATTTGGCGTAAACATACCGCCCGCCTTGCAGTACTGCAACTTTGCTCAGGTTAGAGACACACGAAACGGGGAGTTTCGCCTTAGTCACGAATACCAGGGACCAGCAGATTGGGCTGCATTCGTGAAACTAAGGAGCGCTACTCAGGGACGGCAGCGCCTATGTCTCCACCTTACATGCAGATAGTTCCAGTTACTAACGTGAATATGTAAGGGGGGAGCACTGGAGTGCGTGGTGCTCGCTGGGGATGGAGCATGATGGAAACAATGTAATGACATTGGCGGGGAGAGTTCGCTGGGGTGCGAACATCCTTAAGATGCGATCTTAAGAGGGGAGTACCGTTAATTTACTGAGGGGACGAGTAATGGTTCCCTTCTCCGTTCGGATGTCGACGACGCGTGTTCTGTGGTCGTCACCGGGATGAAGGTGGGTCACGCGACCGAGTCTCCATTGAGTTGGAGGGAGGTTGTCATCGCGTAACACCACAAGATCTGCAACTTTAAGGTCTGGTTGGGGCACCTTCCATTTGCTGCGTTTGTGGAGTTCGGTGAGGTACTCGTGTTTCCACCGAGTACAGAATTGCTGATAGATGGCTTTCACTTTTAGCCATCTATTAACAATCGTGAGGGGGGAGCTTAGTACCGCCGGTTCAGCGGGAGCCAGCAGAGGGCCACCGATGAGGAAATGGCCGGGCGTTAGAGGCTGTAGACCCGATGAATCGTCGGACATGCTGCTAAGCGGTCTCGAGTTGAGGCAGGCTTCGATCCGGGAGAGTATGGTAGCGAACTCTTCAAAGGTGAAGCGCATATTGCCGACAAACTTTCGGAAATGAAGTTTGAAGCTTTTGACGCCAGCTTCCCAGAGACCGCCCATATGAGGCGCGGCAGCAGGTATAAAATGCCATTTGAGCTGCTGATAGGCACATTGTGAGGTGACCGCTTCGTGTGATTGTTGAAGGAAGATCTTCCAATCGTTCCGGAGTGTTTTGGAGGCTCCCACGAAGTTCTTTCCATTGTCCGAGTAAACATCCTTGGAGCATCCGCGACGGGCGCTGAAGCGGTTGAAGGCGGCGAGAAATGTCGGAGTCGACAGATCACTGACCGCATCAAGATGTATGGCCTTCGTTGCGAAACAGACGAAGACACAGACATAGCCTTTGGTGATGAGGCATGCCCTCCCAGTGTAGTTTTTGATATCAAACGGTCCAGCGAAATCTAGACCGGTGGCAGCAAAAGGGCGAGAAATGGTTGTCCGCTCAGGGGGTAGAGCGGCCATGATTTGGGTGCGGACTTGTTTCCTCTGAAGGACACAAGGCTTGCAGGTGTGAATCGTGGCCTTGACGAGGTTCTTGGCCTTGGGTATCCAATGTTGCGTACGTAGCAAGCGCAACATCAGTTGGTTCCCTCCATGCAGACTGATGTCATGGATGAAGCGAACCAATAATCGGGTCAACTTGCAGCTGTAAGGAAGAAGAATGGGGTGGCGTTCGTCATAGGAGAGTGACGGACACGCGGATAGACGGCCACCTACGCGCACCAATCCATCTTGGGATAAGAATGGATTGAGCGATAGAATGGGGCTCTTGGGTGGTAAATTTTGTTTCATATCGAGAGAACGATATTCATTGGCAAAATGTACCTTTTGCGCGAGAATAGCCAGCCTCGTTTTGACATGCTGGATCTCATCGGAGTCAATAGTGGTATCGTATTGACGAGAGGACACACGATACTTGGGGTGGGTTTGATGTAGAAACCTAAACACGTAAGACAACACTCGAAGAGCTCGTGGCAAAGAAGAGAATCTTTCCAACAAGTCTTCAAAGTGAGGGAAGTAAGCGAAATTAGCTTTCACTGGTTTTGCTTCCAGTTCGGTTTCCAAAGTATCGAGGGGAATAGAGTGTGGCCAGTGTTTCTTTTCGTGCCGCCTTGGGGTGGTGTTCGCATCAAGATCTTCGCAGACTGGCTCGGCTGGAGTGCAAAGACGTTGCTTGGGAGCTTCTTCCAAGTCCCAGCGACGCTCAAGCTGACGGTCAAGAGAGACCTCAATGAAAAACGAAAATCGGGTAGAAATGGTTGGAGCCGGGGGGGCCTGAGAAAGCGGACCGGTGAGGATCCACCCGAAAACGGTCTCCTGGGCGATGAGAGAGCCCAAGATATTCCGTCGGATACCGTCCAGCAGGATAAGGGGGTAGATGTCCGCTCCAATCAAGACATCTATCTGATCGCTTTGGCAGAAGCGATCATCAGCTAGTGGTAGGTTCGGAAGAGCATCAAATAGGGTCCGGTCAAGGGAGCAAACCGGTAGGTTGCCGGTTAGTTTTTTAAGCACGAGACCCGTGGCTTCAATGCACAGTCCGGGCAATCGGGGGGAGCCGATGCTAAACTTGCAAAGGTTGTTCACCACGGCTGTAACGGTTTCATTAACACTGGCGACTTGAGCTTGGACCGTAGTCGTCGGAAGTCGCAAGCGTTTTTGTACGCGCTCTGACAGAAAGGTGGCTTCGGAACCAGGGTCGATGATAGCACGAGCGAGGTAGGACTCGTTACGATGACAGATGTGAACCATCGCGGTAGCGAGTAGAACTTGCTTGCTTCGGGAGGTGAAGCAAGTAAGCACATTTGAAGTTGAGGGGGCTTCAGTGGACTGTATAGTAGGGGTAGAGGGATTCGCTCGAGATTGTGAAGGGGGGTTTGACGGTAAGTTGTGCTGAGCAGCACTTGAACCGCGATGAGACGGTGAGTTGTGGCGCGAGGTTGTATGGGTAGAGTTCGAACGAGAGTTCGATTGGGGGGCCGAAGCCAGCTCGCGATGTAAGAGTGTATGATGTCGTTGATTGCACGACCTGCATGTGAACACACTTTTACAGTTTTTCACTTGATGTGAGTGTGCCAAACAGTTCGTACAGAATTGGATTCTTTGAACTGTCGCCCAACGTGTGTCTACATTCATAGCCAGAAAACGTGGGCATTGGCGAAGTGGGTGTGGCCGATCAGTGCATAGTTTGCAGCTGGTCGAAACCATAGTAGCCTGGAACGTATTCACAGGTTTCGTGGCGGAGGAAAGGCGTGCTGGGGGATTCGACGCTTTCTTAGGGGGTTGGACTGACTTTAGGATGTCGTCTACGGTTTCCAAGGTTTGGAAATGTGAAGTGAGGAACGCGTCCATTTCACACCATTTTGGAATTTCGCGTTTATGGGTGAGGGATTGTTCCCATAAAGAGAGAGTAGTTTCGGGGAGACGAGTCGAGCAGAGATGCACAACAATTGCGTCCCAGCTGCCCACGTCGACATCGTACAACGTGAGAGCCGAGAGGCAGTTGTTGATCTCTCGTTGGAGGCGTTTGATCGCAACTCCAGACTCCTTGTGGATTGGGGTAAGGGAGAATAACGTTCGGAGTTGAACGTTAACCAGTATACGTTTATTTTCGAATCGATCGGTAAGATTCCTCCATGCCTGATCGAATCCGCTATCTATGAGGGGGGACTTTTGAACTATTTCTTTTGCTTCACCTCGGGTTTTTTGGTTGAGGTGAAACAACTTTTCAACCGGAGACAGTCGATTGTTCCGAATATAGAGCGCGGAGAACATATCACGGAAGGTCGGCCATGACTCGTAGTCACCATTGAAGACATCAGTATCACACGGTGGCAAGCTGATGTTGTGACCTGAGAAGTTCGTCGGAGTCATGGGAGAAGAAATCGACAACGGAGAGGAACTGGGGGCAACGAGATGCTGCTGTTCACTCACTTTCGCGGAGACACGCACGTAAACCTGGTAACACCGCCGGTACTTGGTCTTAACCACGGTGATATCGGCTCTTCGCGTATCTGGCTCCACATCGGCCGTGCTGTTAAGGTATTCCAAGCATAAGGCATATGCTGCTTTCAGGTCTAACCAGACGGCTTTGAATTCCTCCTGGTGAATGGCCAGTGAGAAGCCCGAGTGATCGCGTTCCGGAATGTGGTTATACTCGTCTTCGAATTCTTCCAAAGCGTCGGAAGCATTTATGAATTTAGTTAGGGGATCCATTGCAGTACTTTACCGAAACGAGGAATGGAGGATGTGTGGATACTGAGTTAAACTCACGAGTTGGGGTTGACACGAGTTTACGAAACTTGAATTCGCCGTGGAACGTACAGCGAAGACCTATGAATTGATTTCGAGTCAAATCCAACGTGATACCAATACTTCAGTTCGCGGTCAGAAGTATGACGAGAAAAATAGTTTAATTTTGAGTTGAATTCAGGTTTGGAAAACCACTTGAACTCGTGGTTGAAATAACTCGGAAAACTATTAAGTTAATTCGCGTGAATTAAAGTTTGGGAAAAACTTTAAATCGCGGCGGAAATAACTCGTAAAAGTATTAATTTAATTCGCGTGAATTAAAGTTTGGGAAAACGCTTTAAATAACGGCGGAATAAATCGGAAAAATATTAATTTAATTCGCGTGAATTAAAGTTTGGGAAACGCTTTAAATCACGGCGGAAATAAATCAAGAAAAATATTAATTTAATTTGCGTTAGTTAAAGTTTGGAAAACGAAACACTTTAAATCGCGGTTAAAGTAAATCAGGAAAAATATTAATTTAATTCGCGTGAATTAAAGTTTAGAAAAAGCACTTTAATTCGCGGCTGAAATAAATCTGGAAAATATTAATTTAATTCGCGTGAGTTAAAGTTCGGAAAAAACACTTTAAATCGCGGTTGAAATAAATCAAAAAGTATTAATTTAATTCGCGTGAATTAAAGTTTGGGAAACGCTTTAAATCACGGCTGAAATAAATCGGAAAAATATTAATTTAATTCGCGTGAATTAAAGTTTCGGAAAAAACACTTTAAAATCGCGGTTGAAATAAATCAAAAAGTATTAATTTAATTCGCGTGAATTAAAGTTTGGGAAACGCTTTAAATCACGGCTGAAATAAATCGGAAAAATATTAATTTAGTTCGTGCGAATTAAAGTTTGGGAAAACGCTTTAACTCACGGCGGAAATAAATCGTAAAAGTATTAATTTAATTCGCGTGAATTAAAGTTTGGGAAACGCTACTGGGGGGGAGAGAGGAAACTTCACTTGCGCTGGGAGAGCGACTTATTATGTGTAATCGTGACGTCACGGAACGTGTTTTGTACTTCGAGTACAGATAACACGTGACGTCACTGAACGTGTTTCTGCTTGGTGTACAGAAACACACGAAAGGGAGGAGACGGAGAAATATTCACGATGTGGAATATTTAACACGCACTAAGCCGAACCGATCGACACTTCTTCACCAATATTACGTGAACGTAATTTGGTGTTTGAAAAACGTTGGGGGGGTATCACTTCACTTTATATTTATTATATGTATATTATATATAGGGGATCGAGAGGTCGGAAGGGAATCCGGGTCGATTGGACCAAATGTTTGTGTGGGGGATGTGTGCGCAGGTAAGCGCAACACACCGATATACAATATATAAAATAATATGAAAAGTAATAGTGACCGGGGAATTGACAGACTTACCGATGGTTCGGTCTGATGTGTGTTGGTGGATGTGGTGGAGATGAGGTTGTTGATGGTGCTTGTGGTGATGATGATCGTGGTGATGTGTTTGGTGATGCTGAGGATGTGTATGGTGATGTGTACGGTGAGGTGAGTGAGGAAACATTCGCGAGTGGTCACACGAAAATGGAAAGAAAACGGAAAATGTCACGGCGTTACACGCGTTGCTCACAATCGAAAGGTAAAAAGAGAAAAGTTAAGTCGCGGTGACAACTGTGTGCGGCGTGTTCAATTCACGAAAAACGAAAGTAAGTTAAGTTGGGGGCGGAAGTCAGCAAAACTCATTGACCTGTCAAGAGTTGACAGGTCGCAGTCGTGGAGGTTGGCTGCGCTGACCGACGTGCAATGCATTTGCATCTACAGGGGAGTAGATGGCGCTGCTCTCTCTGGGAGGGCGAAAGAGTAGCGCTGGGGTATGCGGTCGCGTCAGAATGAGTATTTGGCGTAAACATCTACTCTTAATTGGTATTGACCTGTAGGAATTAGAAATGTGTTGAGTCGGGTGCCTCAACACAGGTTAATCGTTTTATTCTATATTTTCTTTCTGTGTAAAGGTTAGAATAAATTTCTTATCGTTCACTGTTTGTTTTCGTGTAACTACTGTGTAATATCTTAGCTAAATCTGTGTTTCAGGGTTTCAACAAGGTTCAGTGTATTGGCGCTCTCTTCAGAAGCTCAACGCCAAGAATCAAAGGTAAAACTACGAGGATTTAATATTGGCGCTCTCTTGAGAAGCGCAACGCCAAGATCAAGGATCAAAACTACTAGGATTCAATATTGGCGTTCTCTTGAGAAGCGCAACGCCAAGATCAAGGATCAAAACAACTGGGATTTAATATTGGCGTTCTCTTGAGAAGCGCAACGCCAAGATCAAGGATCAAAACTACTGGGATTTAATATTGGCGTTCTCTTGAGAAGCACAACGCCAAGATCAAGGATCAAAACTACTGGGATTTAATATTGGCGTTCTCTTGAGAAGCGCAACGCCAAGATCAAGGATCAAAACTACTGGGATTTAATATTGGCGTTCTCTTGAGAAGCGCAACGCCAAGATCAAGGATCAAAACTACTAGGATTTAATATTTGCAAAACGCACTTACCGCTCGATTCGCTGGCTTCCAGAAAAGTGACTTTGCACTGATCGGTGGCTCCTTTTATATGTCAAGGGTAGCGGTACTTGGCTACCCCTTTTTTGTGGCTCTCAGGGTCAACGCTCCTTTTGCGTAACCTTGACTTAATCTGCTTGTCGCAGTTGTTGTATTAGCGGCTCCCGTTTTTCCAAGGGTACGTTGTTGTTTTTTTCTTGTTTGGGCAGCCTTGTGTTTGTTGTTGTCTATTGTTTGTCGAAGATTCTGATTGTTTAATCATCTTATGGTTACAGGCGCTCACCACTCGTCGCTGCACTTTTTATGTTCAGTCGTCGCTGCTGAGTTTCTATGTGCTTTAAATGTTGTTCTGCTACTCCTTTGTGTATTTGTTGTAAATTTATTTTCTGCTGTGGTGCTGTTGTTGTTGGTACTTTTTTTCCCCAAAATATTCTACTAATCCCTTTAGTGTAGTTGGTAAGTTTTTTTTTCTCCTCTGCTGTGGTGTTGTTGTTGTTGGTATTTTTTTCTCTAGTTCGAAAAAAATATTCTGCTAATCCCCTTAGTGTAGTTGTTGTCAGGGTTCTATGCACTTGTTGCTTTTTTTCCTTTTCTAAAACAAGTTTTATTATTATGTGTTTGTTCAATGTAACTTGCCTGTGGTAGTTGTTGTATTTTTCGATTTTGATATTTGTTGTATTCCGTCTTCCCGCTTTCGTGTATGTTTTGTTGTTAGAACAGTGGCTATGTCTTTTGGTTCTTGTTGTTCGTTTTGCTTCACTCCCAGTGATGTTCGACGTTGCTTCGTTTGCATGCGGTTCGATGTTGTTTCGTTGTTTGAAGTTCGATGTTGTTTCCCAGGTTTGATGTTCTGCTGTTTGTTTGCGGTTCGACGTCGTTTCGTTTGCTTGCGGCTCGACGTCGTTTCGTTTGTTTTGCCGTGTATTGCAAATTGCTTTGCAGAATTAATTCCACCTCAAGTTGGGGCCGCGCAACTCGAGGTTACTGCATCCCTTGAAAGCGGTTTTCATGGGAGCAGCTCAGGTGGGGTGTAGGCCAGGTTCTACACCCGTGGTTGTAAGGAAAAATTTAATTTTCCTTACACTCCCTCCCTTCTATCCGGTGGGGGAATGATGGTGATCTTCGTCGCCGTGATCGTGACCCTGTATCCGTCGTATCTAAATTGGAGTCGCCTCCTTTTCTTTTCGTGGCCTCGTGCTCGCTGACGTATCGCGTCGATGAGATCTAGACGTATGTTGAGGACTCTGCGCTGTGTTTCCAACTCCTCGATGTCGCGGAATTGTACGACCCCATGAGTGGCACAACCCTCGCTCTCCTCCGTGATTTGGGCTTGGTGCTCAAGTTTGGGCGGCTCGAGGTCTGTAGCAGCGGGTTTGGGCGGCGCGAGATCTGTAGCAGCGGGTTTGGACGGCGCGAGATCTGTAGCAGCGGGTTTGGGCGGCGCGAGTTCTGGCCGGACTGTCGGTGGCGAATCAAATCCGTTGACCTCTGCACAAAGGTCGTCGTAGAACGTGCCGGAAATGGGATCGAAGTAGACCGTTGGGCTGGTCGGGTCCAGGACTTCTGATGGTTCGGACTTCGTGGCTTTGGCCCGTTTCCTTGGCACCTCTTCACCGAATCGCAGGGTTGGGAACTTCCGCGTGCTTCCTTGGTTTTCGGCCAACCTTCGGATGATGGACGCGATTTCCTTCCTCTTTTCTCCTATTTCTTTCTGCGAGAACCACGCCTCACGGTTTAGGTGGTGTCTGCGGAAGTCGGCGTAGTGAAGGAGGAATACCCCGCAGTCGCTCCCGTTCTGTTGTTGGGGCACCTCCGGTACCTCCAACGGTAGGTCGACCTCCGTGAACTTCCGGGGTTTGTTGTTTGGTTTTCGTGCGGCGTATTCGTGCGCTAGGTAGTCCCGGAGGAATCTAACCGCCTCGATGCGCGGCCCTGGATTCACGGAGTCCATTTGTAGGATGCACGGCACCTTCGCCCCCCACGTGCCGTCTTCCTTGGGTTGATCCATCATTTTCGGCCCGTCTGCGCCCACGAAACAAACCAGTAACAGGAACCAGTGCTGGTGTTGGTTTACTGGTACGAGGACATAATCCATCCCGAAGATGTCCACCTTCTTGGTCCAGCGCTTCACCCTCTCGTGTCGTTCCAGTGGTGTGCCGGGCCGGCTTATCTGCTCGAAAAAGTGGGTGGGGAAAATGTGGACCTTGGACCTCAGGAGTTCGGCCGTCACCTCGTTGTAGATGACCTTTAGATAAACCTCGATCACCACGTCGTTTAGAAACCGACCACTCTCCAAACGCCGATAGTCCTCGGCTCGGACCGGTATGCCGCCACGACCTACGGGGTAAGTGACGAGTGGCTTATCGTCGTCGAACGCTCCTTGATCGCGTTCTCCGTCTTCTTCGGGCACACGGCAGAGAGGGCCGAAGGTGGGTGCCTGTCCCTCTGCTGGTCCTTTCGTCCCTAGTAGCTCGTCCAGGCGCTCGAACCATTGCTTGGTTTCATTTTGGGTGGCCATTGTTTTGTTGTTGTCGTCGTTGTAGTTTACTCTTGATTGGTGCTTGCTGTACTTGCTTTCTAAGGTGAAGAAGGTTTGATTAGAGCTAGAAAGAATTGTTATCATTAGTATGGACAGCACGATCTACAACAACACTTGACATATAAACGTTGGACTACTGCGTTTCGCTCTGTTGGGTGGTTACTGTCGAGTTCGGTTGGTCGTTTACTTGGTGATATTCTTTCAGATCCCTTATGTGTGCCGTGCGGTTCTTAGCGTTCTCGATGTTGCTCAATTCTACGATGACAGGTGATGTGTATCTTGTTATCCTGTAAGGTCCCTCGTACTTTGGTGCTAATTTCGCGGTGAATTTGTCGACTGCTTTCGACAGGTGATGAGTTTTAACCAGGACCAGTGCTCCGACCTTAGGATTCCAGTGTCTTCGTCGCAGGTTGTAGTGTCTGGCTTGGTCCTTTGATGCCCTTTCAAGATTTCTCCTCACGATGTTGAAAACTTCTTGCAGTTGATTTCTTTTGTGCGTTGGACTCTGTGGCGCGGTTCCTGTGCCCATGGTGACCTCGTCGAATAATGTCTTTGGAAGACGTGGCTCCCGACCCTGGGTGAGGAAAGCTGGGCTGAATCCTGTCGTTTCTGATGTCATGGTGTTGATTGCCAACGAAATCTCTGGAATGAATTCGTCCCACTGTGCTTGCTTGTTGTTGATTACCTCTGCCAGAATTCTCTTGACGTTCCGGTTTGCCCTTTTCGTTGGGTTTTCCTGGGGAGTGTAAGGAGCGGTGAATTGTTGCCGGATCCCCATCTCCTGAAGAAATCTTTGGAATAGACTACTGGTGAACTGGACGCCGTTGTCCGTGATGAGAACTTTTGGAACCCCGTATCTTGCGAGGATTCTTTCTCTGAAGGCTTTCTTTAGGCTGTCCGTGGTGGCTTGTCGCAGGGGCACTATTTCTGTCCATTTCGAGAATTTGTCGAAGAATACGAGGATCATGGTGTTTCCGTGTTTCGACCGTGGCAGCGGTCCAATGAAGTCGGCGCAGACCATAGACCAGGGCTCGTCGGGTAACTGGGTAAGCATCTTACCTGCGACTTTGTCCTGCACTGGCTTATACCGTTGACACGATTCACAGCATCTCACGTGTTTCCTGATGTCTCGAAACATACCCGGCCAGTAGTACTTGTTGCTTACTCTTGCTACCGTTTTCCTGATTCCTGGATGACCGGCGCTCGGCTCATCATGGTTCTCCTTTAATACTCGAGATCGCAGGTATTTTGGGACACAGAGTTGCCACGCGGCGCAATCCTCGTCGTTCGATTGTCCTGGGATATGTCGGTACAACTGTCCATTCTCGATGGCGTAATCTGCAAATTTTCCCGGATTTTGTTTGATTTCCTTGATTTTAGTTTCCGTCCAACTACATTTTTCCTCGTTTATCGCCGCCTTGCTGAGTTTCTCTACTGGTTGCCTCGAAAGCGTATCTGCGACCACGTTCCACTTACCTTTTCTGTACTTTACGTCGAACGTATATTGCTGCAATTCCAGCGCCCATCTGGCTATTCGGCCTGAGGGATTTTCCAAGGAATTTAACCACTTCAGCGAAAGGTGGTCCGTGATGACGCAGAATCTGTAGCCCTCCAGGTATGGTCGCATTTTCCTGATTCCCCATACGATGGCGAGGCACTCCTTCTCAGTTGCAGAGTAGTTCTGTTCGGCTTTATTCAAGTGTCGACTTGCGTATGCAATGACTCGTTCACCATCTTCACCTTCTTGCGTGAGTACTGCACCTAATCCATAGTTGCTTGCGTCCGTTTGTAGTGTGAAGCCTCTGGAAAAGTCGGGACACGCCAGTACTGGTGCCTCGGTAAGTTTCTGCTTCATTACCTCGAACGCTCGCTGTTGTTCTTCGGTCCAGTTCCAGCGTTTACCCTTTTTTAGGAGTTTGGTGAGTGGAACTACCAAGTCGGCGAAGTCTGGCACGAAGCGTCGGTACCATGAGGCTACTCCAAGAAAACGCCGAATTCCTTTTATGTTTGTCGGTGGTGAAAGTTCTCTGATAGCGGCTATTTTATCTGGATCGGTGTGGATTCCTTGGCGGCTCACGACGTGACCGAGGTATTTCAAGTCTTCTTTGAAAAACTCGCACTTTTCTTTATTTATTTTCAAATTCGCTGCTCGTAGCCGTCGGAATACTTCTCGCAGATTGTCCATATGTTCTTCCAATGTTTTCCCGATCACGATGATATCGTCCAGATACGCGAACGCGTGTGGTTCCATCTCTGGCCCGATGACTTGATCTAATGCCCTTTGGAACGTCGCCGGAGCCGAGTGTAATCCAAACGGCATTACTTTCCATTGGAACAGTCCTCTGCCAGGAACTGTGAAAGCTGTGTACTGCTTGCTCTCGGGATTCATAGGGATCTGCCAATAGCCATTTTTCAGATCGAGACTGCTGATATATTGCGCGTCGCGTAGTCGGTCCAGGATGTGTTGTATCCTCGGAAGTGGGTAAGCATCGGGAATTGATCGTGCGTTGAGCTGCCGATAATCGATGCATAACCGCCATTTCCCATTCTTCTTCCTTACTAGGACGATCGGTGCACTATAAGGGCTATGTGAGGGCTCGATACAGTCCTTTTCCAACAGCTCGTCTATCTCCGCGTTTATCACTGCTTGCATTGCGGGATTCTTAGGATAATACCTCTGCTTTATGGGTCTGTCGTCCCTCATCACAATTTTGTGTGTGGCTATCTTCGAGGGTCCTTCCAGTGAGTCGAATTTTCCCAGCTCTTCTTTTAAGAAACTCTCTATCACCGGCGTAGGATTTCGTTGGCTGCTTTCCACTGTCGAGGTGCCTTCTGGTGTCCGATCATCCGCCCCCGTAGTCTTGTCTGCGGCTTCGTTTCCGTGGTTCACCATGTTCGTCGTCCGGAGTGTAGAGCATCTTGCGTTTTCTTCGTTTGGTGGCTCAGTTACTGGTATACCAAGCGTTATAGTCTCACCGCCACAGCTTATCGCGTTACCTACGCTCGTCAGAAAATCGAGGCCAAGAATCACATTGTCGGTGGCGTCTCGGAGTATTAGGAGGGGCATCTCACATTCTGCCGTCCCTAACCGGATTCTCACCTCGATAGCTTCCTTGATCGTCTGTGCGGTGCCGTCTGCCATTTTTACGCCAACGTCCACCTGTATAACTCTTCCCTCGGCCGCGATTTCTCTGGCTACTCGCTCACTTACAAAGCTTCTGGAGGCTCCGGTGTCCAAGATAGCGGTGATGAGTTCTCTACCCAGTACGACTTTGGCGGAAATTCTGTCCTTATTGGCCTCTAGGCATCTTGTGGTGTACGAGGAGTGGTTGGGTTGACTGGTTCCAGCAGTCCTCGTCTCTGCTGGGCACCCTGCGCGTTTCCCTGTGGTTTTTTGCAGCATTCAATCGTGCGGACACCTTCTTTTCCGCACTCCCAACAGAAGAGCTTTCTCGGGTTGCGGCAATCTCGTTGAAAGTGTCCATTTTCGCCACATTTTCTACACGCTGTCCGGAGGTCTCTTGGGTTCCCGGGTTGGGTGGTGGACATCATCCTATGCGGCTCTGGCTTCTGTCGCCATGGCTCTCGAGGCGCACGTGTGGGTTCTGGTTCTTGCCGAATACTCTCGAACTCTTCGGCCATTGACACTAGTTCTTCCAAAGTCGAAAAATCGTTTCTCTTCGTATGTACAATAAGTATTCACTATTCCTGTAGATCCGCTGCACTTTCTGTTCCTCAGTGTAATTTGCGTGTCGCATCAGCGTCTGCATTGCCAGCACGTAGTCTTTGAACTTTTCTCTCGCTCCTTGTATTCTTTTCCGGATGTTGTCTTCGAGTTCCTCAAAGTATCTCGTTGATAAGAAGAATCTCAAGAAGTCTTTCTTAAATGACTCCCAGGTGGACCAACTCTGATTGTTGTTTCTGAACCAGCACAGGGCCTTTTCCTTGAGCAGCTCCGGCATGGTTCGTGGCAAAAAATCTTTTGGCAGCTCGTAGGCCTCTGTGAGTTCTTCCACTCTTTCTATGAAGCTGATGGGGTCCTTTCCCCCGTCGTACCTACAAGACCACTTCCGGACTGTGTCCATGACCTCGGGATACCTCAGCGTGCTTCGGATGTCATGCTCTTGCACCCGTGTCGTCGTTTGGCGGGCACTCGCGCCCGTGTACTCTCGCGTTTGTTTCGTAGTTTTCACGTCCGCTACTTCGGTCCCGATATCTTTACTTGGTTTCGGCACCGCCCCGTGTAACCCGGTTGGAGGCGGTCTTAGCCCCGGCGAAACACTCCGACTCCACTTCTCCTCTAACTCGTTTAACCGCTCTATCATTTTATCGGTTAATTCTAATGACGTGGCGAACCCGCCGAGTAACTTTCGAAGCTCGTCCACCGTACCGTTAGATTCGACCCCGAACTCCCGTAATATCTCCTGTAAACTTTCTTTCGGCACATTATAAATCCAACTTTTACCCATTTTGACTTAATGTTTTTTTTCTTCTATCTTTCTCTTTTTTCTTTGGGTACACTGGATCTTTTTTCGCACTCACTCACGTTTCACTGTTTCAGTTCGTTTTTTTTTCCACCGTTTCTTCAATTTTAATCGCTTGATATTCGCGGTTTCGCTGTGATTCTTCGCTTTCGATATTCTTCCGAAATGTCCAGTTTCACCGTTGGATCTTTTTTTTTTCTTCGTCACCGCGCACTGGTAATAAATTTTGAATTCTCCCGTGGTAAATTTTCTGTCTTCACTATTTAGCTATTCGTTTTCGCTCACGTTTTTTTTTTTCCCGTTTATTACTTATCTATTTTTTTCCATGTATTCCGTTTTCTGGCTATATTACTCACTGTTATAAAGTTATTCGTTTTTTTTTTTGTGCCCCGTTAGATATGCTAATCTGTTAAATTCGACATTCAAAATCTGTGTTATCGCATGCCCCTGTATATTGGCTTTTCTTTTCCCGCACTTTTCCGCTACGTTCGAGATTTCGATTGATGTTATCGAATGTCCCTGTATATTTTCACTTTGTTTTCTTCGCGCACTTTGGTGTTGTTTGTTTTTTTTTTTTTTTCTGTTAAGTTCGAAATTTCGCGTCGTGGTTATCGAATGTTCCGGTTTATTTGCTTGTTTTCACTGTGTGTTTATCTATGTTCGCTGTTTCGTTGTTCACGCTTCTTTGCTGGTTTTGTTTTCTGTTGCTTTTCTAAAGTCCCTGTTCGGGCGCCATTTTGTAACGAGGTTTCTTCCTCTTTCTTACCTGGATATTACTCTCGGTTGTCCAGAGTCCAATATAAGTAATAACACCGTTAAATTTCGAGCTTATTTCTTTCGATGAAGGTTTATTCAATTATTATTTACATCTAATTATACATTAATGGGTTAACTTAAAATTATCTTATGTCTACTCTTAATTGGTATTGACCTGTAGGAATTAGAAATGTGTTGAGTCGGGTGCCTCAACACAGGTTAATCGTTTTATTCTATATTTTCTTTCTGTGTAAAGGTTAGAATAAATTTCTTATCGTTCACTGTTTGTTTTCGTGTAACTACTGTGTAATTTCTTAGCTAAATCTGTGTTTCAGGGTTTCAACAAGGTTCAGTGTATTGGCGCTCTCTTCAGAAGCTCAACGCCAAGAATCAAAGGTAAAACTACGAGGATTTAATATTGGCGCTCTCTTGAGAAGCGCAACGCCAAGATCAAGGATCAAAACTACTAGGATTCAATATTGGCGTTCTCTTGAGAAGCGCAACGCCAAGATCAAGGATCAAAACAACTGGGATTTAATATTGGCGTTCTCTTGAGAAGCGCAACGCCAAGATCAAGGATCAAAACTACTGGGATTTAATATTGGCGTTCTCTTGAGAAGCGCAACGCCAAGATCAAGGATCAAAACTACTGGGATTTAATATTGGCGTTCTCTTGAGAAGCGCAACGCCAAGATCAAGGATCAAAACTACTAGGATTTAATATTTGCAAAACGCACTTACCGCTCGATTCGCTGGCTTCCAGAAAAGTGACTTTGCACTGATCGGTGGCTCCTTTTATATGTCAAGGGTAGCGGTACTTGCCTACCCCTTTTTGTGGCTCTCAGGGTCAACGCTCCTTTTGCGTAACCTTGACTTAATCTGCTTGTCGCAGTTGTTGTATTAGCGGCTCCCGTTTTTCCAAGGGTACGTTGTTGTTTTTTTCTTGTTTGGGCAGCCTTGTGTTTGTTGTTGTCTATTGTTTGTCGAAGATTCTGATTGTTTAATCATCTTATGGTTCCAGGCGCTCAGCACTCGTCGCTGCACTTTTTATGTTCAGTCGTCGCTGCTGAGTTTCTATGTGCTTTAAATGTTGTTCTGCTACTCCTTTGTGTATTTGTTGTAAATTTATTTTCTGCTGTGGTGCTGTTGTTGTTGGTACTTTTTTTCCCAAAATATTCTACTAATCCCTTTAGTGTAGTTGGTAAGTTTTTTTTTCTCCTCTGCTGTGGTGTTGTTGTTGTTGGTATTTTTTTCTCTAGTTCGAAAAAAATATTCTGCTAATCCCCTTAGTGTAGTTGTTGTCAGGGTTCTATGCACTTGTTGCTTTTTTTCCTTTTCTAAAACAAGTTTTATTATTATGTGTTTGTTCAATGTAACTTGCCTGTTGTAGTTGTTGTATTTTTCGATTTTGATATTTGTTGTATTCCGTCTTCCCGCTTTCGTGTATGTTTTGTTGTTAGAACAGTGGCTATGTCTTTTGGTTCTTGTTGTTCGTTTTGCTTCACTCCCAGTGATGTTCGACGTTGCTTCGTTTGCATGCGGTTCGATGTTGTTTCGTTGTTTGAAGTTCGATGTTGTTTCCCAGGTTTGATGTTCTGCTGTTTGTTTGCGGTTCGACGTCGTTTCGTTTGCTTGCGGCTCGACGTCGTTTCGTTTGTTTTGCCGTGTATTGCAAATTGCTTTGCAGAATTAATTCCACCTCAAGTTGGGGCCGCGCAACTCGAGGTTACTGCATCCCTTGAAAGCGGTTTTCATGGGAGCAGCTCAGGTGGGGTGTAGGCCAGGTTCTACACCCGTGGTTGTAAGGAAAAATTTAATTTTCCTTACAACACTTACTAAAGTTAATTAATAAAATACTTAAGAAGTTATTGGTTTGTAATTTATAATTTTAGTACTTTTTCCAGAAAAAAATATCTTTTCGATACACAATTCGATACTATTTTATCAAATGCATTTCCCTACCCTGGTGTAAACATAAGCAATTTACACTTTTCGGGAATAAAAAATTATCAAATAGCTTAACCAATCAATATAGCTTAACATAATACAGTAATTTTCAAACAATTTCTGACATATTTTATTCAAAAACATACGATTCAATTGTCGTGCAGAAGGAACTATGAAACCTACAAGACATGTTAAATGTAATAGCGTTGCTAGCCTTGTTGATTTTGATATGGTAAGGCATAGATTCAAGTTACAGCTGGAGAGAATTTTATATAGTACCTAAATTGTATATCAATCTTGAATGTAATCTGTAAGGGCTTGCCCGGTAGATTGGAAATAATAATAAATAATAAATAATAATAAATAAATGAACAAAAATTATTTGAATTACCAGCTCAAAATAGCTTTTGATTTTGCCTTACATTATATCACCTTTGACTGATTTAATTAATCATACTAGGTCTGATCAAAAAATTACCGCTATTTTCAAATTTCGTGAGTTAAGTATGTTAGATTCTCGCATTTTTTTTTTCTGTTATGTTGGTACACATGTGTGTTATATATGTTGGCAATATCAGCCATTTTGGATTGTCAGTTTGTTTTTGACAGATAAAAAGGTTAGTCGTGTTTTGGTGTGCTCTTCGATTTTTTATTATTCGAAAAAATGGATCAAAGAAACTGTATTAAGTTTTGTGTGAAAAATGAAATTAAATGCGCAAGGACATTTGACAAGGACAAGATATGCGCCGTTTGCGCGAAGCAATTCGTCAGAAACGCACAGAATTGTGGGAAAAACAATCATCGATTTTGCACCATGATAACTCACCAGCTCACACATCGATGCTTGTGCGTGAGTTTTTGGCCAAAAACAAACCGATTTGGCCCCCGCTGACTTTTTCCTCTTCCCAAAACTGAAGACACCGATGAAAGGAAAGCGTTTTGCTACGATTGTGGAGATAAAAGAAAAATCGAAACAGAAGCTGTTGGTGGAGGAAAATTACAACTAAATTTCTTACAAATTTAAAGAAAAATCCAGATAGATTAAAATCAAATGAACATTTGAAACTTTAATTTGAAGAGTTAAAAAAAACATATAATGAGATCATAGAAACTGAAGAAGATGAGGAAAAAATTAAAGAGAGTATAAAATAAAATAAAATTTAAAAGTATAATTAAATCGATTCAAGAAATTTTTTCAGAGAACAAAATAAAAATGAGTAACTTTATTATTGACCCGGCAACAAAAGCCATTCCAATTAAGAAAGTTTAGAAAGTAAGTTTAAAGAAATTGAGTCATTTTTAAAAATCACATAGCTAATTTACAATTCCTTAGAAACAAATGAAAACCCAAATTAATAAAATGTGTATATTATATTAAACTAGTATTAAATGTACGAAATGCTATATGTGGTATAAAAGTATCAACTACATATAAAGAACTGGAAACAACATTAACTGGCAGATACAAGAACAATACAACAGTCTCTCAAATACATACTACTCTAAGGGCCAGTTTTACAGTGCTCGTTTAAACGATGTTTAGTTAAACGTCAAGTAAAGGTTTACTGAGATAAAGACGACACCGGTTTTACACTGCGTGTTTAACTTATCTATGTTAAACGTATCTTATCCATATTTCATAGAGAACTTATCTAAATGCAACGAATATTTAGCGTATACTCGTTACTATACGTTGTTGTTTCAACCTATTTTGGCAGCACCAATCAATCAATATTTACATTTTTACAAAGAGAACAGCTGTTCTGGTGCAAATAAACAAAATTGAAATGGAGATAATACCAATTATTTCGTACATTTCAGCAACACTTTCGTCACTGGATATAGAACTAATTTTGTGTAACAGAAATTTAAATGGAAAAATTAGGAGCACTCGGATTCAATTTTTCGCAATCTGTTTATAAACATATTACAATATCCAAAGAAACTGCTGTTTCTTTATCTATTAAAAAGATTAAATTAACCGAAGTTTAACTCATCAATTTTGGAGGGTTAAACGCCGTTTGAACTTGTCCTGAAAAAATAATGTGTAGTTTAAACGGAGTTTAACAGAGAAACGACGGTAACCGAACGTAATTACGAAAATAAATAATAAAGCAGAAGACTAAATTATCAATATTGTAATTGTTAGTGTATGAATTTAATTAATAAATATAAGAAACACTAAAGTGGTGACCCCGGATTTATATTTGAACAAGGAATATCAGGACATTGATGTCAGAGAAGCGCTACGAACTACGATCGACGGCAACACGTGATTCCAGTGACGAGAAACTGCACGGTGACAGCGAAATGTCTAAGCTCAACGACGAAGTACAACAACAGCTACAATCAGTGCAGGATGGCATTGAGGCTTTACGAAACGCACATTCTCCAGCGGCTCCACATGCTAATTGGCATCAAATGCATGCAATGCCGTTCAATCGAGAAAACCCACAGCTCTGGTTTGCTCAACTGGAGCGAGAGTTTAGGCTGAGTAGTATCACGGATGACATTGACAAGTTTGATTGGGTGATAGTTCATCTCGAGAAGGACAGATTATCTTCCGTCGAAGATCTTGTGTTGCAACCGCACACATGTGAACAGTTTGGCACTCTCAAAGCAAGATTACTTGCAAGATTCGCTGATTGAAGATTCAGAGAGCAACCTGCGACGGTTGCTGCAAGGCGGAGAAGTGGCTGGGATGAAACCATCCGAAATTCTGCAGCAAATGAAAAGACTCGCCTCCGATGAAAGCAGTGCAATGAAAACGATAATACGCACTCTGTTCCTGGCACAAATGACCCAGTCCATTCGTCCATTTTTGGCAGTTTGGAAAGGGGAGGACCTCGACCAGTTGGCGAGGACCGCGGACCAGATGTTAGAGGCAAATACTACAAACTCGATTTGCTTGTTGAATAGACAGGAAAATGTATCGGCTCCTTCAACATCAGCCAACGCAATTTCAGACATGTCAGCGACAGACATTGCTACTTCGCTACAATCGCTTTGCGACTCTATTGAGGAAATAAGAGGTGAGATCACGCGCTTTAAAGAGTTTCGAACTAATGGTGACACTATTTCTAGGGCTCGGCCTTCCAAGATCAAGTCAGAACAAAAACTATGTTTCTTTCACAAGAAATTCGGCAACAAGAAAAGTCTGGTGGTTGGCGCGCATGCGATGATTATCGCAAATTAAACACTATTACAATTCCAGATCGATACCCTATTGCACACATCCACGACTTTTCTGAGAAGCTGCATAACATAAAGGTCTTTTCAACGATCGATCTGGTACGTGCTTACTACCAGATTCCCATGTCTGCTAGTGACATACAAAAGACCGCTGTGTGCACGCCGTTCGGGATTTTTGAGTTTTTGCGCATGCCTTTCGGCTTAAAAAACGCAACGCAAACGTTCCAACGTTTTATGGACAACATTTTTAGAGTTATTGATTTCGTTTACATCTACATAGATGACATTCTCGTTATGTCCAAGTCAGCAGACGAACATGAAGAACATCTTCGTATTATTTTTGATAGATTCAGACAACATGGTTTGACTATCAATGTCAATAAATGTAACTTCGCAAAGCAAGAAGTCGTATTTTTGGAATATGTAATCAATAGTAGTGGTCTTCAACCACCTGATGAACGCATTAAGGCTGTGACGAATTATATAGCTTCAAGCAGTCACTTTTGAGGATAAAATCCTTCAGTGCGACGTGTCAACTGGACACGTACATCCTTACGTACCCAAGAAGTTACGCTATAATGTTTTCGCTTTGGTTCATGGTTTGTCACATCCGAGTGGTAGAGCGACGTTACATCAACTTCGGAAAAAACATGTTTGGCCATCGATTCGAAAGGATATTTTAGCATGGTCAAGAGCCTGTCAACCCTGTCGACCCGGTCAACGTGCCAAGATACACAAGTACAACCATTTATCTCCGAAGAAAATCAACATGCCGCTAATCGCTTGATAATCGCTTTGATCACGTCCACCTCGACATTGTTGTCATGCTACTGAGTAATAGATTTCGCTATTGCTTAACAATGATTGATTGTTTTTCGCGTTGGCCAGAGGCTGTTCTTCTCAAGGACATGTTAGCTGAATCTGTGGTCAAAGCATTCTGGTCTGGTTGGATTACCAGATTTGGTGGTCCTAAAACTGTAACCACTGATCAGGGCACTCAATTTGAGTCAGCGTTTTTCAAATCGCTAGCAAAGTTGGTTGGTTTTCAACATATATGTACACACGACAGCTTATCACCCCCAGTCAAATGGGATGATAGAGCGGTGGCAAAGCTCCCTTAAGTCGGGCTTGATATGCGATCCCTCAACTCCATGGACGGAACTATTACCGACGGCATTACTAGGCTTACGGACTTGTTACAAGGAAGATTTGAGAGCATCAACAGCTGAGATGTTATATGGTGGCCCAATAAGATTACCGAACGAATTTGTGGAAGACATTGACAAAGCCACCGAACATTGTATATTTCTTGATAAACTTAGAAAACACATGCGCCACATACGTCCATCGTCTGCTGCTCATCACACCAAGGAAAGCATGTTCATCCTGAAAAACTTATATGACTGTTCGCACGTACTTTTACGAACAGATGCAGTTCGCCAACCATTAGAGCCACTATATACAGGACCATACGAAGTTATTGATCGTGCAACGGACAGGTTATTTACTCTCAAGATCAACGGTAGAAACGTGGCGGCATTAACTGACAGGCTGAAACCAGCTTTTATGGTAAGAGACGAGACAGCAACTAACTCTGAAGATAAAGCCAAGCAATTTTACTGGACTTATGAGAGGAAACACGGGGAGCAGATCATTCAATCGTGACCTTGTCACTAAAAGCGGAGTACTGTGGCAGCACTGGAAGCTACCTACTGGAAACTAGCAGATTAACTTCAGTTTCGTTTCTCTGTTCTAGCTGGCTGCAAATCGTACTGTCAAAGCAGAAGACTAAATTATCAATATTGTAATTGTTAGTGTATGAATTTAATTAATAAATATAAGAAACACTAAAATACTTATGCACTCACTGTATTTAAAAACGGCCTCAATGAAAATTTGAAATCTATAATATTCGCGGTACAAACAAAAACATTCAATGAAGCAATAAACCTTGCTTTAGAAATAGAAAGAAACCAAAACTCAAGTGCTCAAATAATGTATATAAACAAAAATAGAAATCACTACAGAACTAATGACACACAAAGAAATTCGACTAACTTCTACAACAACAACAACACTAACAAACTGCAAAATTCATTCAATCATTTTAATGATAACAACACAAACTACCGACACATGACACCGAACAGAAACAACAAAAACGACTACAGAAACAATAGTACTATATATCAACAACAGCGATACAGAAATAACACTAACAATAGAGTTTATACATTGAATGCTCAGGAAAACGAGCTATTCGAGCTATATAACGAGGAGGAAATTCCCCCTTCGGAAAGCCAAATACAATAGCAAAATTTTATAATATTTCCAAGAATGCTACAAACTGTTGAATTGCATGTCAATAATAAAGAACTTAAATTTTTGATAGATACAGGAGCAGATGTATCTTTAAAAAAAACTAATACATAATGATGTAAAGTATAATACTTATAGAACTTACGATACTTGCAAATTAAGAGGTATCACTAATGAAGTTGTAGGATCATTAGAATTAAACAATTTAAATATAGAACTGAAAAAAATTAAAATATTAATCATGAGTTCTTAGTAGGAGATGAAAATTTTCCTATATTAACAGATGATTATCGTGAGAGATTTATTAAGAAAATATTTTTGTAAAATAGATTATGAAACCTTAACTATTACATTCAGTTTTAATGAAAACGATATAATTGTACCATTACATTTACAGCCTTATCGCGTATTTTTAAACGCAAACTCAAACGCGACTCAAACGCAATGCGTTCCAAATGGTATGATCAAACTTTTTCGAGTAGACTGCGTTTCAGTTTTGAGGAGAAACACAAAGGAAAACAAACTTTACGTAGTCTTGCAGATTTCCCCTGTTTGCAGAGCACAAAGAGTTACCATGCATGAAGCATTTTTAGCATTTTTACAAGTATTTTCAGGAATCCCAATAAATTAGTGCTATAATTGATGTATGGCAACAATTTGTACAACAAAAGCAAATCTGATAATTCGCACACATTGTTTACATATTGATATTGTGTTTATTATCGTGTGCTCTTTATGTGAGAGTGAATATAGCAGCAATATTCCTCGTGCGACTACCAGAGCGCAGCGTCATAGCGTGGAACAAAATACGGGGATACTCAGAAGAGGGACAATTCGGATATTTTACAATTGCCGGCGCTTCAGTAACTCTAATATTATTTGTTACTTATGTATGTGCATTATTTTATTTTATATAATGAACAGGTTTATGAGGAACTACGCATGAAAAATGAAGTTTTTCTGAATCTTTTGGAGAAGGTAACGCCGTGCATAAAAAAAATGTATGAGCCACTGTTCAGAATCACACCAAACGCGAGCATTTTGCGATCGTCTGGTTTGAGAGACTTTTTCCACGAAATAGCTCATCCATCATGCCACAAATACGTAGTGAAGTCTTCTAAGCATGTAAATTACCAACAAAGCTGCGTTTGCCCTTGGTTCCGCGTTTCGATTGCGTTTGAGAAGTTTACAAATTTTTCTCTCTCAATTCTTCGAAAAATACGAAAAGCACAAAACAAAACGCGAAATAAACGCAACGCGAAAAGATACACGATAAGGATGTTAAACACATCGATAGAAATTATTTTACCATCGAGATGTGAGCTCATTGTACCAATCAATACAAATTTTAAAGATGATAGAATAATATGGAATAAAGAAACTCAAAAAGGAATATTCGTAGGGAATTGCATTTGCCCAAAAGGAAAGATAGATCATATAAAAATGTTAAAAACGAATGATGCTACTGTTACTATACATAAAATTGAACTAGAGTCGGTCTCATTAACAAATTATGATATCCTACCATCAAAAAGAGTGAATAACATCGAAACATTAAATAAGCTTTTAGAAACGATAAAAATAAAAGCAACTGACCCTGACGCATATAATTCACTAACTAAAATCCTACAAAAATTAATCTAAACGACAAAAGTCCGACATACATAAAGAACTATAGACTTCTTCAGACACAAGAAGACGAAATTAAATAAGTTAGGAAATTATTAAATGAGGACATAATTAAACCAACAGCTTTCAAAGAATGTTGACAATAGCACTCAGTGGACTGCACAGCGAAGCATGCCTTTACGTAGACGACATCATTATCTTTGGTTGTAGTTTAAAACACCACAATGAAAATTTAGTGAAAGTTTTTTACCGACTACGAACGTACAACCTAAAATTAAATGCAAATCAATGTAATTTCATGAAAACAGAAGTAATTTTTTTAGGATATTTAATAAAAGACAAAGGAATCAAAACAGACTCAGACAAATTTGACACAATAAAGAATTAGCTAATTCCGAAAACGCCGACGAAACCAGACGATTCATAGCTTCTTGTAACTATTACAGGCGATTCATAAAAAATTCTTCAGAAATTGCTAAATGCTTAAATTCACTATTAAAGAAAAACAACAAATTCACATGGACAGAAGAACACCAGAACGCTTTCGATATCCTAAAAGAAAATTTAATGACCCCACCGATACAATATCCCGATTTTCCAAAACTGTTTATTCTGACAACTGACGCTTCAAACTACGCTTGGCGCAGTATTATCACAAGATGATATTGGAACTGACTTACTCATATCTTACGCAAGTAAAGCACTAGACAAACATGACTTAAACAAATCGGCGTTAGAGAAAGACCTATATGCAATTCATTAGGAAATAAATTTTTTTAGGCCATATCTTTATGGTAACAATTTTATTGTGGTAACAGACCACAGACCTTTAGTATTTATTTACACACATGTGTCAACCGAAAAACAACCCTGATGACATTTGTCAAAAGAAATAAAAAGAAACGAGAGTGCGATAACTATTTCCTGGCGTACGGACGTGCCTCGGTATTTTGATAATCAATTAATGTGTCTTTGTAATCTTTTCATTATATATCCTTTCTTGAAATTATCCTGACAAAATTAAAAACCAGTCAATTAAATTAAACAATCTGAAGTTTTCTTTACTTGACAATATCAGAAGTGGAATTACTTACACACGGGACGCGATTCTGAGAACTCGAGAAAAAAAAAATTAAAATGAGCGCATACGATCAAATGCGAGTAAAAGACGTCTTCGCGCGGGGCGGTGAGCAGGCAGGTACTAGGACAAGGCTGTACATCGAGAAGCACGTACACGGTAGCGTCGCAAGGGTACATGTTACCAAGCGCGGAGTACGGTACAGCAACGGCTGTTCCAGTTACTAGTTACGCGTGGAACGCCGGTCCGTTTCCACAAGTTCCGTTGCCATCAGTTCCGAGTCGACAAGCTCCGTTCCAACAAGTTTCAATGCCACCAGCTTCGTTTCCACAAGTTCCGATGCCATCAGTTCCGAGTCGACAAGCTCCGTTCCAAAAAGTTTCAATGCCACCAGTTTCGTTCCCACAAGTTGTCACACAACCGCATTTTGACAGTCTTAAAGTTCAGAGTAATCCGTTTACAAATGTACATGACATTATATCCATCTTGCCATTTTTTAACCCATCTGATAAACACAGTAACTCGGTGCAGTTCATAACGCGAATTCAAAAATTAAAAGAGGCATATTTCTGGGACGATAGATTGATTTTATTTGCAGTGCAAGCAAAGCTGCAAGGTTCAGCCAAACTGTGGATAGACGGATTATCGCACATTTTTTAAAATTGGAATCAATTTGTGGAAGAGTTCATAAATGAGTTCCCTTCAATAGTGAATACGGCGGATATTCACATTGAATTAAGTAATATGAAAAGAAAAACCGGTGAGAACCTTGAAGAATTTTATTACAGAGTGGTGACCACTGCTCGACGTGGAAACTTGGACGAACAGTGCATTATAAAATATGTAATCTATGGATTAAATCATGCAGACTTGAAAAAACAGCTCTCAGTGAATTTTTATCCGTCGTGTAACGCCTTATTAAGGGCAATAAAAAGTTATTGTGCTTACAATATTGGCCAAACCGAATATGTTCGACATGATATAAATAATCGTTCAATTAATGTCCCTGTGAAGACTCCCCTGTGGAAAAGAAAAACAATCCATTGTGTTTCAATTGTCGCGGACATATTGCGCGAAACTGTCCAGAACCCCAAAATCGCGAAAGATGTGCAAAATGTAACAGAGTGGGTCACAAAGCTGATACGTGTACACAAAATACTGTGAAAGTGCAGCAAACAAACTGCAACAAAATTGTTCAAGACAGTGATAAGCTCACAACAAAAGTGATTAAGGTAAACAGTGTCAGTTGTGAAGCTCTGATAGATTCAGGCAGTTCACGTTCGTTAATTAAGAAAAGTGCAACAGTTAACATGGAAAATAAAACAGCGTGCCTTGTAGAATTAAACGGTTTCGGTGGTGGGAAAATTATTTGCGATACAAAGATTAAAATCGAATTAGAAATGGACAATTACATGTGCGAAGCCGATCTTCTAGTAATTGATGACAAATTCATGTTATATGATATATTACTTGGTCGGGATGTATTGTGTGCCAAAGATAAACAATTAATAATTGACGGTGACGAATGTTGGATTCGCGAGAAAGTTTCCACAGTGGCTACCGGATCATTGGAAGAAAAAGAATCGGAAAATTTAAAAAATATTCTGACGCGTTATAAATCTAGATTTCCTACAAAAACATCGGAAATAGGAAAATGTAATTTAACAGTAATGAACATAAAAGTGAAAAACGATACGCCGATAAATGTGAAACCGTACAGAATTCCGTTCGCTCGACGGCCGTTGGTAAAAGAAATAAGTGACGACTTATTAAAAAGTAGCATTATACGTACTTCAAATTCCCCTTACGCATCACCTATTGTGGTGGTACAAAAAAAGAACAATGAGCTGCGTTTATGTGTTGATTACCGGCGACTAAATAAGGTAACGATAAGAGAACCATTTCCAATGCCAGTCATTGAGGAGATATTCGCCCAACTAGCCGGTAAGAAATATTTTACGAATTTAGATTTCAAGATGGGGTATCACCAAATAGAAATTGATGAGGAGTCAAAACAATATACAGCTTTCGTGACGAATGACGGACACTATGAATACAACCGCATGCCATTCGGATTAGTAAATGCGCCAGCCGTGTTCCAGAACATGATGGGAAAATTGATCCAGTTACTCGAACCAAATACTGCTATTTCATATCTAGACGACGTCATTATAGCCAGTAAAACGGTAGACGAAGGTTTACGGAAATTGGATAGTTTTCTTGCTGTATTGGAAAAATGTGGGTTATCACTTCGTCTTGACAAATGCAGATTCCTAGCTACCAGTATAAAGTTTTTAGGTCATCAAATAAGTGCTGAAGGTATCACACCTGGCGACGAAAAGGTTCACGCAATCGACAAATTTGAACGACCAAAGACTCCTACGGAAGTTCGACGATTCTTGGGACTGACAGGTTTTTTTTAGAAAATTTGTCCAAGACTATGCGCTCATCGCACGACCGTTGAACAAGTTGACGACCAAGGAAGCAGATTCTTCATTTGCCTGAGACGAAACCCACGAAAAAGCTTTCAGCCAGCTAAAAAGAATTTTGACAACCGAACCAGTACTAACATTATACGATGCGAATGCTATGCATGAAGTACATACAGACGCAAGCAGCGTAGGCGTGGCAGCAGTGTTGTTACAATCAATCGATCAGGGTTTGAAGTGGAAAGCAGTTATGTACTACAGTAGACGTTGTACTGACACAGAAAAGTATTACCATAGCTACGAACTGGAAGTACTCGCAGTTGTTGAAGGATTGCAACGTTTCAGAATTTATGTTTTGGGTAAAAGTTTTAAAGTCATCGCGGACTGTGCTGCGATCACAAACGTAAAGGAAAAAAACGCATCTAATACCATGAATTGCGCGATGGAGGATACAACTAGCTGAATATGATTTCGAATGTGTACATCGTCCGGGTAGTCGAATGAGTCATGAGACGCACTTAGTCGAGCGCCACCTGAGGAAAAGGTGATGGAAGAAACAATCGTTCTACAACTAAGTGAAGGTTCTGATGATTGGCTGCTTACGATGCAACTCCAAGATGAGACTATTCGCAATATCATCCTAATACTTCAAGGTCATCGGAAATCCGAACGAGAAAAACAAATTTGAGCTGAATATGTATTGCGGAAAAATAGATTGTACAAGTTAAGCAAGGACAAGATTCTTTTTGTCATTCCAAAAGCCGTGCGTGGACAGATGGTACGTTTTTGTCACGATAGAATGGGACATTTTAGTACTGATAAGACATTACAACGAATAACCGAGCACTACTGGTTTCCCCGAATGCGTAACTACGTGAAGAATTACCTTGCCGCTTGTATAGAATGCTGTTATCAAAAATCGAAAGGTGGTAAGCCTGAAGGTCGACTCCATACATACGAAGTGGAACCCATACCGTTCCAGATGATACATGTCGATCACTTAGGACCGTTTGTTAAAAGTAAACGAGGTTTTGTTTATATTGTTGCGGTAAGTACAACAACATTACCGGTATTACAAACCTTGAATGAGCTAAGCAGTTATTTTGGCTTACCTAGAAAAATCGTTACCGATCGTGATACTGCCTACACATCTAGACTTTTCGAAAATTATTGTGATGATAATAATATACGTCACATTAAAACTGCTGTCCACACACCTCGGGCAAATGGACAGGTGGAAAGAGCAAATCAGTTAATTTTGAATTACCTTCGAACGTCCACCTCCAACGCTAAAGACTGGGACAGTTACCTGCGCGAATTGCAGTGGACTGTGAACTCCCAAAGAAATAGTTCCACAAGCTATACTCCAAATGAGCTTGTTTTTGATTTTAAGTTAACCGATGTGGTGCAAAATCGGATGGTCGCCGCAATCATCGATGAATCACCCCAAGAAGATATTACGAAAAAACGCACTGATGCCCTAGCCCAGATGAAACAACACGAAGACATCTGGAAGAAACGTTTCGACGAAAAACACCGAACTCCCATTACCTATGGCCCAGAGGATTTAGTGCTGGTGGAGAACGACCTGCAAGCAACTGGCGAATCCCGAAAACTTGACGCGCGCTATAAGGGACCGTATCTCATTACGAAGGTCTTAGGAAATTATCGGTATCTCATCGAAGACATTCCGGGGATGCAATTAAAACAGAAAAGGTTTTGTTCTGTCTACGCAGCGTACAAATTGAAGCCGTGGTGCCGTGCTTCGCCTGAGTTAGACGACATCGAAGAGACAGCCGATGAGGACGAAATCGGAGATGACATCGGGACGATGCCAAGCCAGGAAGAGCCGAATTGTCAACCGAAAAACATTTTGACATTGTCAACCCTGATGACATTTGTCAAAAGAAATAAAAAGAAACGAGAGTGCGATAACTATTTCCTGGCGTACGGACGTGACTCGGTATTTTGATAATCAATTAATATGTCTTTGTAATCTTTTCATTATATATCCTTCTTGAAATTATCCTGACAAAATTAAAAACCAGTCAATTAAATTAAACAATCTGAAGTTTTCTTTACTTGACACATGTATCTATTTACACATAAGAATCCATCTTCCAAAATGACCAGGATGGGATTAAACCTTTCCGTCTATGAATTTGAGATTAAGTAAAACAAGGAAAAATTAATACTAATGCAGATGCACTATCAAGAATCCAAATAAATTCTAAAACGTTAAAAGCAATGATTCCTAAAGAAAATGCTAAAAAGAACATTAATCGTCACAAGGGGAATGAAGAATAAGAAAAATCATAAGATTGATGTTACAACAAACCAATCAGATCCTGATCAACTCTACACATAGGACTGTACATCATTGTCAGGTGTAAAGAATGTAAAGAAGTTGAGAGTTGATCTTACGAATCCAGATTCGCATTCAGAGAAACCTACCAGTTTGTGCACAAATAGAAAAGAAATATTTATAGAAAACGATATCGTAAATGAAAATGTAAAAGTAAATACATCTGTATAGAATAATGATAGTCCAACGAAATTCGGTTAGACTCTGGAAAAGTTATCTCTATGAATGAAATGAATATTAAAGAACTATTTTTCATTGAGTGAAAAAGATGAGATATTTTTAATTATTAACAAAGAAGAATTTAAGAAGTTATATAATGAGATGCAACATAAAAACAAAAATCGCGCATATTTGAAGATTTTAATATATAAACTCCCAGAAAAAATTAATGACGATATAATAAAATATAAATATAATAATAAATGAATACCATAGTTCACCTATAGGAGGGCACTTAGGAATTAGAAAAACAATAACAAAATTAAAACAAAGGTATGTTTGGAAAAATATGAGCAAAATGATTAAACAATTTTTATCGAAATGCGAACAATGTAAAATTAACAAGCAAACAATACACATAATAAAAAAAATGGTACAAACTGATACACCTAATAATAGTTTTGAAATGATATCTATAGACACTGTAGGTCCTCTAAGAATTTCGAATAATTTTAGATACATATTAAAAATTCAATGTGAATTAACAAAATTTGTAGTAGCACATCCAATAGAATCTAACTACAAAGACATTAGTAGAAAAATTCATTCTGACGTATGGAAATTTGAAACGTTAAAATCAGATAAAGAACTAAATTCACTATCGCACTACTAAAAGAAATATGCGAACTACTAAAAGTCAGAAAAATTTTTTCCACACTATATCATCACGAAACCATATCATTAGGTCCAATAGAACGAAACCATAGGGTACTGAACGAATACTTATTAGCATTTGCAAAAGACGATGACTTGGACAAATAGGCACCGTACTATGTATTTGCGTACAATACCGCACTACACGTTCATACAAATTATTCACCATATGAATTAACTTTTGGAAAATTACCACCAATGCCTGATGATACATTAAATAATAATACAATTTCTTATAACCTAGATAATTATGTTAACGAATTAAAAGCTAGACTAAGTGCATTCTTAAGAAATGCAAAAGCTAATTTAATGAAATCAAAAGAAACACGTGTAAATAATCAAATCAAATGTAATAATTCTAATTTTAAGATAGGTGATAAAGTATTAGTAAGAAACATAAATAGAAAAAAGCATCAAAAACCTTATCACGGTCCTTACCCTATAATATTTAAAAATTAAGTAAACTCGAACATTATGATTAACGGCATGTGAAAAGAATTTCATAACAACTTATTGAAAAAGTTCTAATCAAAATTTATATTTCTTCAAAATATATATTTTTCTTGAAAGGGTGAGGGTGTAGTGCACCACACTAGTCACAATGACTGCTTGATAAGCGATAGTCTAACTGACCAGCCGTAGTGTGCACGCAGTGCGTTTGGGGTGCCAAAGATTTTGTAATCAACTAATATAGATCAACGTAGAGAGGACCCGAATAGGGGACCAGAGTCCTATTACACAGGAGCAATTAGTTTTGAGAACCTTAGAACTGTGCATGGGATCACATTAAAAGAGGCATGCAAGGAGTTGGGTATCTTAGAAGACGATTCTGTTTCAGAAGCCACACTGGCTGAGGTGGTAGAAGTCAGCATGCCTTTAAGTCCTCAGAGAATTATTTGCTTTAGTTTGTGTTTTTGGGTGCCCACTTGAGCCGCAGAAATTGTAGGACAAGTTTCTTAACCACTTTACAAAAGATCTACCTGGAAGACACCCGGATCATTGTAGAACACACGCAGATTGTGAAGATCTAGCCCTACGCGATGTCTAAGAAATTCTTATTTTAATATACATGGTAAAAATTGTCTGTTTTAAGCCTTCGGTCTTAAAACTCCACCTCAAGACTTGCCTCATGATGCCGAAGCAGCACTATATATATGTATATGTACATATATATGTATATAATGTATATATATATAATGTGCACTTAATATAATAAAGAAAGAGCTGACCTGTTGCTCTATGGTCGAAGATATGGTCGAAAGTTTAAACGATGAACAGAGTGTTACTTTTAATAAAGTTATAGATGCTATATACACATCTGCTTGATGTCAGATCATCAAAATGCTTCTTCTTAGGTGGACCTGGGAGAAGCGGAAGAACCTACCCTCTTGAGCGTGTTGCGGAAAGGACGATATAGCGTTACCTGTGGCCTCAAAGGGAATTGCGGCCAAACTTTTAAAAGGAGGTCGCATATGCCATTCCCAATTCAAACTTCCAGTACCGCTGGTGGAGACGTCTACATCGAACATAAGGATGACCTCTTCCGATGCAGTCCAGCTAAGGAAATCAAAACTCATAATCTGGGATGAGTCCACTATCGCTTCAAGTTATGCACTTAATGTTGTTGATAGACTCTTGAAGAATATTATTCAAAACAATCATCCGCTTGGCGGTAAAATCATTCTTCTTGTAAGAGATTTCCGACAATGTCTACCTGTGGTATCGCATGCTCATAGAGCTGCCATAGTACAAACAAGCATAAAATATAGTAGACACTGTCAAGAATTCAAAATCTTAAGTTGAATACCAATATCAGATCAGTAGATATTCAATACAGTGATTAGCTTTTAAAAGTAGGGGACGGAAACCTCAGTCATAATTTAGGGGACGATTCAGCTCTCGGCTAATCTGATCACTGATGATTGAATTGCGACTACAGTACAATACGCATATAAGAAACTCGCTTATAAGAAAAACTCTGCTATAAGAAACAAATTTTTATGAAAAATTATATTCCTTCCATAGAAAATTGTACATGTATAAGAAAGTATTCTCACAATGAAATTTTTTTCAATTTGGGGTTTTACAATTTACATCTGTGAACACTGGTCCAAATGTCAAATGAAGTCGTTGATTTTTGTGAAATCAGCCGACTTCATTGTTTTTATTTATTTTGTGTAAAATGTCGTCGAACAAAAGAAATGTTTTGTCAATTAAAACCAAATTCAAATATGTATAAGATTCTTATAAATGTGGAAAACCCCGAAAAGATATTTGTAAGGAGTTTAAAATAGCGGAAAGCACTTTGTCGAAAATGATAAAAAACTCAGAGGTACTAATGGCCAACAAATATTCGGGAAAAAATTTAAACATTAAAAAGAACAGAATGTCAAAATATGAAATTCTGAATAAAACTATGTCCAAATGGTTTACGCAAATGGCTGAAAAACAATTACATTATTGGTCCAGTAATACAATTATTACTGGACCAATAATTCTCGAAAAAGCAGAACAATTTGCAATTCAGTTGGGCATTGATTTTAAACCGAATTCGGGATGGTTACATCGCTGGAAAAGGCAGGAAAATATTAGGTTCAGAAACGTTTATGGAGATGCCAGTTCCGCCGACGTTGAAGCTGCCGCTCTTTTCAAAGAAAACGTTCTTCCAGATAAGTTAGCTGAATATGAGCTTGACGAAATCTACAATGCCGATGATTAATTAATCTGGATTAATGTACAACGCTATTTCTAATAAAACATATTGTATTAGCAGCAGCTAATACAAACGTTCGCGGGCAAAAAGTTCCAAAAAATCGCTAACATTGCTTTTTATCTGTAATGCTACTGGTTCCGACAAGCATATTTTTTCAATTGGAAAATCGAAAAATCCACGATATTTTCGTGGGAAGCAAATTCCTGTTGCCTACAAATTTAATAGCAAAGCCTGGATGACCAGCATTATATGGTGCGAGATAATGTCAGTTCTCTACTGACATTCAAAGTGTACAGTCGCTATTATGTCAGTGCCTCTTAAATCTAATTGTTCAAAATGCTTTCAATGCTTTCCTAATAACAGTGAATTGACTTGCGGCGTATGCAAGTCTAAATTCCATAAACTTTGTGGTAAAATTGATGATATTCAATTTAAAGTTATTGCGGTCAATATAAATATTATTTTTCTTTGTGATTGCTGCCTAAAATCCTCATCTGAATTATTATCTTTGCTACGTACATTAAACAGTGAAGTAAATGAACTCAAAACCGGTTTTCAACAAATTTTATGCAATAAAATTACTGTAAACACGACAAATGATGTTGTTGCTGTGTCGCCTAATTCTAATAATTCCAATAGGCAAATTGCTGAACTGCCAAAGCCAAACCAGAAAAAAGGAATATTAAAACTAGCAAGAATTGTGGCAGATTTGCTGGTAGTCATGCTGATGCTCCTATGATGGCTGTTGCTTGTCCTAAGGTTCTCGCAGTTTCTTGTTCAGTTGCTCCCAATTCCAATGCATCTTTGGATGAAAGAGGTGGCACAATGGAGGACAGGGTTGGTGACATTATACCTGCCCACGATTGGATCACTGTAAGAAAAAGAAAAACAGCTAAAAACCGAAAGGCCACAAACCATTCCCACAACATTGTCGTTGGTACTGCTCCAAATTGTGATGCTTTCTCCGTTGTGCACAATATGAAGTTTATTCATATTTCACGGTTTGAAGTAAAAACTGAACCTGTGGATATTCTAAACTATGTTTCGGAAAACTTGAGTGTTGATCCCACAATTATCACATGCGCTAAACTTATCAAGAAAGATGCTGACATTTCTAAACTCCGTTTTTTAAACTTTAAACTTGGTGTTCCATCACCGTTGTACAGCAAAGCTTTCAACAAAGAATTATGGCCACTTTCAGTAAAAGTAAAACCTTTCATAAACAAGCCAAAAAACTTATTGGGCGGAGCATTAAATCCGCCACCAATAAACTTAGCTTTGAATCCATCGGCTTCAGCAATCATCGTTACTCAGCAACCTTGAATCCTCCATCCACATCTCATCAGACTGCCTCTTCATTGCGGTATTCATGCCTGGCACCTGTTTCAACATTTGAATGCTTGTCTTCTGATTATGTGCTTGCGTCAACTCTTCCACAAGAGCCAATGCAGCTCCTTAGCAGCATTGAACATCGAGATGAATCTACTTTAGCGTCATATTCGATTTACTATCAAAATATGGGTGGCATCAGGAGACTTCGGAATTTTTACTCGCTATGTCTCTCCATGAATACGATATTGTGGTTATCACAGAGAGCTGGCTACATAGTGACATCTCCTCTAGAGAACTTTTCGACAGCTCCTATATTGTCTATCGCCATGATCGATGTCCTATTGCTTCGGGCCGAAGCAGAGGTGGTGGAGTGCTGCTTGCAGTAAAAAGTATATTTCGCAGTAAACTATTAAAGTTTGCTGTTATTGATAACAATATTGAACAAATTTGTGTAGAAATTAGAATGTGAAACGTTAACTTAATTTACTTTTTCATATCATACATTCCCCCTAATAGCTCCTATGAAATTTACCAAAAGCACTTAGATAACATAAATGACATAGTTGATAATCTTAACTCTTGTCACAACACGATTATTATGGGTGACTTTAATTTAAGTGGTATATCTTGGTCCTATGTGGATAAATGTCTACTTCCTTTCAATCTCTCATCAGATATTGAAACCACTGTTATGAGCTATTTTTTATCTAATGATTTTTGTCAAATAAATGACACCAAGAATGGTTTAAATAGAACCCTCGATCTAATTTTTGTTACTAGCGACCTAAAAGCACATTGTTATAAAAGCCTTTCACCTATCATCAAAAATAGTATTTATCATAATGCCTTGATCATTGAATTTCATTTTTATAAATTCGGCCCAGTTGCAGTTGCTTCATCAACTCAGCTTGATTTTGCCAAAGGTAACTTTGTTGCGATTAATGAATTCTTTTTATTGTGCTGACCCTTCTAGAATATACGATTTGTTGTGTGCCAAACTCGCATATTTCGGCATCGCAGTTTGTCCCCACGAAAAGAACTACTATTCCTGGAAATAAACCTCCATGGTTTAATTTTAGATTATCGAATTTAAAAAATGTTAAGAACAAAGCGTTTAAGAAATTCAGAAAAACAAATTGTGAGAGTGACTATAATCTTTTTGTTCGCCTTCAAAATGAATTTGACTTTCTACATAAGTTCCTTTATAAAAATTATATATTTAAAATCGAAAGCAATTTAAAATCTAATCCAAAACATTTTTGGGGGTATATAAATTGTAAACGCAAATCTAATGGATATTCTGCGTGCATGGAATATAATGGTTTTAAATACAATAATGCACTACAATCCACTTATCTTTTTTCTAGACATTTTCAAAATGTTTTCCAAAAATATTCGGCTCCCTCAAATAATAGTTACTTGGACTTTGATACCCCAAAGGGGGGTTAAGGCGAGGGGAAGCGATTACATAGCCTCTCCCCTCGCAAGCGTCATCCTCACCTTCCCGTGGTTCCCCCTGTTTCCTACTGACGAGGCTCTGGCGACCAACTAGGGAGCGGTATATTTCCCTAACCTTTCGTCTCCATCTCTACTACTTTCAGCTTTTTTTTCTCTGCTTACTTTCTACTTTCTCCTATCTACTTTCTGGGTTGGATCAAGGTGTCAAGCGACCCGTGCCGACGATCTACTAGGCTGAGGACCCAGGCTTAAAAATAGCTCAGTCGCAAACGGAGCGTATCGAATACCTGGCGACCTTCGATACTATCTAGCCTTACCTGTGCACACGGACCTCTGTGCAGGCGGACCCTCCCTATGTCCGATACTCGTGGGAACAACATGGACATTTCTAACAACAAAAATAATAATATTGACGATAGTGTGATGGGACGGACAGTTACGGACGGTGACGGCTCTACCGACACAACCCAAATCGACCGTCGCGAGCGAGATGGCGTCACTTTTGGTGACAAGCATCGAGCTCCCCCTGCTGCAATGGAATCATCCGATGAAGACGACTGCAGCACTCGGCTCGTGGATCTAGTCCTGAGCGAGGCTGACGAGAATGAGTCATTGACTCTTTCACAGGTCAGCCAAGCTACGATGATTGATCTGGAAGCCGAGGCTGCTCTGTTGGAGGATGCCCCCCTAAGCAGCACTCGACAGGCTGGAGCTCGGTCCAAGGAGGAGAAAGCCCGAAGGGCCTACAAGCGAGCGAAGAGTTTTCTTCGTAAGCTGGCCGGACAGGACCCCTCCACGTTGACCGAGAGACAACGCCACATGAAGAAAGGCAGCGAGAAGAAGGTGGCAAAGTTCGAAAGGACTACTGCCGCCTCCGCCGCAAAGGAGGAGGGGGGGAAATTACTTTCCAAGCCCTCCCCGCTGGCGGCCTCTAAGCCAATTCTGGGCGTGAAGAGTGCCCTGGATGAGAAGCCATCGACCTCCCGTGGGTCACAGGTGACTCGCCAGGAACGGGTCAGGAAAATAGCCGCGGCTCCAAAACCTGGACCGAATCCAACTCTCCCTGCCAGTAGGGCGGAGAAAAGGAACAGGTCGGCGGAAGAGAGCCCGAAGAATGACCCTAAAAAAGTGAGAAGGTCAGCCAGCTTCAAGGCAGAGGCAAGCTTGCAAATAGCCGTAGTCGACAGATCGGACCCAGATGGAAAGATCGCACCGACGAACTGGTTACGCGAAGCTGCTGGCTGAGATGTCGAAACCCGAGCGGAAGGAGGAGGAGGTAGAGTTTGAGGGGGCTGGATGGCAAAGAGGAGTCAAGGTCATCAGTTGCGGCAATAAGAAGGCTCTGGACTTCTTATCGTCAGCGATATCAAACCTTGGCGAAATCTGGCCGAAGGCCAAGCTCGAGATCCTGCCTCGCTCCTCCCTTCCCTTAAGGCCAGCGGTTGTGGTATGGATCCCGCCTCCAGTCCCGGAGTCGGGAGCCACTGTGCTGGGTCTGATAGGGAAGCAGAACCCGTTCTTAGGGGCGCAGGATTGGGAGATTCTCTCGTCCAATGTCCCTAAGAACGGTGGAAGGAATTACTGATTTGCGGTAAACCAGCAATCCCTGGAGGCCATTAGAATGCAGAAAGGAGCCCTCCGGTTCGGCTTCGGATCTATAAAGGTCCGCGTGCCGAACGATGGAGACGGCAGAGGGGGGCGGAGGACCACAGCCTAATGAAGGTGGTGCAGGTAAACCTACACCACTGTAAGGCGGCCTCGGTCGACCTCCTCCTAACCCTGACGAAGGACGACATCGACGTGGCTTTGGTCCAAGAACCCTGGTTGAGTGGAGGGAGGGTTGCAGGGCTTAAATCGCGTCAGTACAGAACCTTCGAACCTGCGGCAACAACAAAGGTAAGGACCTGTATATTGGTTAAGAATAATATTAATGCTTTTCTTCTTCCTTCCTACAGCTCCCCGGATTTAACCACAATTGTGTGTGAGCCGAGTCAGAACGTTCACTCGTTCACTCGTTCGAACGTTCGAACTCGAACGTTCACTCCTACTCGCGTCAGCGTACTTCCCGTATGATGCGGAGGACCCACCGCCGCACCAAGTCCGCGCGCTAGCAGGATTTGCCCACCGGAGCAAATCAAGGCTAGTGATGGGATGCGATGCCAACGGGCACCACACGCAATGGGGAAGCAGCGACATCAACAAGAGGGGTGAGTCGATTTTTGATTTTATTCTTGATTATAACCTAGTCATTTGCAATAGGGGAAACACTCCCACGTTGAGCAATAGAACTAGATCAGAAGTTATTGACCTGACCCTTAGTAGTGCTAGGGACATAGAAATTGTAGATTGAAGAGTGTCCGCTGAGTATTCCTTTTCGGATCATTCCAGGATTCTCTTCAATATTAGTGTCTCACTGCCACCGATAGCACCATTCAGAAATCCCAAGAAAACGGACTGGGAGAGGTTCTCTCAACTAGCCGCGGCCAAAGTGTCTGGTTACGAGGTGAGGCTTAGGGGGGAGAACACCGAATGCCAGGTTCGTTTCCTGTCTGGGGCACTCCGCAGTGCCTTTACCAGCTCCTGTCCAATAAGCCGTCCACGCAAGGGCAACAAGCCAGGATGGTGGACCTCTGAGCTGGCGGCACTGAGGAGAGCCACCCGAGCACTCTTTAACAGGGCCAAAAGCTCCGGCAACGATATAGACTGGGTTTTGTACAGGACGGGGCTCAGGCTTTATAAGAGTAGAATAAGAACAGTAAAGAGGGACTCGTGGAGGGAATTTTGTGGCTCAGTTTGCGAGGTTAACGAAGCAGCAAGACTACGCAGGATACTTGCCCGGGAAAGAACGACACCGGGCTTTATCCTAAGGTCGGATGGATCGTGGACGCAAACCAGCCGGGAGACTCTGGAAGTGCTTTGTAACAAGCACTTTCCGGGTTGCACTGATCACGGGTTAGAAGCGGAGGTGCTTCGCGGCATTCCTAGTTCGATTCGTGGTACAATAGCGAGTTCAACTGGGGGCGCAGTTGGCGACATTGTGGATGAGGACAAGGTTAAATGGGCGGTTGGATCGTTCAGTCCCTTCAAATCGGCGGGACAAGACGGTATCATACCGGCCATGCTGCAAAAGTCTCTCACCTCAATCTTACCGTTGCTCGTCGAAATTTTCATAGGGTGTCTCAGGAATAAGTATGTCCCTGAGGAATGGAGGGAAGTTAGGGTCGTTTTCATACCGAAAGCAGGCAGGCCATCCCACTTCTCCGCTAAGGACTACAGACCCATCTCTCTCTCGTCATTCCTGTTGAAGACGCTTGAGAGGCTGGTGGATCTGTACATCAGGAGCAGGATCACCCACAGGTTGTGCCAGTCCCAACACGCCTACATGAAAGGCAGATCGGTTGAGAGCGCACTCCATCGGGTGGTGTCCACGATAGAGAAATCTTTTGGTAATAGGGAATACACTCTGGGTGCATTTCTGGACATCGAAGGGGCATTTAATAATGTCAAACCGGAGGCTATTAACGCAGCTCTGACGCACTTCGACATCCCCGAGGCCATTAGGGGTTGGATTGATGAGATGCTAAAAGGCAGGATCATAAATCCATCCTTGGGGACGACCAAGCTGCGCAAGAACGTGAAGCGCGGTACACCCCAGGGAGGGGTTCTCTCCCCCCTCCTTTGGCTCTTGGTGGTGGACGGAATTCTGAGAGAGTTCCAGGGTTCTGGGGTTAGGGCAACCGTGTACCCCGATGATATAGCTATCCTGATATCGGGTAAATTCCTACCCACAATCAGCGAGGTTATGTCTCACGCGTTGAGGACTATTTCGAGGTGGGCGGACAGGAATGGTCTCGGCACGAACGCAGCTAAGACCGAGCTTGTCCTCTTCACTAGGAAATACAAGATCCCGGACTTTAGGAGGCCCCGCCTGAACGGCCAAGGCCTACCTCTGTCCGGACATGTGAAGTATCTCGGCATAATCTTGGATAGAAAACTATCCTGGAAGCTCAACGTGGCCGAGAGAGCGAAAAAAGGACTAAATGCCTTCTACGCCTGCAAAAAGGCCATCGGAGGGAGATGGGGCCTATCACCGTACATCGTTCATTGGATGTACACAGCAATAGTACGCCCGATTCTCTCCTACGGGGGCCTAGTGTGGTGGGAGGCGCTGCAACGCAACAGCAATCTTAAAACCCTAACAGGAGTACAAAGATGTGCTGCCAGGGCGATTACGGGAGCAGTAAAAAGCACACCGCAGGCTGGACTGAACACTCTACTGCATCTCCTGCCTCTAGACCTGTTCATGCTGAGCACTGCAGGCAAAACCCTGCTCAGGCTCAGAGAGCTCAACCTCGGTAACGAGGCCCAGCTCGGACATGCCAGTGTGCTACACAAGCTTAGACTGCTAAACTCTGGTCACGGGGTGAACCTGTCTGCTCCAACGGACTACATTCTTCCAAGACTTGAGTTTGACGGCAGACCCTCGGTGCTCCTGCCAAGCAGGGAGGACTGGGCGATAGGGGATTTAATCCCCCAAGGAGGCATCGCTATCTTCACGGATGGATCAAAGACCGAGGAAGGTACGGGAGCTGGCTTTTACTCAACCGCGCTGCAGATTGAGCGCCACTACAGGCTGCCTGACTACTGCAGCGTGTTCCAAGCGGAGGTCTTTGCGATCGAGCGGGCCGCGGAGTTCGTCCTGGAGGAACGGATATCGAACGCCGATATACACTTCTTCGTGGACAGTCAGGCCGCCCTGCTTGCGCTGGACTCCGTTGTGATAAAATCAAAAGTTGTATCGGAATGCAGAGGAAAGCTCAGGGAGCTCATGGCGACCTACAAGGTCAGACTCTGCTGGGTTCCAGGTCACTCTAACATTGAGGGCAACGAACAGGCGGATCGTCTGGCAAGGGTGGGCTCCTCAACTAGTTCCACAGAAGCTGATACCTGCGTTGGTATACCAATTTCGTCCCAGGCTAAACAAATGGAAGTGCTGGCAACGAACGCAGCCAATCTTGCCTGGATTAGCAGGAGTGATTGCGCTACGACCAGGTCTTTATGGCCAAAAATGAACTTGAGGAACTCGAGGACACTCCTATCCTTACCGAGGGAGCAGCTAAGAGTCGCAGTTGGAGTGATCACGGGGCATTGCCCAATAGGCCAAATGGTCTCCAGATGGAGGCCGGGGGTTATAGTTGATCACTGCAGGTGCTGCAATAACGTAGACGAGGAGGAAACTATAAACCACCTGCTCTGCCAGTGCCCCGCCCTATCACGAAGCCGCCTCCGGACGATGGGGGTTGGTTTCCTGGATAATCTAGCGGAGCTGGCAGAGCGACCGATTTCTAGCCTTCTGAGATTTATCAGGAGCGCCGTTACGGCTTTCTCGCGGCCTCTACCTGACCTTAACGGGGAGGCCCTGGCTGCGGGGGCTGGTGACTCGGCGCGCGGACAAGGAGTTCCCACCTAAAATTCCTAAATTTCTGTAATTTCTAATATCTCTCAATATTATTTCTTTCTTTTTCTTTTTTTTTTTAAGGGTAACCACAATGGGCCAAATGGGCCTAGGTGTCAGTAGTTCCCCCCCCGAGGGGAAGTACAAGCCCTTCCTACCTACCTACCTACCTTGATACCCCAAATATTCCTATGCTGGATACTATAACTATTTCTGATAAAGATGTGTCCATTGCAATTACACGTCTCAAGTCTAGTTTTAAATGTGATAATGGTGACTTTCCAACAATACTTCTCAAGCTTTGCGCCTCCAGTTTGGTCGAACCAATTGCTTCCCTTTTTAATTTATGTATAAAAAAAAGGAACATTTCTCAATTGCTGGAAATCTTGCCTAATTGTTCCAATTTTTAAAGCTGGTGATCGCGGCGATGTTAATAATTATAGAGCAATTGTGAAGCAATGCACAATCGCTAAATTATTTGATCATATAATCAAAGATAAATTGTTTGAGCATGTAAAAAATGTTACCTGTGATTCTCAGCACGGTTGTTTACCGGGCAGATCATGTTCAAATTTATTGCTTATTTCCAACTACATTGTTAAGGCAATGGAAAATGGTAAACAATTAGGTGTTATTTACACTGACTTTTCCAAAGCTTTCGACAAAGTAGATCATTTCATTCTTTTATCTAAACTAAAAAAGTTTGGTTTGTCTGATGCGTTAATATCATTTTTTGAAAGTTTCCTGATGGATAGATTGCTTTTTGTGAAGATTGGCACAATCATCTCTGATGTTGCTATTGATGCTTCCTCCGGCATTCCTCAAGGTACCCATTGTGGGCCTCTGCTATTTTTAATTTTCATTAACGACTTACCTCAGCACTTTAAATCGTCGAGCAGTCTAATGTATGCTGACGACGTCAAATTGTTCCGCTGTATCTCAGATACGTCTGATTGCACTGGCCTTCAGAATGATTTGTCTATTTTTCAATATTGGTGTTGCTCCAACAACCTATATCTTGTAACGAAGTGCTTTCGTGCCGGGGTGAAGCTCGCCGGATGTCCACGATCCTTCTCTGTCACAAATATTTGTTTGTGTCACGAGCCTGATAAGGATGAAAGAGAACTTTCTTGTTTTGTAAAAGAAAACAATATTTTAACAATTCTTTTCTTTTTATTCATAATTTTTTCGCTGTTTACAATTCCAAAGTATTCTCTTATTGTCTATTTGTACACTGGGTTTCTTATGTTCTACGTTTTGACTGGTTCGATGAACTGGACGGCCATCGGTAAAAATGATTTGGCCCCCCGACGAGGTCGAGGTAGGAAAGTAAGTCTACCGCTTGAAGGTTCTCTAGATCTTTCCACCTGCATGGAACCACCCGGGTGGCTTGAATCGGACCTCCCGTGGTCGGACCGCAGTTCGGACGGACAGTCGACTGGAAGTTGGTGAGATAAGGAACACGATTTCTTGTTTCGTTTGCTCTTTGCTTTATACTCGGAGTAGAAAAGAATAGAATGGCTGGGGGGGGGGGGGGGGAAGCTGAGCCATGGTGTGTATGAGAAAGGGACGCCGCCGGTGGGCGTAACCATGACACCTACTCGCCCTGGATTTTGGTGGGCTGTTGAAAGGGGACGAAATGAACTATTTCTCTGTGTCGTCGTTGGACACAACCTAGACAGACAATCCGCCAGTCTGACGCACTCGGGTAGCCGACACTCTTCGTTGGACGCAACCTAGAGATCAGGGTTCCAGAGTGTGTACGTGGAATGGATGCCATCGTTGGACGCAACCAAGACATCCACTCACTCTGGACTTCTCTGCCCTCGACCGGGGAAGGAGGTTAAGTGAACTAATCCTATGCGTTTCTGATATGACTTGCCGTGGGTGAGAGTAGGATGGCGGTCGTCGTTGGACGCAACCACGACCGTCAATCCGCCAGTCTGACACATTCGGGTAGCTGACACTCTTCGTTGGACGCAACCAAGAGATCAGGGTTCCAGAGTGTGTACGTGGAATGGATGCCGTCGTTGGACGCAACCAAGACATCCACCCACTCGGGACTTCTCTGCACCGGCAAAGTCTAGAAAAGAAATGAAGTGTTAAATAAAATAATTTTTGTCTCAATGACTTACCCCACTGATCGGCTGCTGGTGACTGATCTGATTTTTGCGTTTGTCGCTTCTTTTATACGCAACCAGTCACGCAGAATTTTGTTCTTGTTACCATGGTTGTAACTAGTATTCAAGAACAGCTGTTTGCCTGAGTCAAGGAGGGTGGGTTACACTTAAATTGCTATATGGTATCTTACTTTCTTAAAACTAAAGTTTAATGTTAGCACTTACATTTTTTTATTCTTTTTAAACATAATTACTACCTTCATGGTGTATTATTCAATTAACATAAAGTAATTTAGGCTGTCGCTCAGCGATAAGTATACAAAAAAATATATAATTCAATATAAAGAGAATAATGTGCGTATATGAGAAAAATAATGTGGGCACATTTTTTTTTTGTGGAAAAAAAATGCGTCTCACATGTCCCCTCGTCTTTCCGGGATTTCAGTGATCATCCGGATCCCGTCTGATGGAGTCGGAACTGAAACTTCCGGTCCTCGTAGTCCCGGATGAATCGACGGACGCCTTTGTGGCCTGTGTGGTTTATCTCGGCCAGGAGAATTCTTCGGATCTGGTTGTTCAGTGGTCCGGTTTTGAGGCTGATGGCTGGGGGAATTTCTATTTCCGCGTCTTCTGTGCTGAGTCTCGGGTTTTTCCGCGGTGGAGGGCCTTCATTTTCAGACTCATCGGTGCTGATAATTATGCTGCTGTGATTGGGATCGGTGCTGTAGGTTTGGCTATGGCTGTTGATTGTCTGGCCGCTGCTGTTGGAGCTGGCACTGCGGTTTGACCGGGTGTTGCTGGTGCCACTTCCTGAGCTGCTGCTGCGGCTAGAGGGAGCGTAGACATTGTTGACATAGGGGGTTGGTTGTTGGAAGTGTGTTGTTGTTGTGGTGCTACTTCCTGAGCTGCTGCTACGGCTGGAGTGAGCGTTGTTGTTGGCATATGGGGTTGCGTGTTGGATGTTTGTTGCTGTTGTGGTGCTACTTCCTGAGCTGCTGCTACGGCGGGAGTAAGCGTTGTTGCTGGTATAGGCATTTGAGTGTTGGGTGTTTGTTGCTAGTGCGATGATATTTCCTGAGCTGCTGCTACGACTGGAGTGAGCGTTGTTGCTGGTATAGGCATTTGAGTGTTGGGTGTTTGTTGCTAGTGCGATGCTATTTCCTGAGCTGCTGCTACGACTGGAGTGAGCGTTGTTGCTGGTATAGGCGTTTGAGCGTCGGGTGGTTGGTGCTATTGCGATTGTTGGGCGTGTCTCTGGGTGTGTTGGAGGCTTCCCGGGTGTTGCGGTCTTTGTGCTCACGGGATATTCTATGGTGGTTGTTGTAGATCTTGTCGTTGTTGTGCTGGTGGTACGAGGAATGGTGTTTATTGTGGTTGTGATGTGGGTTGGTGTCAGCGTCTCTGCTTGTGTCGGGGACTTCTCTGCAGGACTGTCTGCAGATAAGCCGGTGTCATCACGTGTGGTTTGGTTGGGTGGTCATCGGTAGGTGTTGCGGATCTGGTTGTTGTTGTGCTGGTGGTACTGGGCGGTGCGTTTGTTGTGGTTTTTGGTTTGGCTTGTTGGGTTCTTCCCCGTTTGGTGCCAGCGGGGGCAGGTTTTGGCACTGCTGCTCGTGCATGGATGGGGACGGAGATGCCCGGGGCTGATCTTTGGGGACCACCCTGATCCTCCCTTTCCCGTGTGGGATTTCTTTTAGGTCACATGGTAGGCGCTGTATTCGGGGAAGACTCCCTTCCGCTTTTGCCATGGTGTGACAGAATTTGCTCACCGTGTCCTCAAACGTGGCCATCCTTTCTGTGGGATAGGTGAGAAAATATTTAGATTAGAATGAGATTTTGGAAAAGTGTGGTATCATGACGAAATAAAGGGGTAATGGTGGGCTAAGCGTTGGTTTTATGTTTGGGGTGAAGATATGCTGTGATGAAGGTATGGTTTAATTTCACTTATGTGAAACGTATTCGTGCGTGATTTTCCGTGATTTTTTTTCTTTGATAATCGCGATGACTGGTGATTTAAAACTGATAATTATGTAAGGACCAATGTATTTTGGGGCAAGCTTTGCGTTAAAGTTGTGGATGGCTTTGGATAGTTGATGATTTTTAATTAGTACTTTCTGACCTACCTTTGGTCATCGCCCATGGTCGTCGTCGTAAGTTGTAATACCGTGCTTGGTCTTTGGAGGCTCGGGCTAGGTTGTTTTTGACAATGTCGAAAATACCTTTCAAGGTGTTTTGCCATTCGTCTGGGTTTTGGGTAGTGTTCCCTGTCCCCAGCGTTACTTCGTCGTAGAGTGCTTTGGGTAGTCGAGGCTGTCTTTCCTGAGTCAGGAACGCCGCACTATACCCCGTGGTTGCGGAAACGCTGGTGTTGAGGGCGAGCATGATTTCGGGTAACTGTTCGTCCCATATTTTTTGATTGTTCTGAATTGTTTGAGACATTATGGTTTTTATTGTTCGGTTGGCCCGTTCGGTTGGGTTCTCTTGGGGTGAATAGGGTGCCGTGAATTGCTGTTTGATTCCTGTTTCCTCGAGGTATTTTCCGAAGCTTCGGCTGGTGAACTGAGTGCAGTTGTCGGTCAATAACACTTTTGGGGTACCGTATCTGGCGAGTATTCGTTCTCGAAAGGCTTTGATAGTTGTCTGGGTGGTGGCTTTGCGCAACGGAATTAGTTCGGTCCATTTGGAGAATTGATCAAAAAATACCAAAAGCATGGTGTTACCGTGCTTCGACCGGGGTAGTGGTCCGATGAAGTCGGCACACAGGGTTGCCCATGGTTCCTCGGGGATTCTGGTCAGCATCTCACCAGCTGGTTGTTGTTGGCTTACCTTGTACCTTTGACAGGAATCACATGTTCGTACATACTTTGTTATGTCGCGAAACATTCCCGGCCAATAGTAACGTGAAATGATTCGTTGGGTGGTCTTTCTGATACCGAGGTCTCCTGCTGTAGGGCTGTCGTGATTTTCCTCGAGAACTTCTTCCTTAGCGGTGTTGCTACGCATAATTTCCATGGTGTTGTTTCGTCGTCGTGTTGGCTCTGTGGGATATGTCGGTATAGCTGGTTTTCGACGATGGCGTAGTCCGAAAACTTCGTAGGGTTTTGTTGTACCTCTGTCTTCTTCCGATCTAACCATTTGCAGCTTGGAGCTTCCGTGACTTGTATTCGCTGTAAGGTCTCTATGGGTTGTCTTGACAAGGCATCGGCTACAATGTTTTGTTTTCCTTTGCGATACTGAATGGTGAATTGATATTGTTGTAACTCTAGCGCCCATCTCGCTATGCGTCCCGTTGGGCTTTCGATGGAATTCAACCATTTTAGAGATAGATGATCGGTTATCACGATAAATTTGTATCCTTCCAGGATATCCCCAAATGATGGCAAGACATTCTTTTTCTGTTGGAGAATAATTCTTCTCTGCTCCATTAAGATGCCGACTTGCATAGGCGATTACTTTTTCTGTCCCCTCGATATTTTGGGTGAGTACTGCTCCTAGCCCGTATTCGCTTACGTCCGTTTGGAGGGTGAAGGTTTTCTCGAAGTCTAGACACGTTAGGACGGGTGCTTGTGTCAGTTTGGTCTTGAGTTCGTCGAAGGATTCTTGCTGCACGTTGGTCCATTTAAAATGTTTACCTTTTTTCAAGAGTGAGGTTAGTGGTTGAGAGATGGTTGCAAAGTCGGGTACAAAGCGTCGGTACCAGGATGCAATGCCAAGGAATCGACGTACTTCTCGTACTGTTTTGGGTGGTTGTAGCTATCGTATAGCAGCTACCTTATCGGGGTCGGTATGTATGCCTTCTTCGCTTACCACGTGCCCGAGATATTTCACTTTTGTCTGGAAGAAGGAGCATTTTTCTGGATTTATTCTTAATTTTGCTGCCCGTAGTTGTTGGAAAACTGTATGTAGTTTTTCCATGTGGTCTTCAAGGGAAGTACCTGTTACGATAATATCATCCAAGTACGCGAAAGCAAACGGTTCTAGTTTAGGGCCAATAACTTGGTCAAGGGCGCGCTGGAAGGTGGCTGGGGCGGAGTGTAGGCCGAAGGGCATGACCCGCCATTGAAATAATCCTCGCCCTGGGATAGTGAAGGCTGTGTATTTTCTGCTATCTATGGCCATGGGAATTTGCCAGTAGCCGTCTTTTAGGTCTATGCTGCTTATGTACTTTGCATTGCGTAGCTTGTCGAGGATATGCGTTATTCGCGGTAAGGGGTAAGCGTCAGGTATAGAGTTTTTGTTGAGTTGCCTATAGTCAATGCATAGCCGCCATGTCCCTGTCTTTTTCTTCACTAACACTATAGGCGCACTAAAGGGGCTATGTGATGGTTCGATGTAGCCTTTTTCGAGGAGTTTGTTTACTTCTTCGTTTATGACTGCCTGCATGGCTGGGTTTCAAAGTATGTACCTTTGCTTGATGGGACGTTCGTCTGCCATGACTATTTTGTGCTCGGTGATATGTGTTGTACCTGTTTGCTGGCTAAATTGTTGGAGCTCGGTATTTAAGAAGTTATTAATACAAAGTTCTTTTTGGGTATCGTGGTGTGTTATGGTTTGATAGTGGTGGTTACGAGGGGTAGATTTGTACTTACTTATCTTCATGTGGTTTCCTCCAAATCGGAGCGAAAAATTTGCTTTTTCTAGGAAGTCTAACCCTATTATTACGTCGTCAGGTGTTGTCTCAAGTATCAAGAATTGTTGTTGGGTTTGGAAATTTCGTAGTCGGACGAGGGTGTTGATTTAGTAGTGTAAGGATACGCTTGATCCATTGTAACTTTTACCGGGGGAACCAGTGGTTGTTTGTCGGTTCTTAGTGTCTGGGCGAATCGTTCGTTGATGAAACTTGTAGAGGCTCCGGTATCGATTATTGCCTCCTTTTTGCTGCCTGCTATGGTGATTTCGGTCGTCAAGTGGGGAATACTGCTTTGGTGTGTTTCGGTTTTTTCTGAGGATTGGTTTGTAGGGAAATCGTTTATCCTCGCTCGGGCCGATTTCCTACGTCGTTTCCCGTTCTCGGTCGGCAACAATGGATGGTTCTAACATTACGTTTGGTATTCTTCTCGTAATCGTTGGATAGGACTCGTCGTCCTTTTTACTGCCCCTTTTTGGTTTTGTCGGTCGTTTGTAGGAACTTCCATTGATATATCGAGGTCTGTTGACTTCCAGAGCTCCTGGCGATAGAGCTCTGCGGTGGTTACTTTCTAAGTCCACGAGTCGTGTTGCCTGGTCCATAGTGTACTTTCCATTGTTTATGAAGCAGCCTAGTCCTTTACGCAGTTCATCCACCGTTCCTTCAGTTTCCAGCTTAAACTCTGCTAGATATTTTTGTAACTCGTCTTTTTTCAAGGAGTAAATCCAGCTTGTCGATGGCATGATGGGTTTATCGATATGGTGTGTCTTCGTTGATGGCTGGTAGGCTACTGTTGATCTATTGTTGTCCGAGCTGTGTCTTCGTTGGTGGCTGGTAAGTAACTCCTGATCTAAATGATTGTCGTCCGCGCTGTGTCGTCGTTGATGACTGGTAGACAACTGCTGATCCAAATGATCGTCGTCTGCGCTGTGTATTTGTCGATGGCTGGTAGACAGCTAATGATCCAAATGATCGTCGTTTGCGCTGTGTCTTTGTCGATGGCTGGTAGACAACTGCTGACCCAAATGATCGTCGTCTGCGCTGTGTCGTTGTCGATGGCTGGTAGACAGCTGCTGATCCAAATGATCGTCGTCTGCGCTGTGTCTTCGTCGATGGCTGGTAACCTACTGCTCTCGTCGTCGCTTGTATGAGGTTATTATATTGTATTATTTTATTATATATATAGTTTTATTGCATAGGAGGAGAATAGATACACCTTGAATTTAAGAATTCTAAACAAAAAATTTGGTTTTAGTTGTATAGTGGGGAATAGGAGAGGCTGACAGAGTTTCGTTCTTCCTTTTTTTTTTCTTTTCCGCGGAAGAAATGGAGAGAAAATACGGAGGGAGGAGCAAAGAAACAGACAAGGAATCTTTCGCAAATGCTTAGTAAACTTATCAGGTCCCTGCTCGGGCGCCATTGTAACGAAGTGCTTTCGTGCCGGGGTGAAGCTCGCCGGATGTCCACGATCCTTCTCTGTCACAAATATTTGTTTGTGTCACGAGCCTGATAAGGATGAAAGAGAACTTTCTTGTTTTGTAAAAGAAAACAATATTTTAACAATTCTTTTCTTTTTATTCATAATTTTTTCGCTGTTTACAATTCCAAAGTATTCTCTTATTGTCTATTTGTACACTGGGTTTCTTATGTTCTACGTTTTGACTGGTTCGATGAACTGGACGGCCATCGGTAAAAATGATTTGGCCCCCCGACGAGGTCGAGGTGGGAAAGTAAGTCTACCGCTTGAAGGTTCTCTAGATCTTTCCACCTGCATGGAACCACCCGGGTGGCTTGAATCGGACCTCCCGTGGTCGGACCGCAGTTCGGACGGACAGTCGACTGGAAGTTGGTGAGATAAGGAACACGATTTCTTGTTTCGTTTGCTCTTTGCTTTATACTCGGAGTAGAAAAGAATAGAATGGCTGGGGGCGAGCTGAGCCATGGTGTGTATGAGAAAGGGACGCCGTCGGTGGGCGTAACCATGACACCTACTCGCCCTGGATTTTGCTGTACTGGGCTGTTGAAAGGGGACGAAATGAACTATTTCTCTGTGTCGTTGGCGCGGTTTTGTCGTGGGTGAGAGTGGGATGTCTGTCGTCGTTGGACACAACCTAGACAGACAATCCGCCAGTCTGACGCACTCGGGTAGCCGACACTCTTCGTTGGACGCAACCTAGAGATCAGGGTTCCAGAGTGTGTACGTGGAATGGATGCCATCGTTTAACGCAACCAAGACATCCACTCACTCTGGACTTCTCTGCCCTCGACCGGGGAAGGAGGTTAAGTGAACTAATCCTATGCGTTTCTGATATGACTTGCCGTGGGTGAGAGTAGGATGGCGGTCGTCGTTGGACGCAACCACGACCGTCAATCCGCCAGTCTGACACATTCGGGTAGCTGACACTCTTCGTTGGACGCAACCAAGAGATCAGGGTTCCAGAGTGTGTACGTGGAATGGATGCCGTCGTTGGACGCAACCAAGACATCCACCCACTCGGGACTTCTCTGCACTGGACCAGGGAAGGAGGCTAAGTTGACTGATCCTATGGGTTTCTGATATGACTTGCCGTGGGTGAGAGTAGGATGGCGGTCGTCGTTGGACGCAACCACGACCGTCAATCCGCCAGTACGACACACTTGAGCGGCTGACACTCTTCGTTGGACGCAACCAAGAGATCAGGGCTCCGGAGTGTGTACGTGGAATGGATGCCGTCGTTGGACACAACTACGTCAGTCAATCCGTATTATTCTATTAACATAAAGTAATTTAGGCTGTCGCTCAGCGATAAGTATACAAAAAAATATATAATTCAATATAAAGAGAATAATGTGCGTATATGAGAAAAATAATGTGGGCACATTTTTTTTTGTGGAAAAAAATGCGTCTCACAATCTAAATATTAATAAAAAAAGTGTTGCGTTATCTCGTTCACAAAGAATCAAAATGGTATTTTATTCGATTATACTATTTATAATCAGTTGTTAATTCATAAAGACGAAATTAATGATCTGGGAGTAATTTTTGATTTTCAGCTGAACTTTAAATGGCATTATGACTATATTATTTCTAAATCATATTCCATGCTTGGTTTCATTAAAAGAAATACACAACATTTTAAGGACCCCTGACAATCAAATCACTATACGTTTCTTTAGTTCGTAGTAAACTTGAATATTGCTCTATTGTGTGGAATCCTATATATATGAATCATTCAATCGTATAGAAAAAGTTCAAAAAATTTTGAGCAAATACGCATTAAAAAAGTTATTTTGGTCCGACGCGCGATTGCCTCCATATGACGCACGCCGTAAATTGCTTGGCTTGCAATCCCTAAAAGATAGACGTAGTCTTCGTTCGTTGATTTTTGCTTACAAAATTTTGTCAGATGATATTAAGTGTATCGATCTGTTTAAACTTTTCCATCTTTATGACGCTCCTAGGAGTCTAAGGCAGAATCGCCTGTTTGTTGAAAATGTACATAGGACTAATTACGCTTATAATGAGCCCATAGCTAGGTGTTTACACTTATACAATAGTTTTGCACATATTATTAATTTCAATGTTAATGAAGCTAAATTTAGATTAAATTTATTTACTCTTTTTAATTAGTTTTAGGAATAGTCTGTAAGATTGTAAATCGGTAGATGGAAATAAATAAATAAATAAATAAATAAATAATAATGGAGCTGGATGAAATCTTTGCAAAGAAGAATAAAAAAATTTTGTTGCTGATTGATAATGCATGTCATATCATAAATTGTCATAAATTAAACTTTACCCCAGGAAACATTGAAGTATTGTTCTTGCCACCTAACACCACAAGCCTTATTCAGCCATTGGACCAGGGTAAAATGCTTTTAGTTTCAGTTATATTAAGTCCACAGCTAAGTACTAGCGATTGAAAGTGGTCGTATGGATACTTTTTTAAAAAAGTTTAGCATTTAGATACTTTGTATATTGTGAAACGGTCTTGGTGGCTTGTAACACCACAAACCATAAAAAATTGCTTCCGAAAATCGGGAAATTCGAAGGAAATGGTATCCGAAGAAGTATTTCAAGATGAATCGGACGAATGTGATCAAGAGTACTTTTGTAATGATTTTGATGGCGAAGAGAACGACTGCTTCGGAGAAATTAATGAAGAAGAACTAATTAATGAAATCCTCTGTGAGGAGGTTGAAGAGGTGGAAAATGAACAAGAAGCACCCGAAAAGCCAAAAAGAGAGGATGTTATTAAAGGCTTCTTCATTCTCAAAGAGTATTTAGACTTTGACGAAGGCCACGATTCTATTTGTAAATTAGAAGATATTCTCTTCAGAATTCGTGAAAAGGAGCTCGTCCAAAATAAAATCCAAGACTATTTTCAGTGCTAATAGTAGTTTTAAGTAAACAAATTTTTTTAAATATTCGTATTTACTTCTAACTGATTTCTCAGCAAATGTTATTTTTAAACTATGGATTAATATTTTTTTACCAAATTTATTTATTATTTACCAAATGTGATTTTAAGTGAAGTGCAATCACGTGTTTTGTTTTTGCTATGTTTTTATGTATAGATTTGTACAATGTACATATATTTGTTGGACAAATAAACGATATGTCGTACAAAATAATGTGTATTAATTTTATTTCAAATATATATCTGCACACTCATAGGAAATTTTTTAAATTTTGTTTCTGACGCATATAAGAAAATATCTTTCCTATATGCGTGTTATATATACATATAAGAAAATATCTTTCTTATATGCGTGTTCTCTTTATAAGAAAGCTCGCATATAAGAAACAAAATCTGTACATTTTCAGACTTTCTTATATGCGTATTGTACTGTACTACATTTGGAACTAGGCTGATTGCCAGCGGAATTTTAAACTACTCGAGTACAGTCATCCTTTGCCCCCATAACGAAGATACTACTATAATCAATGAAGAAGTTCTTAATCTCTTAGTTGGTGAGGCCACCTTTCTCAGCCTTGATTCTGAAAGGGACGTATCTTATCGAATCCCTCTGAAATGCCAGCCCACAAACTAAACTTGAAGATAGGGGCAATAATTATGCTATTTAGGAATTTAAACACGAAGAAAGGCCTTTGTAATGGCACCCGCCTTGTAATGGTAGTCACAAGATTGTCAAAAAATTTAGTCATTTGCAATATTCTACCAGGATCTTTTCAAGGATTTTCAAGGATGTACTGCATTTATTCCAACGATAGATTTAAGCCCTCCAGATCCTAATATACCTTTCTTACTTCGTCGAAGATAATTTCCCATCAAAATTGCCTTTTCAATAACTATCAACATATCGCAAGGCTAAACGCTGGATAAAATTGGAGTGTACTTGCCCAAGCCAGTATTCAGCCATGACCAACTTTGTGTTGCTTTTTCAAGGGTTCGTCGTTCAACAGATATCAAGGTGAAGGTCAACATTGATGCTCTGCAAGGCCGGTTATTAAAAAATCAAAGAATGTTTTCACAAACAATGTTGTTTTTAAAGAAATATTCTCAAAAAATATTTGAATCAAGCACAAACAATCCTAATTAATTGCGATTAATTTTTACTTTTGAAAAACCAAAATAAATAAACCAAAAAAGTGTAAGTTGAGAAAGTCCAAAAAGCTTCGCAATTTCTTTTACGAAATAAATAAAAAATAATATAATAACTTCCTGGCGAAGACAGTCTTATATACTAGTATAATTATAAATAGCTTAAAATTGTGAACAAAGAAGTCAGTTATATATAGTAAAACAAAGATCAAAGTTGGTTTCAACTCATTGAATTCTTCACCTGAAGATCGAGGATCCGACGACAAACCACCTGCGAGGTTTAATTTTCCAAGTACTTAAATAGTCATTACTAATAACACTGGCCGACAGCCATTTTGTAACGGGCTGTTTGACGGCATATTCTAAAGGATTTGAAACATTGCCTTTTCATCGACCAAGGAATTCGATGAGGAGACTGCGATTCCGCTCCGGCTTTGCTCAGTTTGGGACGGGGTTCTTGTCTCCAGAAACGTTATCAGAAAATATAAATAGTGTGGAATAAATAGAAGGAGAGCTAGAGCGAAAGAAGTGCGAAAAGAAAAAAAAAATAGATAGACAGGAAGAAAAGGAAACCGGGGCACTACTTACCATCCCCTCATCTTTCACGTAATCCACCCACAAAACCCCTTCATTCAACCGTGTACATGTTTACACGCGCGAAAACAACATATAATTCATGTACCCTTTATTCAAATCAAAAATAAATTTTCTTCTGGGCATTACAAGAAGTTCGATCGCCTAGAGGTCGACCTTGACATAAAGTAGTTTAGTGAACAATATCAGGTTTGAGTTTTATTGTGAGCTACAAAAGAAGATTTTGGTTTTTCTAGTCGTAAAGCTTTACGATTTTCTTGCTTATGAAATCGAAAAATTTTTGAACATTTTTATTGGTTACAATTACAATACAGTGAAAGCTTCCGTGGGCGGACACCGATCGTCAGAGCAAGTTTGTCCGTTAGCGAGAGGTGTCCGCCTACGGGATAGTTGAACTGGAACTGAAGAACGCCAAGGAACTGAAGAAACTATCCGCTTATTAGAGGTGTCCGCCTGCGGGAGGTGTCCGCAAGTAGAGGTTTCACTGTAAATCAAAAGGTGGTGTTTAATTACTCCAAGGTGTTTCTTTTTTTTTTTTTTTTCTTTTCTTATCTTCGTTAAACCGTTTGTTAAGTTTCAACGTTTAAGGTTATTCTTAGTGTGTACAGAGCAATCTCATCTTATAATCAGTACGAATAGAAATACAGTGAAAGCTACCGTGGGCGGACACCGATCGTCAGAGCAAGTTTGTCCGTTAGCGAGAGGTGTCCGCCTACGGGATAGTTGAACTGGAACTGAAGAACGCCAAGGAACTGAAGAAACTGTCCGCTTATTAGAGATGTCCGCCTGCGGGAGGTGTCCGCAAGTAGAGGTTTCACTGTACTTAATTAATTGTGAAGTTAGAAGAATTAATAAAGATCATTTGTTTCGGTACATGGATTCGTAAGGTTCTAAGAAATAGTGACTAAATTTACATGAATACGAAATGCTTATGCTTAAAAGTAACTTCAGAAAATTCAATAAAACTTTAATACATTCTCTGGAAAGGGATTTTTTTTTTTCCATTATAATTAATTGTATAATTAATTCTGCTTTCTGTTGTTTTATTGTGAATTTTTTTTTGTTGTTGTTGTCATGTGTTTAGTTTCTGCACTTTACTTGGTTTTGTTTCTGTGCCTTTATTTATACATCAAATAATATATAAATGGTATGTATGTAAAATAAAGCGCGTTCATGTGAAGCCGCTATTGAGTTTGTGTAGTTGTAGTTTGTAGCATTTACGCATTACTTACAGTTTACATCTTTTTTTTTTATTGTGAATCGGATGTTTTTCTTTTCAACATTTGAATGGTACACGTTTTTATTGTTTTGTGTTTTTTGGTATTCAATAGCTTATTAAATAAATGTGGCGGTGGTAAGACACTTAAATATGAAAAGTATTGCAAGTATGTATTTGCCTTTTGTGAGTTTGTATATAAATAAATATTCACCATTTTTGTACAATAACAACACAAAGTAAACCAGCTCACATTATTATCCAAGAAAAGATGAGTTGTACGAATTTTTATTTGAGGTCGTTACTGACTGAGAGGTGATGCCCTTTTTAGTGCGTTTTAATGATCTCTTAATGGCGGTTCACTGATGCCAATGATGTTCTTGATCATGATGATGCTTTAAAGTTTTCACAGTTTTAATTTTGAATTTATTATATTTTGACTTTATATTTTTTTTTACTTTATGTTTTTAAGTTGATTATTTTTTAATTTCAATTTTAAACTTTCTATTACCTTTTGATAAATGTTAAAAACAAATGCCTTGAGTTATTATGTACATATATGGACATTTCGGATGTACATACATATTTTTAAATTTAATCAAGGTTTTTTTTTTTTTTTTTTTTTTTTATTAGATTTTTTTACTGGCATATATTTTTTTTATAATATGCAATGAAAAGTTCCAATTACAAGTTTAACGATTTCTACTTTTAAAGATTTTTTTTTTTTTTAAGTCTCTTTACTGGTTGCTCACAATTTCCAAATCTGTTAACCAAAATAAACTTATGGTACAGTCTCTTCCGCGGTTCAAACAAATTCTTCCGAGAGTACGTCCATCCTCTTACGCGATCAGAATTCAAGTTTCAACACATTCCCTATTTTCTTCAAATTAAGCCGCCATCGGCACGCGACAAAACTGCACTCTCGGCCTCGCACGTCGGAACAGCCAAAAAAGAAGAAAGAGCAAAAAAGAAAAACAACTAGGGAACTGCGATCACCTCGTTGCCAAGTGATACTACTTATGGAAAGAAAGAGCCAACAAACCTATTTCTTCTTCGGCTAATTGTCGCTTCCCTTCTGTACAACAGATTTTTTTTCCTTTTTTTTTCTTCTTCTCCTTCCTCCTTCTTACGCGTGAGTACAAAACAACTGGCTTCTTATGAATTTTACCCCGAAAGAAAAAAAAAACGCAATACTAGAATATTAAAAAAAGACGGTTACACAAACTTGACACTTTCCCGATGATCCCATCAGCAGGCAAAATGTCAAGAAATTCAGCAACGTGTGGCTCGACCATGCCCTGAGATTAAAGCCGGGCTTTTGTACTTTACTAAATCTTTAGCATGATGTGTTCCTAATGGTTTGTCTTTAAGATCCGAGATTTCGTAAAGGGGGCCGCTGACGTGTCGAACAACTTTGCACTTTGCGAATTTAGGAGCTAGCTTAGCATTGGAATGATTCGCTGCGCTACTTAGGAAGAAATTTCTTTTGTAAACGATTTCGCCAGGTGCAAAAGAGATGTTCCTGGATCGCAAATTATACCTATGAGAAATCTTTCTATTCGTATCTTGGAGACTTTTACTCACAAGGCTTCGAAGCAACTCTCGGCCGGTGTCACTTGGAATGAAGCAAGCGTCCTTTTCGTTAAGCGTATTTAATTTCCGGTGTACTTCATATTGTGTCCCGTTACTAACGTAATTCTGTCCAAAAACTAAATAAAAGGGTGTCATGCCTATCGAATCGTGAACAATCGTTCGCAGTGAACAAGCAATAGCACTTAAATGGAGATCCCAATCTTTCTGATGCGGACTGACATACGACCGAATTTTAGACAAAATAGAACGATTTACTCGTTCAGCCGCGTTCGCTTGGGGGGAGTACACAGCTGTTAATTGTTGTTTAACCCCGTACGATTGTAGAAATTCTTTAAAATCTTTCGATTTGAATTGCTTGCCGTTGTCCGAGAAAACAAATTCCGATACCCCGAAAATGTGAAAGATCTCCTTTTCCATAACTTCCGTCCCCTTTTTCGAAGTTGCCACGCGCAGCGGTTTCAACCATACAAATTTCGAAAACTGATCTATCACAACAAATATAAACTTATTACCTTGAGAAGATCTAGGGTAAGGACCGAGAAAATCAATGAAGAGTCTCTGGAATGGCTTTTCTGCTATTATGGCATTACCCATTGGTGGTCTTAAAACATATGTTGGCGCTTTAGACTGCTTACAAACTTCACAAGCGTCTACAAAAATTCGACTTGCTGCGACATTTTTGGCCAAAAATATAACTGCTGTAACCGACGCAAGGTTTTATAAAAACCGTCATGAGCACACAGCGGCGGATTGTGGGCATCGGAAATTAGCTTGGCAGTAAGAGGTTTTGGAATCCATATCTTCCAACAACTTTCACTTCTTTCATCAGTCAGTTTAGCAAATGTCATCTGTCTATATATGATCCCTCCTTCAACCTTTGTACCGGGGAACTTAGAAGGCTTATCAGTAATTGTTTTCACGAGATCTAGGTATTCCGTTGTTTTAAAAGATTCATTATCGAATAACTGTTCTGGCTCAATAATTTCTTCTAGGAAAGCGCGCGACAATGCGTCAGCAACTACATTTTCCGCACCCTTCCTGTATTCAATCGTAAAGTCAAACCTCTGAAGTTTAAGACTCCATCTGGCTAATCGTCCGCTAAGATCTTTTTGATTCATTAGCCATTTTAGACTCGAATGATCAGTGACAACTTTAAAGGGTAGCAACTCAATATAGGGTCGAAACTTCTTCACGCTCAGAACTGCAGCTAAACACTCCAATTCGGTTACAGTATAATTTCGCTGTGCCGCATTAAGTTTTTTTGACATATACGCAATTACTTTTTCTTCGGAGTGGTCACCTAACTGATATAAAACACTGCCCACGCCTAACTTGCTGGCATCACATTGGATGACACAAGATCTTGTATAGTCCGCATGGCATAAAACAGGCGCGCTAGTCAGAGCGGTTTTAAGGCTATTCAGAGCACTATCAGCTTCTTCTGTCCAGTGAAATTTCTTGCGTTTACACAAAGTATCAGTAAGCGGCGCAGCTAGTGTCGAATAATTGTTAATAAATCGTCTGTACCAACCGCTGAGTCCTAAGAACCGTCGAACTTCTTTACTGTTTTTCGGAATTGGGTAGTCTGCAATGGCTGATATCTTATCGGGATCAGTTCGTAATTTTCCCTCCCCTACTATGTATCCTAAATATCGTATCTGTTTACAACAAAATCTACATTTTTCTAAGTTTATTGTAAGCCCAGATTTCCTGAGTAATTCGGCCAGTACATCTAACCGATGAATCATGGCTTCAAAGTTCGGTGCAATGACAATTATGTCGTCCATATAAACAGAATACCATTCTCTATATTTTTGCGGAATGATAAGGTCCATAAGTCTAACAAAAGTTTGCGACGCATTACAAAGACCAAATGGCATCCGTTTGAATTGATAAAGCGGTATTCCAGGTACAGCAAAGGCTGTAATCTCCCTTGATTCGTAATCCAATGGAATCTGCCAATAAGCATCTTTGATGTCTACCCCAGATATCCAAACCGTGTCTGGCAAACGAGACAATAACGTATCGACTGGAGGAATAGGGTATGCACATTTTTTTGTAACTTTGTTTACATTTCGCGCATCTAAGCACAGTCGATTCTTTTCCCCCTTCCGAACTAAACTCATCGCGCTACACCAGGGACTATTGCTAAGCTCAATCACGTCAAGCGCTAACATTCGATCAATTTCTTGGTGAATAATTTTCTCAACTGGCGGCGACACCGGGTAAAACCGTCTTTTAATTGGAGAAGCACCTTGTACGTCTATGTGATGTTCTAGCAAGTCCGTTTTACCTAAACCGAGCACTTTAGAAGAAGGAAATTTGTCAATAGTTTTTTGTAGAAGTTCTTTCTGTTTAATGTTCAATAGGTGCCTTTCAGGATCCTCTTTAAATGTTACTTCATCTAACCTAGCAATTTTCAAATCGAATGCGTCCCAGAAATTCATACCTAAATACAATCTTTGGACCAACCCGGGAATTATATATAAAAGTATATTTTTGGTTTTTCCTAAAAACGTAATCGGAGCTGTGACACAACCAACTATTTCCTGTAGACCACCATTTGCACATTTTACTTTAGCCACAAATCTGTGAAATGGTAAGTTTTCGTAATTTAAAAAGTCGATTGCACCCTTTCCCAAACAACTTATGTTTGCCCCGGAATCCATCAATCCTTCTAAATTTTTCCCAAAAAGTTTTACCGTCTGAAATGGTCGAGAGTCGTCCTCGCTATTGCCCGAAGTGTTAAGTACAACCGTCGCTATCTCCTTATGATGCCTGTGCAATTTTTTGTGTAACTCTCTCGTTCTTTCTATTCCTTTAGCAGGACCGGACTGAAGGTTTCCGCTTTGGAAAATTTTGTCACATTCGGGTTTATAATTATTCTGTCTGTCTTCTAGAGTCAAGCATTGTATGTTCTTTTTAGTTTTAGAAACGTATTTGAACAGTTTACGGTCTTCGATTTTCGTAAGAGCTTTTTGTTCAACTGGTGATGAAAGCAAAGCTATTTTTCCGGATTCTGTATTGAACAGTCCTGCTCCGGGATTAGGCTGTTCGTTCGCCAGTTTAAATTATTTTTCTTTCGGCAGTTTGTGCAAGAAGGAGAAACTACATTTTTCTGGCCACATTTATAACAAAACAATTTCGTAACCGTGCTCTCGCATTCGCGAAATGAATTACCTTTGCCATCGCAATTCCAACAAACCAATTGGCCTTGACCCGATTTAATGTGGTGAACCTCATTTACAGATAACCCTTCCCCTTCTTCGCATAGAGAAAATTCATGTACCTGTCGTTTCCCCTGCTGGCGGGCCAAAAGCTGTTGCTCCGCGGAGCGGCAATTATCGCGAAGAGCATGTATTGTCCGAATATCCGCTGCGAATATGAGCTGCCAAATACAAGTTCAAGTTCAAGTTTGGCTTAATGATTTCAATTAGTCGGATATCATCCAATGGATTTTCCATCTGCCCGTTTAAAGTCACAATTTTGTTTAAAAAGTCATCAAAACATTCAGCCTGCTTGCAGTCCATCATTGTTTTCAATAATACAAAATCACTATTTAAGGGCCGAAATTCTTTCATTAACGCTAGCTTCAAATCATTCCAAGTCGGCAGATTATTTGTTCGCAAAAATCTCCAAAACCACTCATCCGCCTTGTCAGTCAAGAGTAAATGGAAGTTTGCACAGATGTGCTGCCAACTCAAATTCTGACGAGATTTCAACGTTTCAATTCTAAATATAAAATCGGTAACCGAAATGGAACTTTTGTTATCTGAAAATTTTAAATTCCATTTGGTCATAGGAGAACTACCATTATTCTCGACAGGATCCGTTCTCTGATCTAAACACTGTGGCAGTGTGAAATTCTCGTGCCGCATACAGTTCTCAACTATTCCATTTATCATTGCAGGGAGCTGTGAAGTTAAAGCGTGCATACTCTGTTGCACGGAACTAGCAATGACGTTTTGTAAGTCTGTCATATTGAAATGGTCATTATGAACTGCTTCACGAACTTGAACAGGGGAACTTGTAGCTCCTATGTTGGTTTCGTTAGCATTCGTCTAATTATGATTAATTCCTAGGTGAGTGTTCGGCTCTACAAAAGTGGAATGTCCTGGCGGAACAGTAACATTTGCCGTCTGTCTCCTATTCGGACGACCACGAGAAGCATTCGTTGGCGTGCGATACATCCTCTAAAAAAAAAATGAATAGAAACTTGAATTATAGTATAATTAATATAAGTATAACGTATCGGATATAAACGGGTGGAATACATGATCAATTCAGGGTTGCCAGCAGTGCACCGTTTCAAGAAAAGGAAAAATAAAAGCAATAGATCGAAAATACAGAGGTTATAGATCGCAGAGAACGAGATAGTGAAAAAAAGAAAAAAAATGAACAATTTTCTCGCAACTCAAAATGTTTGTAATTCCATTTTGGGGACTAAGAAAAATAGTTGTTCGTAGCGAAGACATTCTGCAAAAAAAAGAAGCACGTGGCTAAACTAATAAGTTCCTTTGGAACCTCGAAATTGACTCACGTCCTCTACTCGACCAATCGCAACTGCAGATTAGGCAACACCCCGTCTGCAGGACTAATTAGTCGTTTAAAATTCATACCAACAAGAATATAATTAACACTCCAAAAATAACTGCAATCCTAACATAGTTATCGCATAATACGTTGGGCGCCATTCTGTAACGTTGCCTTTTCATCGACCAAGGAATTCGATGAGGAGACTGCGATTCCGCTCCGGCTTTGCTCAGTTTGGGACGGGGTTCTTGTCTCCAGAAACGTTATCAGAAAATATAAATAGTGTGGAATAAATAGAAGGAGAGCTAGAGCGAAAGAAGTGCGAAAAGAAAAAAAAAATAGATAGACAGGAAGAAAAGGAAACCGGGGCACTACTTACCATCCCCTCATCTTTCACGTAATCCACCCACAAAACCCCTTCATTCAACCGTGTACATGTTTACACGCGCGAAAACAACATATAATTCATGTACCCTTTATTCAAATCAAAAATAAATTTTCTTCTGGGCATTACAAGAAGTTCGATCGCCTAGAGGTCGACCTTGACATAAAGTAGTTTAGTGAACAATATCAGGTTTGAGTTTTATTGTGAGCTACAAAAGAAGATTTTGGTTTTTCTAGTCGTAAAGCTTTACGATTTTCTTGCTTATGAAATCGAAAAATTTTTGAACATTTTTATTGGTTACAATTACAATACAGTGAAAGCTTCCGTGGGCGGACACCGATCGTCAGAGCAAGTTTGTCCGTTAGCGAGAGGTGTCCGCCTACGGGATAGTTGAACTGGAACTGAAGAACGCCAAGGAACTGAAGAAACTATCCGCTTATTAGAGGTGTCCGCCTGCGGGAGGTGTCCGCAAGTAGAGGTTTCACTGTAAATCAAAAGGTGGTGTTTAATTACTCCAAGGTGTTTCTTTTTTTTTTTTTTTTCTTTTCTTATCTTCGTTAAACCGTTTGTTAAGTTTCAACGTTTAAGGTTATTCTTAGTGTGTACAGAGCAATCTCATCTTATAATCAGTACGAATAGAAATACAGTGAAAGCTACCGTGGGCGGACACCGATCGTCAGAGCAAGTTTGTCCGTTAGCGAGAGGTGTCCGCCTACGGGATAGTTGAACTGGAACTGAAGAACGCCAAGGAACTGAAGAAACTGTCCGCTTATTAGAGATGTCCGCCTGCGGGAGGTGTCCGCAAGTAGAGGTTTCACTGTACTTAATTAATTGTGAAGTTAGAAGAATTAATAAAGATCATTTGTTTCGGTACATGGATTCGTAAGGTTCTAAGAAATAGTGACTAAATTTACATGAATACGAAATGCTTATGCTTAAAAGTAACTTCAGAAAATTCAATAAAACTCTAATATATTCTCTGGAAAGGGATTTTTTTTTCCCATTAATTGTAGACCACTAATTCTGCTTTCTGTTGTTTTATTGTGAATTTTTTTTTTGTTGTTGTCATGTGTTTAGTTTCTGCACTTTACTTGGTTTTGTTTCTGTGCCTTTATTTACACATCAAATAATATATAAATGGTATGTATGTAAAATAAAAAGTTCACATTACAATAAAAAAAGAATAAACAGAAGCGCGTTCATGTGAAGCCGCTATTGAGTTTGTGTAGTTGTAGTTTGTAGCATTTACGCATTACTTACAGTTTACATCTTTTTTTTTTTTTTTATTGTGAATCGGATGTTTTTATTTTCAACATTTAAATCAGTGTTGGCCAAAACTTATACAATCATATTTTGTGCATGTGTGAAGCGTTGAGAGAGAAAAAAGTTGTTTTGCGGAAAAATTCTCTCTGCGCGGTACAGTGAGAAGATTGTTGTTTGGGGGTTGTTAAACTTTAAATCATACAAATGATTTTGCAATGAAATTGGGTTTACTATTTCTCAATTTATTCCTAATTCAGATTTTGAAACATATTTTTTAATAGCAGACCTAAACTTAAATATTAATTGTGCCCTTTTTTCATTAATAACCTTATCAAAATCTAAATGACACGTTCTATAGTGTCTCTTTACAAAAAATTTAGATGCGCGTCCCACCTTTTTATTGCAAATCATGCATTGCGGTTCGCCTAAAAAATTTTCAAAGAAAAAATAGTGATTCTTCCATTCCTTATTAAACATTTTGCTCAGTGCAATCATAAAATAGTCTGGTGCGATCTGTACAATAACAACACAAAGTAAACCAGCTCACATTATTATCCAAGAAAAGATGAGTTGTACGAATTTTTATTTGAGGTCGTTACTGATTGAGAAGTGATGTCCTTTTTAGTGCGTTTTAATGATCTCTTAATGGCGGTTCACTGATGCCAATGATGTTCTTGATCATGATGATGCTTTAAAGTTTTCACAGTTTTAATTTTGAATTTATTATATTTTGACTTTATATTTTTTTTTTACTTTATGTTTTTAACTTGATTATTTTTTAATTTCAATTTTAAACTTTCGATTAGCTTTTGATAAATGTTAAAAACAAATGCCTTGAGTTATTATGTACATATATGGACATTTCGGATGTACATACATATTTTTAAATTTACAGCCTTATCGTGTATCTTTTCGCGTTGCGTTTATTTCGCGTTTTGTTTTGTGCTTTTCGTATTTTTCGATGAATTGAGAGAGAAAAATTTGTAAATCTCTCAAACGCACTCGAAACGCGGAACCAAACCCAAACGCAGCTTTGTTGGTAATTTAAATGTTTTGCAGACTTCACTACGTTTTTGTGGCATGATGGATGAGCTATTTCGTGGAAAAAGTCTCTCAAACCAGACGATCGCAAAATGCTCGCGTTTGGTGTGATTCTGAACAGTGGCTCATACAATTTTTTTTATGCATGGCGCTACCTTCTCCAAAAGGTTCAGAAAAACTTCCTTTTTCATGCGTAGTTCCTCATAAACCTGTTCATTATATAAAATAAAATAATGCACATACATAAGTAACAAACAATATTAGAGTTACTGATGCTCCGACATATGTAAAATATCCGATTTGTCCCTCTTCTGAGTATCCCCGTATTTTATTCCACGCTATGACGCTGCGCTCTGGTAATCGCACGAGGAATATTGCTGCTATATTCACTCTCACATAAAGAGCACACGATAATAAACACAATATCAATATGTAAACAATGTGTGCGAATTATCAGATTTGTTTTTGTTGTACAAATTGTTGCCATACATCAATGATAGCACTAATTCATTGGGATTCCTGAAAATACTTGTAAAAATGCTTCATGCATGGTAACTCTTTGTGCTCTGCAAGCAGGGGAAGTCTGCAAGACTACGTAAAGTTTGTTTATCTTTGTGTTTCTCCTCAAAACTGAAACGCAGTCTACTCGAAAAAGTTTGATCATACCATTTGAAACGCATTACGTTTGAGTCGCGTTTGAGTTTGCGTTTGCGTTTAAAAATACGAGATAAGGCTGTTAATCAAGGTTTTTTTTTTTTTTTTTTATTAGATTTTTTTACTGGCATATATTTTTTTTATAATATGCAATGAAAAGTTCCAATTACAAGTTTAACGATTTCTACTTTTAAAGATTTTTTTTTTTTTTAAGTCTCTTTACTGGTTGCTCACAATTTCCAAATCTGTTAACCAAAATAAACTTATGGTACAGTCTCTTCCGCGGTTCAAACAAATTCTTCCGAGAGTACGTCCATCCTCTTACGCGATCAGAATTCAAGTTTCAACACATTCCCTATTTTCTTCAAATTAAGCCGCCATCGGCACGCGACAAAACTGCACTCTCGGCCTCGCACGTCGGAACAGCCAAAAAAGAAGAAAGAGCAAAAAAGAAAAACAACTAGGGAACTGCGATCACCTCGTTGCCAAGTGATACTACTTATGGAAAGAAAGAGCCAACAAACCTATTTCTTCTTCGGCTAATTGTCGCTTCCCTTCTGTACGACAGATTTTTTTTCCTTTTTTTTTCTTCTTCTCCTTCCTCCTTCTTACGCGTGAGTACAAAACTTCACGCTTCTTATGAATTTTACCCCGAAAGAAAAAAAAAACGCAATACTAGAATATTAAAAAAAAACGGTTACAGATTTTGGTCCGCTGATTCCAAAAATGATAAAATAAAAAAAATGAAACGAGCCGTTTTCGAGATAATCGTTTTTGAAATTTTTGGCGACTTTACGTTACTTTGATGCAAAAAATAAAAAACTGCGAAAAAGTAAAAAAACGTAAGGTGGAAGTACCTGCATCTGAACTAATATCGGTGAAAGGATGAAGTACATGCAACGGGAATAGGATTCATGTAAACCCGATTTCAATGGGTTTCTAGAAAATGATAATCACGGAAAGTCCAAAAACATTGTTCACAAACAAACGCACACTATATCAAGTACAAACTCACACTATTTCGTGAATAACGATCAATTGCCAAGATATTTGTGAAAAGCTCTAAATTCAATTTAACGCGCACCAAGAAACCATTTATTTGCAGATTTTTTTGATATTAGGCTTAAAAATCGCGCAAATAAAAATGGTAAAAAAGTATCGGGAACATATTTTTACATACAGATATATAGAATTTTTTTGTCTTTTTTCTCAAAAAATTCCTCTTCTGAAGTTACGATTTAAGCAAAAGGTTTCAAACTATTTTTTGGATTTCAAAGTAGTGTTAGCAAAAAATATGCGTGCATCTTTCCTCTTTAATTTAATCTTAGTTGTGATCGAATCGGTAACATATGTCAGCTGTGGTAGCTCTTCAAGTGGATGGATCTTAACGTAAAGTCGCCAAAAATTTCAAAAACGATTACAGTGAAAGCTCCCGTGGGCGGACACCGATCGTCAGAGCAAGTTTGTCCGTTAGCGAGAGGTGTCCGCCTACGGGATAGTTGAACTGGAACTGAAGAACGCCAAGGAACTGAAGAAACTGTCCGCTTATTAGAGGTGTCCGCCTGCGGGAGGTGTCCGCAAGTAGAGGTTTCACTGTATTTCGAAAACGGCTCGTTTCATTTTTTTTATTTTATCATTTTTGGAATCATCGGACTAAAATCCTTTAGAATACGTTGTCAAACAGCCCGTTACAAAAAAAAAAAATGTTAATTTGTAGGCTAGTGTAATACAGAGCCTGACTGTTATTGACAACTGTTATTTCAATGATCTTCCTCATAAAAGTTAGACTTTTAACTTTTATTTTGAAAATAAAAGTTAAAAGTTTTTCTCATAACTTTTATTTTGAAAATAAAAGTTAAAAGTTTTTCTCATAACTTTTATTTTGAAAATAAAAGTTAAAAGTTTTTCTCATAACTTTTATTTTGAAAATAAAAGTTAAAAGTTGAACTCTTTACTTTTATTTTCAAAATATAAGTTAAAAGTTTAACTTTTATTTTAAAAGTCACCGATGTATGTTAGACCGGTCCTTATTTCTTTTTTTTCGAATTCGTATGACGGCAAGCGCTAAAACCATTTTATTTGATCCTAAAAATACACAAAAAAAATTTGAGCTTGATTGGACAATTTTTAGCCGTGCCCCCGCCAACATTGAAATGTTTTTCCCCGGTTTTTCTTGAAATGTATCTGGCAGCCCTGTTGGTAAGTACTTATTGAAATGTGTGTGTGTGCGTGTGGCAAATGTGACACACACTCTCTCTTTTTTTGTGGCGGCCCAGTACTGTGTTGTTGTTGTGTACGTCTGACGAAAATTCGCATAAATAAATCATTTTGTATTGCAACTTTCACACGTGGAGATCGACGAATTTAGTGAAATCGTGAAGTTCAAACAAAAAAATTTAAAAGAATATTGTCCAAAAGATTACCTTTAAAAAATTGAACAAATAAATTTTAAAATTAAAAATCCAAAGCGATGACAACCAAAAGATTTCGATCGGATGATGATATTATGTTAATTGGCGTAATTGACCACCAAATTACTGGAGCTAAATTACCAGGAAGAAAACAAGTGCTACAAGTTTTATTTTATAATTTAAGAATAGTTGGTTTAAATTTAAGAGAAAGTTCTAAATTAGTTGTTGCTGAGGTTAGTACGTTTTGGCAAAAAGCACGAATTCCAACACACCATGAAAAACACTGCATTGAGAAGCTGGAAAAATTATACAACGAGTGGGGAGATATTACAAAGCATCATGGTCGAAAATCAGAATGTCAAAACAGGAAAGAAACTGAATTTCAAGATAAATTACATGATTTATTCGATATCGCACACGCAAACGCGATAGAATTAATTAAAATACAAGAAGACAAAGAGTTCTTAAAAAAGCAACGAGAAAAAGGAAGACCAGGTTGTATGCTAGGAACGGATAGAATTGTCATGCAGAAAGAAAAGCGAAAGGCAGTCCAGAAAGAACAAGAAAACCAGCGTCGAATAAAAGAAGATGAACGAAAAGAGTTATATGAACAACATACTCAAAGAGGTATACAATTAAGAATTATATCTTTTAAGCAAATCAGAATTATTGTTGTAAAACAGGTATGATTGACATTGACAAAAATAAGCAATCATTTGTGGTATTTGTCGGAAGAAGCAGTCGGTCTTTCATTCTTCGATCCTAATGTAAGTGTTACCATTAAAAAAAAATGGTTCAGGCAATTAATGTTAAAGCAAATACAGAAAAATGCAAGCGAATAATAACTAATCCAACAAATATCGACACATTTGCGCAAAAAGATTTAAGCGATTTTGTAAATTCCAATACACACGCGTTCTTTGATCACTTAGAAATTTCAAAAGAATTTTTGCAAGTCGATCCGTCGGATTGGAATGAAAGATTTGACTACGCTCAGGGATCACAAATTTGTAAAAACTTATCTGTAGTAAATGATGCAGCTGAAAGAGGCGCCAAATTCATTACAGATTATAATAATAAATTAACCCACAATGAAGAGGAGAAACAATTCCTTTTTCAAGTGGTTAAAGAATATAACATGAATTATCCCACTTTTAAAAAGACTTCACTATTAAATTAAAATAATATTAATGTTACTATGAGTATGTAATTAATAAAAATATTTCAGTTTATTCTTACTTTTCAAATAAATGCAAATAAAATAAAAAAATATATTTTTTTTTGCCTTATTTCTCATAATAAAAACAAAAAGGTGCTTGGGGCACGGCTAAAAATTATCCAATCGTTGTCAAATTTTTTTTTATGCTTTGTGAGATTAAAACGAATATTTTTAGCGCTTGCCGTAACATATATTCGAGAAAATAAATTTGTCCATATAAATAAGGACCGGTCTAATGTATGTATGTACATATGCATACATATGTTTATTTCAGAACATTTTGTTAGTAAAGGGTTTTCCAATAAGAGGTGTAATTTTGTTATTCAACGAAAAATGCCATTTTTTGAGATAAATTATCGCATATTTATTTCGTAATAAAGAGTAAGGTATGCCGTTAATAATGAAAAACAACATCAGGCAAATGGCCACCACGACCACGCTTACAGGACCATGTCCTTTTCAGGAAATTTTCCATAACCAAATCGCAAAGTGGCTGCCCTATGTCCTCGATAGCCTCACTAATTCCATCTTTGAGATCTTGAATCGACGCTGGGCTGTTGGCGTAGACCTTATCTTTCACATGGCCCCAAAGGAAGAAGTCGCAAGGTGTTAAATCACAAGATCTCGGTGGCCAATTGTGATCACCTCTTCGAGAGATAACACGGCCATGAAACTTTTCCCGTAAAAGATCAATGGTTTCGTTGCTTGTGTGGCACGTAGCGCCGTCAGAAGGCTTAAGACCCAAGTCTTTATGCAAAATACGGTGTAATGACGTTTGTGGAATGCCCAATTCCAAAGAACGACGAGGAATGGACAAACCTGGGTTATCCTCAACACTTTGGGCTACAGCAGCAATATTCTCAGTTGTACTTGAGCGACGTGCACGGGTTTTATTCTTCACATCACTAACTTGTCCCAAAAGCTCGAATTTGTCCACCAATTTCTGTATTGCGGTCCGACAAGGTGCTTCACGACTACGCAAAAATGCTTTACAGCCTTATAATGTAAATAGTTTCAAGACTTAAACGAAAACGAAACATATGTTTTTCATGAGTTTTGTTTTGTGCTTTCGTCATTTTTCGTTTGTTTGACAACTGCGCATAACAAAACTCGAGTGAAATCCACTAAACGCAAAAAATGCTTGTTGTTCGTATTTTTACATGCTTTGCAGATTTTATCAGCTACGCGTGCTATAATGGTTTGGCAGTTTCTAGGAAAAAGGCGAGAAACCACGCGAAAGCAAGAAGGCTATCGTCTAGTGTAAAATTGTTTGTGTTTTGCAAGTTGTCGAATTGTATGTGTCGAATTTGTATGTGTATAGTGTTGTGTATAGTGTTGCCGACACGCATTTGCACTGAATTCTACCCGAAATCTTTGCGTTTCTAGAAATTACTTATAAAAATACTTCAAATATTGTACACATGGCAACATTTTCTGTCTGCAATACGACGAAAAGCTTCTATTATACTAGTTTGGCTCGTTTCGTTTTCGTTTTCGTTTTCATTAGTGTTTTGGTTTTCGTCTTGAAACTACTTATGTATTTACATTATACGGCTGTTAGTTTTGCGAACTGTGACCGCAAAATTTTCACCATTTTTGTGGTGAATTTTAATAATTTCAATGCGTTGTTGCAGCGTGTATCGTTCCATTTTTAGTAATGGCGTAGTTTCTACTTGTCAAATGTCAAAAAGTGACAAAATAACAGCTTCAAAAGTGACAGCTACCGAAATAGCGGGCTATTCAAAATTACACCTCTTATTGGTGTAACTTATATAATAAAATTTTGCATCAAAGACAATTTGGTGGGCTGATATTTATATACTCTAACTGGGCAATTGTCGTTGTCAGCTTGACATGAAATTGTCAAGACAATTTGTCACAGTACTTGTCAATGGTTTTCAAATTGGTATTCTGGTTGTCAATTGACACAGTGAAAGCTTTAATGCAGTAACATGCTGAAAAGCTTAGTGTTACAGAAACCAAAATGTAATTTTTGACAAATAGAACATGAAATGGCAAAGGAAAATACGAACGGACTACGGTAGAGCAGCTGACGCACTATGTGCAGTTCATGTCCACCATGTGTGGAATGTGCTGAATATCAGAGAATATACAATATATTATATATTATTATTTATTTAAATTTTATTGTTTAAATTGTTTATTTATTTATTTAAATTGTTATTTAATTTATATATTATTTGTTTAAAACCAGATCCTGAAACATCTTTCAATGTAAGTAGCACCAAAGAATATGTAATAATATATTTATATTTTATATTATAAAATATTTTCATTGAAAGTGTTTCAGGACCTGGTTTTAAACAAATAATATATAAATTAAATAACAATTTAAATAAATAACAATAAATAAATTAAAAATAACAAAAAAATTTGCTGTTTCTCTTCTGTTCATTTGCTGTTTTGTTCTGAAATGTAGTTGTCAACAGCTATTTGGCTCTTGACAAAATTGTAAAGAAAAGAGCTTTTAGGTGACAGCCAGAATACGAATATTGACAATTTGCTAAAAATCTGCGCTGTCAACTAAAAGTTGACAACGGGAATTGCTCTGTAACTGTGTGCCGCTAAGATTTGTTATGTTTATTCATTGATTGCAGTGTGTGTGTATCTAGCATTACCTCGACTGCAGCCCTTATCGGCACCAGGTACAGTACAGCGGCGACAATGCTTTGAAACAACAACAGCAACTCATCGTTCCGCTTGTGTGTGAATGACTGTGTTGTTGTTGTTAATGGTTTTCGTTAAACGGTTATAAAGAAATAAAGCAGGAATACAGATGCAATTATTTAGATAGAAAATCTATTATTTGTATCAAAGTCGCATGTCAATTGAAAGTTAGTCAACTCTTTTAAAATCAAAGTCATACCCATAACTCTTATTGAAGACTTTAAAATATAAAAGTCATCGAAAAAGTTTTTCAATGACTTTTAAAAATAAAAGTCTTCAATAAGAGTTATGGGTATGATTTTTATATTTAAAAGTCATTGATAAGAGTTATGGGTATGACTTTTATATTTAAAAGTCATTGATAAGAGTTATCCACATGACTTTTTTGATATCCTGAATCCATTAATCACGTAGACGCCAACAGACTGCTTGTTGTTTTCGTTGGCATTTATTTGCATAATGGCACTTTCCATTACATTCAAAGCAAACCACTGCTGATTTTTTTTTATCTTGGTGTACGATTGCTGTTTTGTGTTCTTGGACTTTAATGCCATCGCATCGCTGGTCTTAGACTCATGTCTAATTTCTTGAAGTTTAACACGCACTAAGTCAGTAGTCAAGGCTTTCTCACTGTTCCCTAGTGTCATCATCATTGGCCGGTATTCGTCCGGTACACCGCTCAACATGATTTGAGTAACAATACCATCTGGAATTTTTGTGCCCGACTTGTCCAATTTTTGTCTTCGATTGAAGTGCAGTCGCCCAACTCCAGTCGCATTAAGTACTTCAATGAGTCCATGCGAAGCAAAACAACGTTGTCTTCAAATGCAGTCTCAAGATCATACCAAGCTGCTTTTGGTGTTGTAAAATTCGGCACGTACGAATAATTTGGCTGCTCAACACGCAGTTCAAGCGCCGAAATCGCAAATTTTTAATGGAGTCGCCCTCCGATTCCTCGATGCATGGCCAAAATCCAACTATTTCCAACTATCGTAGTTTCCTTCTAACTTTTCAATTTTGTTGTTGATTTTGTTGCCATGTGATGGTAACCTGAAAATTACCAACGCAAACAAGCAAACGTTTAAAAATTTAATATTTTTCAATTTTCGGCAAAAAAAATATGAGGACCTGTTGTAAGTGGATTAAAAAAATATCACACAGAAAGAACACGACTTCATTTTTTTTCATTTCATTTATTCAGTATTCTCTATGTACAAAATGATAAACTAAAACTAAAGATAACATAAGATCTTAAAATATAGAGAATAAAGTAGTGACATACTTATAACTTGTACATATAGTGTTAATATCACATGAAGCTTAAAAATAAGATTAAAAATTCCGGAGTGAGCAGCAGATTATAGGAATTTAAACAACGAAAACAAAAAGGCTAAAAAAACAAAAAAGTTGGAGGAGAGATTTAGTTAAAAATAAAAAAATTATACTAAGAAGTAAATTGCAGCAAGATTTCAATTTCTTTATGGTCATGTTCAAATAGCCAAAGCTTAATTCGCCTCAAGAAAGAAGATCTATTGCGTAATGCCCTCATTTCTCTAGGAAGTTGATTAAATAGCTTACAGGATATAACTGAGTAAGAGTTAGTAGTGGTTATATGGCGGTTCTGGCACAAAGGAAACGTGGGTGCTACTGGGTGCGGTATTTAGGAGTGTGTCTTTGCTAAAAATTGGGTTGTGCCTTTGCTACAATTGGCTTTGTGTCCTTGCTGAAAGCATACTTTTAGGGTTTTTTTAAATGATTATTGCGTTTTTAGTAGTTTAGGATTGCGTCTTTGCTAGAAATATGGTTTTTGGGGTGTTTTCTAGGGTAATTTTCTGTCTTTTAGCCGATAGGTTTGTAACTATGCTATCGTCCACCAGATGGCCATCGTGGATAAGTACTTTGGAATGTTCATTTAGGCTTGTGTCTGTGATATAGACTTAATAATGCCGATCGTTTGCTATACCGAAGTAGATGGCGTCAGTGGGAAGTTTTTAGTGTAGCATACTTGTTAGTCTGTTTTTGCTAGAAATTTCTTTGTTCTAAGAATAAAGGGAAGCAAAAATCGTAGCATACTTTTTAGACTTTTTATATGACGTGTGTTTGGTATATCGGTAAAGTACTAAGCTATTGTAGAAGTCAGAAGTTTTGCTATGTGGTTGTTGTTGTTGTTATTTATTTTAGGGTATGATTCGCCCGCTGTGTGATAGTAGATTTAAAGATCAAGTGATTTATATGTATTATTATAATTTATAACTTATATATTTATTTATATTTTTATTTATTTATTTATTTATATATTTATTTATATTTATATATTTATTTATTTATTTATAATATTTTCTCTTTTGAATTTTTTTTTAATTTTGGAGTCTAATTTCCACACACAAACACACACACATGTTATTTATTTTAGGGGATGATTCACTTCGATACTTTGATCGTAGCAAACAAAATCAACCTTTTTTCAGCACTTGCACTATGTAGCGTGATGTTGTTGGGTACACGCTAGTAATTTCGGTGCTTAGATCACCTGGTCTGTGATAGTAGGGAAACATGCACGTTTTGCGGTCCTGGCCTTTTAAGGGATAATCTACAGGCGGTCGGATGGAATAGTAGAAGCTGTTGTAGGAGTTTTCCTTGCTGTGTTGTGGTTGTTAATTCATATCAACGCAAATCAGCCTTTTTGATTTTTTAGTATTTTTATATGACGTATGTTTGGTATATCGGTAAAGTGCTAAGCTATTGTAGAAGTAAGAAATTTTTGCTATGTGTTTGTTGTTGTTGTTATTTATTTTTCCTGGTTATTTTCTGGTATTTTTCTTTCCAAATTGTATGTATGTATGTATGTATATTATTATAATTTAAATTTTATATTTATATTTATTTATTTATTTTCTACATATATTTATTATTTATTTACAATTAGAATTATAATATATTTTTTTTTCGGTTGGATTTTTTTTTAATTTTAGAGTCTATTATCCACACATTCATAAACACAGAAGATATACAGACAGACATACAGATAGTTATACAGACTAATAGACGGACAGGCTGAGAGAGGTAAAGGATAGACATAGATACATATAGACGGACAGGAGAATAGTTTTCGCTGAAATTCGATCGTATCGTTTTAGGAGTTTGGCTTATGTTGTTATTGTATACGATTTATTCTTGCTGTTTTGTTTTATTTTTAGGAATAGAGGCGCGTGTCGCTGATACTCAAGTGTTAATACTGAGGTATAGACATGAGAGGATTGATTAGGTAAACCTAGGATGCTCCACTTTTTTCATTATTATATAGCTTCTGTTAGGATAAGATTTGATGTCCGTGCGAATTTTTGAGGAATGGAGTGGCGATAGAGTTAATATAACAAATTTAGGGGGATTTATTTTAAAGATGCTTTCGCGATGGGAATATGCTTAGCTATGCTGTACTTGTTGAAATTTAATCTTGAGAACATTGATGGAATATTTTTTTTGTTGTTGCTTATATTTTAATGCTTTTCGGGTATAGCATTTTTTTTCTTATATAGGTACTAAATGAATTACGAACGTTGCGAGTGAACTTTGGTTTTGTATCCTCATAGGTCATTACTAATATGGGTTGCTTAATTTTATGGTTAGCTAATCTACCGAAACAGATTTAGAAATAAAGACGCATGCTGTCGATATTGAAGTAGTGAAATGCGCGTCTTAAACAGGCAAACCATATAGGATATGTTCTTATAGTATTCTTATTTTACTTTTTTTCTTTGTTATAGGATAAGCATTTGATATGCATGAATTTTTGTGTTGGAGACAGATACACATATTTTAATATCTTAGTATTTTTTTTTCTTTTTTGTTTTTATACTGAGACATTTAGAAAACGCTATGATTAGATTTTGAACATGGTTATGTTCATGAATTTCAGTATGACTATATGGATTAATGAAAATTTTATAACATGATTTTTTTTTTTCTGTAATTTGCTCTTGTAATATATTTTCGAACTTCAGTATTTTAAATAATATTTCTTTAACGCTAATTATTATTGATTTTAGGTATAGGAGATTTGTTTGATATGGTATAGTTAGTCAATGAGCGATGAGTTTGTGAATATGTGTTTGAGAAGAGAGATATTGAGAGATGCATGATATTGAAGTCTAGACACTTGCTTCTAATTCTTTTTCTTTTTTCCGCGTGTAGCCAAATCATAAGGTAGTCATATGATGTATAAGCTAATGATCAAAACGTTATTTACATATTCAACCTAACCGAAAGAGTTAAGCACTCTTCAACTTATCACATCTAACTCTAAATTTGAAAGAAAAGACGGACAAGCAGACGGACAGACTGACAGAGGTAAAGGACAGACGGGTAGTGTAGATGTAGCGACAGAGGCTGATTCAGATGGCTGGTAGTATTTCTGCACTTTCTGCGGCACTTGTCATTGATACAAAATACTATTATTCACTTATAATGTTTATTACTTGTCGCAATTTTCAGATCTTTAATACAAGTATAGGTAGAATTTGAACATACAAGTAGAAAACATGTTGTTGTTGACATTTTTAAGGCTAATCTAGCAATACACTGATGAATCAGTAGAAGCGGTTTGTAGGAGTTTTGCTTTGTTGTTCTTGTAGGAGTTTGGTTTGTGTTGTTGTAGTAGTAGACGATTTACTCTTGCTGTATTTTTGTTGTTTTTTATTTTTAAGAATAGCGACGCATTCTGTTGATATTTAAGTAGTGATCTGCTTGGCTTAAACCAGAGATAATGTTTTTACTTTTAGTGATATCTTACTATTTTTAATTTTATACTTTTCCTTATTATAATTTGTATTAGATTGTTTAAAAAGTTCTTTTAGAAGTTTTTATGATGGGGCTAAATGCCTTTTCTAATTGATTCTCTAAATCTGCTTTTCCTAATTTTATATTTTTAATTTTTGCTTTAATATGTGTCTAGTTTTTATTAGATCGTTTAATATTTCCCCATCCGTTGCACTCTCCTGTTGATTCTTAATGTATCAGGTGTATGTATCAGCTTTTGATGAGGTCGAACAGCTTTTGAACTGCTTTTGATCAGTTTTTTAACTGCTTTTGATCAGGTTGATCAGCTTTCCTATCTGTTATCAATTATATCAACATGTTTAGTTGAAAGTTATTATACTTATATGAATATAATGGAACCTACCCATATTATAGTAGAATGTATACATATATCAAATCCCTTTCTATAACTGGACCACTATCAATTGGATCATCTTTGGTTATTACAAGAAATCCATATGTGTCTTTCCAACATTCTCATGGAAAATCAAATCCGCATATATTTACAAAATTTTGCATAAGCCGTATCTTTTCCGACATTATCATTGTATATGTGCTTCATATTCATCTCATCTTATTTAAACATAATAATCATGTTTGCATTATCGCGCACCAAATTAAGCTCAAAGCCCCTTGTTGTTGGTTTCTGAAGATTGTTTCTATTATCATTGTCGAGCCTTTATCTGGCGACTGATTATAGTAAGAATTAGTGTTTATATCTATTTGTATTATATTTCCATGTTAATGTCTCTTTCAGTTCTTCGTCTTATTAATATGGAGTCGGGTTTTGAGTTAATTGTCTATGGCCTTTAATGATTTTAAATTTATGTCCTAAAAAGAATGGTATGAACAATTTTATTGTGCAAATGGTATTCATTGAGATTTATCCTTGTTCGTCTGTCTGTTGGAGTCATGATCGCATTAGAAGTGATTAAGCTATTGGAATGAAATTTAGCAGAAATGTAGGAGTTCACTATTTCTGTATATGTATAAATAAATATGTTTCTTTTATTGTTTCTTAATAATTAATTTAATTAGGTTTTCCCTTAAATTTACAGTTTAATATGTTGGAATGCTACTTAAGCATTTTCCATTCAAAGTTATAGTTAGACATCATAAGTTGTAGGGCTATTTAAGGGGGTTGGGTATTTAGGGTCGAATATATAAATATCGTTTTCGGTTTTTTATAGACTATATAATATGTAATATTCCTAACTAATATCCAAATTTTATCGTACAAAGAAAATTCTTATTGTCCATTCCAAACATAAAAAGTTGTAGTCAAGCTTCAATCAAGCAGCTATTTTGTTTGTTCAATAGTATTCTTTACAAGAGAAATGGTTTAATGTACATAAATCCCTAGCATTTAATATTGAAATAAGAAGTTGTAACCATTTAGACTAAACATTGTTCATAGTATAGATATGTATTAGACAAACATATGTTTTAAGCAAAATTTTATTATGACTATTTTTGATGGTTCGGATATACTGAGAAGAAAAGAAAAAAATTAGAAATAATAATAATAGTAATAAAAAAGGAACAAGGAAAAGAAGAAAAAGAAAATAAGAGTAAGAATGGTATCCTAGCTTTACCAACTCAAGCTCATGTCTGTACTTCAATGTCAACAGGCTTTGTTTCCTAAAATTTAATAATTTAGACAAAATTTACTCACAAATTTATTCCAAAAATTTCAAACAACATCCATATCTCTTTTCTCAAAGACATATTTACAAACCCATCGCTCATTAACTATCTAAACCGGATAAAACAAATCTCTTACTCCTAAAAGCAATAATAATTAGCGTTAAAGAAATATTATTTAAAATACTGAAGTTCGAAAATATATTACAAGAGCAAATCACAGAAAAAAAAAAATCATGTCATAAAATTTTCATTAATCCATATAGTCATACTGAAATTCATGAACATAACCATGTTCAAAATCTAATCATAGCGTTTTCTAAATGTCTCAGTATAAAAACAAAAAAGAAAAAAAAATACTAAGATATTAAAATATGTGTATCTGTCTCCAACACAAAAATTCATGCATATCAAATGCTTATCCTATAACAAAGAAAAAAAGTAAAATAAGAATACTATAAGAACATATCCTATATGGTTTGCCTGTTTAAGACGCGCATTTCACTACTTCAATATCGACAGCATGCGTCTTTATTTCTAAATCTGTTTCGGTAGATTAGCTAACCATAAAATTAAGCAACCCATATTAGTAATGACCTATGAGGATACAAAACCAAAGTTCACTCGCAACGTTCGTAATTCATTTAGTACCTATATAAGAAAAAAAATGCTATACCCGAAAAGCATTAAAATATAAGCAACAACAAAAAAAATATTCCATCAATGTTCTCAAGATTAAATTTCAACAAGTACAGCATACGCTAAGCATATTCCCATCGCGAAAGCATCTTTAAAATAAATCCCCCTAAATTTGTTATATTAACTCTATCGCCACTCCATTCCTCAAAAATTCGCACGGACATCAAATCTTATCCTAACAGAAGCTATATAATAATGAAAAAAGTGGAGCATCCTAGGTTTACCTAATCAATCCTCTCATGTCTATACCTCAGTATTAACACTTGAGTATCAGCGACACGCGCCTCTATTCCTAAAAATAAAACAAAACAGCAAGAATAAATCGTATACAATAACAACATAAGCCAAACTCCTAAAACGATACGATCGAATTTCAGCGAAAACTATTCTCCTGTCCGTCTATATGTATCTATGTCTATCCTTTACCTCTCTCAGCCTGTCCGTCTATTAGTCTGTATAACTATCTGTATGTCTGTCTGTATATCTTCTGTGTTTATGAATGTGTGGATAATAGACTCTAAAATTAAAAAAAAATCCAACCGAAAAAAAAATATATTATAATTCTAATTGTAAATAAATAAATAAATATATGTAGAAAATAAATAAATAAATATAAATATAAAATTTAAATTATAATAATATACATACATACATACATACAATTTGGAAAGAAAAATACCAGAAAATAACCAGGAAAAATAAATAACAACAACAACAAACACATAGCAAAAATTTCTTACTTCTACAATAGCTTAGCACTTTACCGATATACCAAACACACGTCATATAAAAATACTAAAAAATCAAAAAGGCTGATTTGCGTTGATATGAATTAACAACCACAACACAGCAAGGAAAACTCCTACAACAGCTTCTACTATTCCATCCGACCGCCTGTAGATTATCCCTTAAAAGGCCAGGACCGCAAAACGTGCATGTTTCCCTACTATCACAGACCAGGTGATCTAAGCACCGAAATTACTAGCGTGTACCCAACAACATCACGCTACATAGTGCAAGTGCTGAAAAAAGGTTGATTTTGTTTGCTACGATCAAAGTATCGAAGTGAATCATCCCCTAAAATAAATAACATGTGTGTGTGTTTGTGTGTGGAAATTAGACTCCAAAATTAAAAAAAAATTCAAAAGAGAAAATATTATAAATAAATAATAAATATATAAATATAAATAAATATATAAATAAATAAATAAATAAAAATATAAATAAATATATAAGTTATAAATTATAATAATACATATAAATCACTTGATCTTTAAATCTACTATCACACAGCGGGCGAATCATACCCTAAAATAAATAACAACAACAACAACCACATAGCAAAACTTCTGACTTCTACAATAGCTTAGTACTTTACCGATATACCAAACACACGTCATATAAAAAGTCTAAAAAGTATGCTACGCTTTTTGCTTCCCTTTATTCTTAGAACAAAGAAATTTCTAGCAAAAACAGACTAACAAGTATGCTACACTAAAAACTTCCCACTGACGCCATCTACTTCGGTATAGCAAACGATCGGCATTATTAAGTCTATATCACAGACACAAGCCTAAATGAACATTCCAAAGCACTTATTCACGATGGCCATCTGGTGGACAATAGCATAGTTACAAACCTATCGGCTAAAAGACAGAAAATTACCCTAGAAAACACCCCGAAAACCATATTTCTAGCAAAGACGCAATCCTAAACTACTAAAAACGCAATAATCATTAAAAAAAACCCTAAAAGTATGCTTTCGGCAAGGACACAAAGCCAATTGTAGCAAAGGCACAACCCAATTTTTAGCAAAGACACACTCCTAAATACCGCACCCAGTTGTGCCAGAACCGCCATATAACCACTACTAGAGTTTCTAAAAACTGAAGTGCGCAAATTAGGTACAGCGACCCTTTGTAAAGCATAACTACGTAGATTACGATTATTAGGAATATGGCTAAGCAAGTAACCACTTCTGATGAAAACAATTTCTAAAACTTTATAACAGTATAAATATCTAAGGGGAAGCACATGTAGAAGTCGAAAAAACTCCATAGAGTGCTCCGAACGATTCGCATTGAAGATTTTTCTTATCATACACTTTTGTAAGACAGCAAGTTTTTGTAGTTGATTACGATAGGCTCCTCCCCAGCAACTAATCCCATACTGTAACTTGGAATGAAATAAGCCATAGTAGATTGTTTTAAGCAGACTAATAGAACAGTACTTTCGTAAACTAAAAAAGTACCGAATAGCAGAGAGAAAATATTGTTTTAATTGTGAGATATGCTCAGACCAGTTTAAGTTTTGATCAATTGTTACACCAAGATATTTAAACTGTTCCACCACATCTATTATAAAACAGGACGGATCACAAGACAATTTTTCGTTATAAGGAAATTGGTACAGTACATGTCTTACTGAATAGATTATATTTATCGCATTTTGGAGAGTGGAAAACAATATCGATATCAGGGGGCGGTTGCTTACACAAACTGAAATACATCAATTTGGTTTTTTACTAACAAGGAGCTTGTGCTTCGCAAACCAAATTCTTAGTAGATACAAATCATAATTTAGATCAGTAATTAAGTTTAAAGGACTGTTCGCACAATAAGCAATACCTAAATCGTCCGCAAAGTTAGTCATCCCTTATAAGATAGAGTGAAAATAGAATTTAAGTAAATTGGAAATAAGATCGGACCCATAACAGAGCCCTGTGGTACACCTAAATTAAGAGTGCGTGAGCTACTTAAAGCATTCCTAAGTTTTGCTCTTTGATATCTGTTCTTTAAATAAGATTCAAACCAATTCCAAAACTCTACTCTTAATTGCTTTCTCAAATATTTTAGAAATAGATGACAACAAGGAAATCGGTCTGTAATTGTTTTCATCTGTTTTGCTACCCTTTTTAAAAAGAGGGATGACAATGGCGCATTTCAGCTCGCTAGGAAAAGTACCAGTGAAAATACTAGCATTAAACAAGTGTGCTAATATGTCTACTATGTTAAAAGCAACTCTTTTGAGTATGTTGTTTGAAATGCCATCAATGCCATGTGAATTTGACTTTTTTAATGAGGCAATCATATTAAACAGTTCACAACTAGTAATAGAGCGAAAGAAAAAACTTAGATTATTGCTCACATCTTCTAGGTGCTCAACATCAGCACAGTTAAGACAATAGAACAAAAAAAGGCATTAAACTCTTCAGCAATTTCTAGAGTATCAGATATAATTGAGCTAGACTGCTTTAATATGACGGAACCATCGTCACTTTTTCTCTTTCTATTAAGTATGTTATTAAGCACATTCCATTCTTCCTTAATGTTGCCCTGTGCCAGCAATAATTGTCTATGGAAATAATTATCCCTGAGAATTCTAACTTCCCTAATTATTTCCGTACATAGTTTGACATATTTGGTTTTTAATCTATTATTTAGTGTGTGTTTATAACATTTCTTCAGTAGTTTGTGCTTTAATTTAATTTTCTTAAGTAATGGGCTATTTATCCACGGTTTCAATTTTGTATCCGATTTACTTTTGACAGTAGAAATGCAAGACTGGGTAACGTGTGTCCTCAAAATACCTATAAATATCTCAAACGCTGACGAAACATTCATGTTGTTATAAACATCTGCCCAACACTCCATCCTCAGTCTAGCATTCAATACTTCAAAATTACTATTAGTTTTATGACACAAAACCGGCGGAGAAATATAATGAACCTTATTTGTTTTACCAAGACTGTTTAGTAATAAGCCTGTCATACAGTGATCAGTGATTTGCAAATTTAAATTTACGCCTATACAAAGATCAAGCGACAAGTTACTAAACCGCCCAAATACGTGATCAAGACATGTATTGGATATAGGTCTGGTCGGAACATCAATGAAGGGAGATAAGCCATTCTCAGCTAAAATTAAACAATATTTGTGAGATATAGGCGAAGAAGATAAAATATATAGGTTGAAATCTCCTAATATAACAAGATTTTTCGAGCGCTCCCTACTTAAGAAGTCAGCAAATTCATCCAGAAACAGATTACAGGGTTGGAAGTGTAAACGATACAGGCAGACAAATTTTAATAACTCATCATGCAAAGAGCATGAAATTTCAATTGCATCTGCACTAGAAAAGTTAAAGTAGTTTGCCTTACAATCATAAAGTGATTTGATAAAAAGTCCCACCCCTCCCGAAGAATAAGTCGTCGTTTGTACTTCGTTGTAGTAGGACGTGTTTTCGGAGTGAGCATAAGCGAAAATGAATTGTCTAATCTGCAAGGAAAGAATTGAGCGCAATGACCCCACAAAGGTTTTATATGAGGACTGCAATTGTTTTTTTCATTGCAATTGTGTAAATATCACTTTAACTGATTTGGAGTTCATGAACTCTAATAATACAAAATATCCTTGTGATAAGTGGATAGCTCTACGCAGAAAATCTTTGCAACAACAACCTCTGAACATAAAACCGGTTTCACCTGCTGCGCTACAACAACACTCCTCTTCATGCATACCTACTGCGCCATACCTACTGCAACGAAACCAATACAGCATGGACTGGAATAAAAAGCAACAACTTCTTCAACAATTAAACAGCAAAAGAAAGTAAAGCAAAAACAGCATTCGCATGTTCCGTTAATTGTCAGCAGTGATTCAGTGAGTTCTAAGTCTGGTGTGCTTACCTCTGAATCGGTTCAGTCTGATCTGTGTAACAACACTGTAACAATGAAAATGCTCTACGATGAGATCTTGTGCATAAAGAAAATCAATTGTGGCAATGATTAACAAGCTGGAGGAAGAAAATAAAACTTTGAATAATAGGATTTTGAACCTTGAGAATAAGCTAAATTTTTGTGAACAACAGCAGCTGGAGAAAGTCATTGAAATTGTTGGAGTTCCTGGAAGTTAAGTTGGAAAGAAGTGAATAACAGCAATGCTGTCGGTTGTGTTCAATAGATTTTTTTCGGAAGCGTTAAATGTTCCTTTCTCTCCTGAATGCATTGAAAAATGCTACGTCAAACGGATTCAGCTCAAAAAAGGCGATCATAGCTCTACTGACATTATATGTGTCCACCTCGCGTCGCTGGATGTTAGGTTGAAAATTATGAAGAGCAAATACGGGGCCAAAAAGAAACTTAACACCTCGTTATTTGATGGCAACAGCAATGGCAGTATCTTTATTAATTATAGCTTTACTAAATTCTACCGCGCATTATTTTTTGAAACAAAAAAATTTAAAGAAGCAAAATCATTTAAATCATTAATCTCTTTGGAATTTTTATTCCAAATTTTAACTTCGCCATTAATTTTCGCAAAAATTGTTTGACATAGGAACCTAATTTAAAATGGATATTAAGAAGCGGATATTTTGCTTTGAAAATCAGCAAGCAAAAGTTATCTAGGTCTAACCATTGTTTTTTAATATTATTTTTTTCGGTGTTAAGTCGGATTTTTATAAAATGGCCCCTCCCGCCTAAACGAGGGGAAATTGACCCCCCCTCAGATACGATTTTTTTCTTGTCTCGACCCATCCTACACGCCCTACTCTTTTGACCACTCTTATGCGAAACACGCTGTATATGAAGCTAAGTATTTTCCAAAAGTCACCTTGTGGATTTCAGCTTGTCGTCTTACTGAACTTATCAAATTTGTGCGAATGCGAACAGTTTGGGCAACTTTAATGAAAAATATGCCATATGTTTTTAATCTTATAATAGCTGCTAATAGACAAATCTATATAAAAACAAAATATTTATTAAAGTTTAAATTGTGTTTTATTTTCGTATTTTAATATGAATTCTATTATACAACATATACAGTACATAATATTTAATTTACATGTTACCTAATAATAACTAATAATTAAAAATAAATTATATTTACATTTTATTTCAATTTAATTTTACTTTAAATTAAATTTATAATTTTGTTAAAGTATTTATTATTTTAATTAAACTGAACTCTAATTTTAATGAACCCTTAGGACAAATCATTAATCTTATTTATCTACAAGTCTTTGCATCTTAGCATTAGCTATTTTCGGTGTTTTGGTTCTTTTTAATTCGAATTTCTTTCTTGCTTCTTCGGCAAATAATTTTTCTTTTAACCATCTCGCATTCTTTCGAATTAAAACCGTAATCAAATGTGGTAAAATACTATAACTATGCTTGTAACAGCTTCCGTCTATATTAAACCAATCTGGTGATGAAATATTTGTTTTTTTTATGCATTCATCTAGTAGATTTCTTTAAAATCATTCTTTTAATTACCACACACATATAATATTAGGTGTACAAATAAGTTTCCTCGGTTTGTCAAAAGATGGCCCCACCAGAAGGTTATGGAGAAATTGTCAGATGTAAAACGTAATATCCCAAGTTTCGTCATCCGGCAACACCATAACCTTAAAGTACTAGTGATTCCGTGTCAGCATCACGTAATTTTTTTCCTGCAAAAATGTCAAGTTTTGTGCCGAATAAGCATCATTTGCGGGAACTTCTTTAATTTGAAAAAATCTGCAGCTGAGGCGCATCGATTGCTTCTAGAAGCATATGGTGAAGCTGCTTTAAGTGAGAGAAGTTGTCAGGAATGGTTTCAAAAGTTTAAGAACGGTGAGTTTGACGTGAAACTCATGCTGTGTATTTGGTGGGATCAGCTTGGTGTCGTGTATTATGAATTGCTCAAACCAAGCGAAACCATTACTGGAGGTCTCTATAGAGAGCTCGGTAAGTTCGGTATACCGAACAAAATTGATGAGATTGAGTCGGGCACTTAAGGAAAAACGCGCCCATTACTATTCCAGACATAAGAAACCGAGGAAACTTATTTGTACACCTAATATAAATACATATTTCCATAATTTAACTTCTATTAAACCCTCAGTCTTACTCGTATAACGTGTATAGTGAACTGATATGCCGACTACATATCATCTATGCCCATACAAATTCTTAAACAGCACGCTATGCTCAGAGCGTAGATCGTGCCAGCACTTTACAAAGCTTGGCATCGAAAAAGAAGCAGAACAAAGTTACGAAAAGCAAAAATTCTTTCAAAAACCATAAAATGCAAAATTTGAAACAATTCCAGACGGAGGGACGGCTGCACATGGTTTGTTATTGTAAGAGAAGCAAAAAAAGACGAATCGCAGCGTTCTTCTCATCACCCGCTGTACTCCACGAATTGATCGATTCTTTCCTTCACACTTTATCATATTCGCTTGCATTGTTAGTGCAAAATAACAGAAACAAAGTCGATCTTGCGATCCCTTCATACTCATTATGAAAGATCTTCCGAACCCCTCACTCATTAGTAGCGCATTCAATTTTGCTTTGCTACCAGCGCAGAATACAATGGAAGTTTTGTACTCTGTAAAGAACTTCGTTTTTATCTTCGGTTTTCTGCTTTACCCGTAGACGCACGCTGGAAAAAACTTAAGAATCATACGTTTGGGTCGATTTCGACCCCTCATATAATTTCTGTCCAAATTAATAAATCTTTTAGAGCAAACTGAAAAGGAGTAAAAATATTTATTTATTTTTGCAAGACATGCCAGACAAACATTACTGCTATTGTCAATAGTAATGTTATGGCCTTTTAGGCCTTCAACCAAATCCAAGACAACTCTTTGGCGTTGATTTTGCTCTGCCTTAGCTCTTGGTTGCTTGCCTAAATAGAGTTGTACGTTCCATTCATATGTTTTTGAGCAAATCAGCACCCAAAACTTAATGCCATACCTTTCGGGGTTGCTTGGAATATACTGACGAAAAGAGCATCGTCCGTTGAAGCCCAATTGCTCATTCTCTTTTACATATCGCATGGATTATAGAACATTGGCAGAAGTTAGACCCATCTCTGCCAACGTGTGCGAAACGGACCAAACTTGACGTTTAGAGAAATATTTTGGCGGCTGGTGAATGGGTTGTCGAAGCGTAAAATAGACGTGATTTGAAAGAGAGTTTCTTTCGACATAATATTTCTATTGTATAAAAATTGGATGTCCGTAGTTTGCATCAAACAAATTCACTATGTTTTTGCTCTACGAAATGGAATTTGAATACTTTGAAGTATATATTTTCATCAATGAATTACGTATATACGTCGGCCAGAAGCAAAACTCCAAAATATGCATGGAGTAAATCTCGATCTATTGGTCTGTGCTTTTCTCCGCATTTGCATTATGAATTTGCAATATTCATTAGTATTTTGTAATACAATATTTTCAATTGGAGCCGGGAAAAATAGCAGAAAAGAATCTTTTATGTTTTTCGCAATAAAGCTGAGTAACGCGTTACCCCAGATTGTAAATTTAAAACGTTACAGCTCTGTGCGTAACGTTACCTGATTCCAGTTTTGTGAAAAATATACAGTAAGATATATACTTATATTTTTCAAGTGATATTGACTGCAGGGGATCCACATTCCGTTCATCTGAAGAATTGCTTTCACCTTTCTCGTATTCTTCTAATTGCTCTTGGCTTGGCTAATATTCTTCTTCACTCTCATTAAATTCATCGCTTTCGCTTTCCTCTGCAATAATTTTGCAGTTAATTCTTCTATTAGACGCGACATAATTGTTTCACACAATAACTAAACACTACCACTTGATTTACGCATAACCAATAACGGTAACAAGTTTGACGTAAGCTGAAATTAACGCAATTTTTTCAATATTAACGCCTTTGTGTGCTGGCATACTAGAAAAAAATATGGATTTCAAATTAAACTCTAAGATTTTACTTAATTGAATTAATAAAATAAAATCAACATTATTGTACTGGGGTCGAAAACGACCCTTAGCATACTTAATTTGTAATTGTCGATTTATTTTTTTTAAAAAAAGCTTAAAAAACAAAACTACTAAATTTATGCTTAAACTCCAAAAAAATTAAAAGTCAAAAGTTCTCAGTTGCTTATTCCCGTTAATCTATTAGTTATAATGTTTTCAAATCGAATTTTGGTCGAAAACGACCCCAACGTACGTCTACGGTTACAGAGATGTTTTGTTCTTTACAGTGCTAAGTCCTGCTTATTAACAGCTGCCCTAATCTTCGCACATGTGTCAGCGAAAATTAAGAGGGCAACACTTACGGATGTCATCAAGAAACTAAGAGGGCAACACTGAGACAGATCGAAAAAACCGCGTGGAGACGAAAAATACACAAGTTAAGAAGACAACGTTTTTTGGGTTTTTTGTACTTTTCTATTTTTTTGTGAGAATAGAATTAGATTAAAGTCTTGAATAATTAAAATTTAGTCGATTCAGTTGTTTTTCTTGACATTATTCAGAAGTGGGATACACTTGCCCCTACAATAAAACAACGTTTTGTTTTTCGAAATGGAAAAATTTAGTAGTTGGAAAGTCGATCAGCTTAAGGAAAAGCTATCCGGACTGGGCTTATCGAAAACTGGCAACAAGGCGCAGCTTGTAAAAAAGCTGAATCAACATTTCTTCAGCGAACGTTTTGCGAGTGCTATAGAAGAGATGGCCAGTTATGGATCAGAAACGGATCAGCGAGTCCAATCGGCATCTACGTGACGAGCGTTTCTTCGGCTAACAGAAATGTTGTTGCTACGAACACAAGAGCAAACGTTTTGCACTCTGAAACGATGCTGTCCGATGCTGTTAATGCACCATTGAGTCAATCGTCGCCGACCATGAGTTCACGCAGGATAAACGATCCGACGAATTTAGAAAGCGTAGTCGGTGGCGAAAGTCGCCCTTTAATGTCGTGTGGTGTTCCGACTTCCGCATACGAGCCGCACTTTGCATCAACTTCGAATACCATACGGCGAAACGTTCACTGGAGTGCTGCAACTACGACCATGCCTCCTACGATTGGAGCAAACACAGCTGCACATTCATTAGTAGTTACTAGTTCTCAACAGCAAGATTTCTGGAACGGAAATAACACAGGATGGGTTTATGGTTGTCAAAGGGGAGGGCATACACCAATGCAATGCACCAATAATAATATGGTACAAACGGCGCACAGTGGCCGGTTTTTCAACTTAGCGGCCAAAAGTCATTTTTTTCAATGTCACCGATTTCAAAATGGGTTAGGTCATATGAAAGTAGAAACCTGAGAACCTAGGGAGCCAAAAAATTACAGCTTTATCTTGATTATTTCATTAGTAACTATGCAATAAAAGACAGCACTTTTTATTTTCAACTAAAATAAACACATTTTTTCAACTTTTCACAGATTTAGATATCCATATCTCCGTCAATATTTCAGATATTAAGTTACGGTTTTTTTTATTAAATTCTTGGATATATTCGTTGTCAAATGTTGTTACAATTGAGTAAAACTGTGGTATAGTTATTACGTAACAAGAATTCCAGAAATGCTTCAAATTTGGTTAAATTTCGTCGTATTTTGGAGCAGGACTTTTGCGCTCCAGAATGCTCCAAAACAAATTTTACACCATTGTAAAGCTGGAAGTTTCCTCTAAAAGCCCATACCAATTTTTTTTGCATCGGTTTGCCCCACCGGGCGCTAGAGCCCATTATATGAGTCAAAGTCACACACTGCAAACGTTTTTAACATGTTTTCCGTTATTTTTTTTTTGTTAGTGTTATACTTTTCTTTCAAATTATATGTATATTGGCACTAATTAGGTTTTTTTAATTATCATGTAATTAGCTCTTATTACATATGTACTGTAAAAGTACCTGTCCTAATATATTTTACCTGTAAAATGGAAAATTTAGGCACATAAAAATTTCTCATAAATAGGTAACAGGTAAGTATTACATGTGCATACGTAAAAAAATCCGTGACGGAAAAAGTATTTAAAGAGTTGCGTTCATCGAGTTTCCATTTTCTTGGCAAAAACATGGCTAAGTTCACATATAAAAATTTGGCAGATATTTACTTCTTACGAAAAGACGACGAAGATGTTACTTCGCATATTCTAAGTGATCCTTTTTTTGACTCATGCGATCAAGAAGAGACATATAAAAAGAAAATATCTAACTTTTTATCGCATTTAAAAAAACGTTACACAGATGTGAATCGAAATAAGGAAAAACTGTACCAACGCAACACAGAATGGATGAAAACTGAGCTCGTTTTTGAAGAAGAAACCATGACTGATAATGGCAGCGAAGGAAAGGGTAGACCAATTAATTACGCGATTCAAAATAATAATAGAAGTTATAGCATGTAGCAGGATGATTGATGCCAAAAAATTTGGTGAATATGCAAAGAAAACCGCAGAAATTTACAACGAAAAATATCCCTGGAGGAATATGCCATCAACAATTCATAAAATTCTTTATCATGGAGAGCAAATTATTGAAAATAGTCTACTTCCACTTGGTGATCTTTCTGAAGACGCACAAGAAAAAAGAAACAAGGATTACAGATTCTTTCGTGAGCACAACACAAGGAAAATTTCAAGATATTGTACCAATGAGGATCTGCTTGCAGTTTTGCTGTGCACATCGGATCCATATATTTCAAATATCCGCCAAAAATGGAAATCTAGCTCAATCGAGTTAGATAGTGATGCACAAAATTTACTACTAGATGAGCGGAATTCTATCAATGAATGTTTTGAAAAAATTGTTTAATTTTCATTAGTTCCTTACTTATTACCTTATTTTTATTAATCTATGTTATTAGTATGTTCGTTATTGATAATAAAAAGTCTTTAATCATTAAATAAAAAGAAACGTATTATTTTTATAATCTCTTTTTTAGGCTTTTAAGAAAATTTTAATAGGTACCCTGATTGAAACTCTCATATCTCTGGTTTTTATCGATCGATTTTTATGATTTTAGTCTCACATTAAAGCTTAAGATTAGAAGAATCCAACAAAAAAACCGGAATAAAAAATTCCAAGAGAGTCAAAAGATATGGATTTTTGACCGCTAAGTTAAAAAACCGGCTACTGTGCGGCGACAGTAGCTAATACATTTGGAAACGTACATGATATCATCTCGATATTGCCAGTATTTGATCCCAAAGACAAAGCGATTTCGTCAATACAATTTGTAGAGCGAATAGAACAGTTACGCACTGCGTATCACTGGGATGACAGAGTACTTTTGTTTGCTGTACAAACTAAGCTGCAAGGAGTAGCTAAATTGTGGATTGATTCGTATCCGAGCATTTTTGTAAGCTGGCCAGAGTTCACACACAAATTCTTAAGAGAATTTCCATCGATAACTAACGTTGCTGATATACATATGGAATTAATGAATATGCGACGTGAGACAAATGAAACGCCGGAATTATTTTACTACAGGGTTGTTGCTCTTGGCCGACGTGGTGGCTTAGATGAACAATCAATAATAAGATACGTATTATACGGCATAAATGACGCGGACTTGAAACGAAGTTTATCGGTAAAATACTACGTCTCATGTAACGAACTTTTGTATTCAATAATCAATTATTGCAACTACAATGTGGTGAAAAGTGCAGTACCAATGAAACAGGTTACGGCGATTACACAACAAACTAAACCTCCACTGCCCGTAAAAAGCCAACAAAAGGAAAATTTTATTCTATGTTATAATTGTCGGAAAAGTGGGCACATATCGCGGAACTGTCCCGAGCCGCAGAAGCGTGAACGTTGCGCAAAATGCTTTAAAACAAATCATGCAACTGCAGATTGTAAAAAGGGTCCACAAATTACTGCCAATTGTAATGCAATTGTAGATGGAGATAACCAATTTACTACAAAAGTAGTCAAAGTAAATGAGTTACAAACAAAGGCTCTTATTGACTCAGGCAGTGTTCGTACATTAATTCGAAAAAGTTTTGCACACGGTTTATGGCCACATGAAAAGTGTTCTATGGTTTTGTCTGGTTTTGGTGGCGGACAGTTTGAGTGTGTAACGAAAGTCAAAGCAAAACTAACTATTGATGGAGTAGTATGCGATGCAGAATTACTAATTGTGGATGACGAACACATGTCACACAACATTCTTCTGGGCAGAGACGTTCTGTGTATGGAGGGTAACCGTTTAATGATTGATGGCGACCAATGCTGGCTATTGCGAAAAGAAAACGACACCACACAGATGAATGATGGCGAATTTAAAAGTTTAAATCGAATTTTGGGGCGTTATGGAGATCGTTTTTCATCCGAAGGAAAAAAAATTGGTAAATCGAATCAGGTGAAAATGAAAATAGAATTATCAACAAACGTTGTTGTTAATATGAAACCGTATAGGCTGCCGTTCGCTAGGCGACCTATTGTAAAACAAATGGTAGAGGACTTGCTAAAAAGCGAAATCATACGGCCTTCTAACTCGCCATACGCATCTCCTATAGTGTTGGTGGAGAAACCAAACAGTGAATTTCGAATGTGCGTGGATTACCGGCGGTTGAACGAAATTACCGTAAAACAACCATTCCCAATGCCAGTCATTGAAGATTTGTTTGCACGATTGTCAGGTAATACTTACTTTACCACGCTTGACTTCAAGATGGGCTATCATCAGATCGAAATGGACGAAAATTCGAAAATGTATACAGCTTTTGTTACAACCGAAGGTCACTATGAATATAACCGTATGCCATTCGGTTTAGTGAACGCTCCAGCCGTTTTTCAAGAGATGATGGGCAAATTGGTGGAACAAGCTCGTCCACATAATATAATTGCATACTTGGATGACGTTATTTTACCGAGTAAGACAATTAACGAAGGTTTGGAAATGCTTAAAGATTTTCTATGTATTCTCGTAAAGAGTGGTTTAACCTTACGATTAGATAAATGTAGATTTTTAGAAACTAACATAAATTTCTTGGGCCACAAGATTAGTAGCGGCGGAATAGCTCCTGGCGAACGGAAAGTTAAAGCTATAACGAACTTTCCGATACCAAAAACGCAAACCGAAGTGCGTCGGTTTTTGGGTTTGACTGGGTTCTTTAGAAAATTCGTGGAAAATTATTCAATTATAGCGCGGCCGCTAACAGAACTAACAACGAAAGCTGCAGCGGAGAAGTTTATTTGGGGCGATCAACAAAAAAACGCATTTGAAAAGCTAATTCATGTTTTGACTAACGAGCCGGTACTGGCTCTGTATAAGTTTGATGCTCTGCATGAGGTTCACACTGATGCAAGCAGTGTTGGAATAGCAGCCGTATTGCTTCAATCCGTTGATAAATGCCAGTCATGGAATGCTGTTATGTATTTTAGTCGCCATTGTACCGAAGCTGAATCACGCTATCACAGCTACGAGTTAGAAGTTTTGGCCGTAGTAGAAGCACTACAACGCTTCCGTATATATCTGCTGGGTAAGAAATTTAAAGTGAAAACCGATTGCGCAGCAATCACAGGTGTAAAAGCGAAAACGCCACTTATTCCAAGAATCGCACGCTGGTGGATGCGTTTGATGGAGTATGACTTCGAGTGCGTTCATAGACCGGGAAATCGAATGGCCCATGTGGATGCCTTTAGCCGAGCACCAGTGGAAGAGACGGTGAAGTTCAGTGGCACGGGAAACGTTATGCACATAAATGTTGGATGTGACGATTGGTTGCTAACGATGCAGCTCCAAGACGGTCAAATTCGAGAAAGGGTGGAGATACTGAAAGAGTCACGAAAATCACCGCAGGCAGCACAGGTGCGTAAAGAATATTGCCTTATTAATAATCGTCTTTATAGAAAAGTTGGTGGAAAAACATTGATTGTGGTACCAAAAGCAGTACGAAGGCGAATAGCTCGTTATTGCCATGACGAGATGGGTCATTTTGGTCTGGAGAAAACCATACAGCGCGTCACGGAGTATTTTTGGTTCCCACGTATACGGAAATATGTAAAGGAATATATAGCAGCTTGCATTGAGTGCTGTTATAATAAAGACAAGAGCCGGAAAACGGAAGGTAGATTGCACATCGATCCTGCGGAACCAATTCCTTTCCGACTTTTACACATTGATCATTTGGGACCATTTGTTAAAAGCAAGCGGGGATATACTCATGTTGTTGCTTTGAGTGACGCATTCACAAAATATCTAGTGGTAAAAGCAGTCCGCAATACGAAAACACAACCTGTACTACACGCTTTAAATGAAGTCAGCAGTTATTTTGGACTACCAACGAAGATTGTTACGGATCGTGGTACCGCCTTCACGTCTAGACAGTTCACACAATATTGCGACAATAACAACATTCAACATATCCAAACGGCTGTACGAACACCGCGCGCAAACGGTCAAGTAGAACGTGCAAACCAGACGATCCTGAATTATTTGCGTACTTCGTCCGAAAATGCGAAGGAATGGGACGAACAACTCCGTAACTTGCAGTGGTGTGTGAATTCACAAAAGAAGTCGACGACGGGATTCAGTCCCAATGAATTAATCTTCGACTTCAAGCTCAACGACGTGGTCCAGAATAGACTGTTAGCTGCAGTACTTCATAACGAAGACTTACGAAGCGTACCTGAGAAGCGAACGCTGGCATTAGAGAATATTCAACACCAACGAGAGAAGTGGAAGAAGCGCTTCGATGAAAAGCATCAGTCACCAACCGTTTATGATGAAAATGATTTGGTTGTAATCAGAACTGAGCCGCCAGCGACTGGTGAATCCAGAAAACTTGAGCCAAAGTATCGTGGACCGTATGTCGTGGCTAAAGTTTTAGGGAAAGACCGCTATCTGCTACAAGACATCGATGGGATGAACATTACGCAAAGAAAATTTTCATCAGTATACACTTCCGACAAAATGAAGCTGTGGTGCGCATTAGCGCCGGACCTCACCGATAATGACAGCGATAATGATGAGGGACTAGAAGAGGTCATAGGGGCTATGACACTGCAGGATGGTCGAGCTGTCAGCGAAAATAAAGAGGGCAACACTTACGGATGTCATCAAGAAACTAAGAGGGCAACACTGAGACAGATCGAAAAAACCGCGTGGAGACGAAAAATACACAAGTTAAGAAGACAACGTTTTTTGGGTTTTTTTGTACTTTTCTATTTTTTTGTGAGAATAGAATTAGATTAAAGTCTTGAATTATTAAAATTTAGTCGATTCAGTTGTTTTTCTTGACACATGAAATCACGATGTTGCCGGCAACAAATGTTTCATGCACTTATTCATTCAATTCATGCATTACGAATATATGCTCGTTGATTGCAGTAGAAATAACTTCTGTCAATTATTGGTATTTAGCTTATTCAGTTAATTTGAATAAACTTTTGTATAAAACTTAAATTGTGTGCACAACTAATTTTTCTAACAGAAATATTCTACACCTACAATTTTCTTAAAAAGTATAATGTACGATGTATATATTTAATACGACGTCACTCAGTGTCCACTTTTCTGTCCGTAATGATTAATGTCAGTAAAGTTTTTCGCAAATAACAATAATAAAAAAATAGAAAAAATTGGAAGCCACCCCCAACTGAGTATGGTAAGAAGTTTTTAGATTGAAATGGTCAGACGTGCCGAGAATTTTTATTAAGAAAGTTCCTAACATATTGCAAGATGCCAGGAACAATGTAAAATGTATATTTGATGAGAATCTCAAATTCAGTTTTGACGCTTTTGAGTTATTTATGAAAATTTTTATCTAAGTAATAAATAATAAATATTTGCTGTAACCATTATATACGTGGTATCTCTATTATAACCGATATATGAAATTTTTTTAAGTCAGAAACGAAATTTCGTTACAGTGCACCAGTATGTGTTTTATATTATATTATGATGATTCGAACAGTTTTGTCGTTCTTTTTTCTACATACCCTTTCTTCGATTTGGTGAAGGTCTTTTCCGATTGCACCCCAGGGAGTTATACGTATGTACGTATAACTTTGCGTTTATTTCTTCTATCAGAAAATATATTGTAGGAATAAAATTTCAGAAATCAAATCACATTGGGACTAATTTTGTGGCTGATTTTGTAGACGCTATAATTAAGAGCAAAATGGTTCTGTGAAAAATAACCGTAAATAAGCTGAAAAAATTTATCAATAGACTGATATAATTAAAATCGTAACAAAGTTATAAAAAATGGGAAAATAATTCTATCGTTATTTTTCTATGTAGCCCAATATATTACGACTGAATTTATAATAGTTAATGAATTTACATATATTTTTATACCATTTTATATTTATAAAATTTTTACATGCATTCTAAGATAGAAATAAACGTAAGGAGGCCTACAGAATTTGTGTGAAAAAAATACGCCCATATTATTATACATATGTATATGTACATGTATATGAATGATGCATATACAGTGCCGGTATTAAAAAAAAACACTGTAGAGAAAGATGGAGGAATATTTTATGGACGGACGAGAGTAATATAGTATTGTTTGGCAGCAAAGGATCTAGTTCTTAGATTAGAAGAGTGCCTTGCCTAATGCAACATATAATTCCAAATTCACTGCAAAAAGCCAAATTCACGATTAAGCATGACGGATCGAGCATAATGTTATGGGCATGCTGTTTTATTCTCTTGTTGGCCCTATACATTGGATTAAAGAAATCATGAACCCAACCGTTTATGTCGGAATAATGCAGGATATGATACTACCTTATGCAGAAAATTAAATCCATTATAGTGGGTAATTCAACAAGATAATTATCCTAAACATTCTCGCAGGAAGACTAAGAATTGGTTTAAGTATCATCAGTTCATATCATATCATTCAGTTGATATCCTGAAATCGCCTGCACAGTCCCTAGATCGTAATCCGATTGAGAATTTCTGGTTGGATGTGAAAAAGACAGTCTCAAAGTTAAAACCAACCCAAAACGAAGACCTTTGGAATGCGGTTCAGGATTCCTGGAATAAAATACCAGTCGAGAGGTGCAAAAATTGTATTAATTCAATTACAAGACATTGTGCCACTCTTATTTCCAATAAAGGACATGCAACTAAATATTAATTTCAACTCAATTTCAAAATATTAATTTAATTTAATTTCAATTCAATTCAGTTCAGAACATTAATAGAAATGCAGAGTATAATAAATCAAATTTGTATCGCAAATATTTTTAATTTTCAAATGCAATATATATAATAGTACTATTTTTATTACCGCCTCATTTTGCAAGTTCAAACACATATATACATGTACATATATTCATATATTTTAATTATAATATACATATGTATATAATATTATATTACAATATAAAATATTATAATTATATATAATTATTATAATTAATTATGATATATATTAATATTTATGTATTATATATTATAAAAATCTGATAATCAAGGTAACGCCACTGATGTAACTTGTTTATTCGTAGCTGTGCATTCTGGACGGCCAATACCAGATTTTCTGGGCTTATTTTATATTCAAAATTATATGTAAAGTGCAGGAACCTGTTGAGATTTTGTCAATTCCCTTAACAAATAACATATTCACATGCCGTTCTCAACCTCTCTCCCCATTTTACAGCAGCCTTAGTGCTGAAGTAAAATAATGTATGTATGTGTACTAGTGTTATTTCTGCCCAAGCCCTGGGGGTGTTGATGATTTATTACTAGGGCTCAAGTTTGTTGTTTTAGATTAAGGGAAAGCCGCAGAGAAAACTAACGTTTGAATTCAGTCTTCTGCTACTTTCAATTAATTAAATATGACAGTCCGAATTACGAAGAAATACAAATAATAATAATGTGCCTTGTATAGCATACTCGTAGCTAAATTAAGAACATCAGAAAATAAAACTAAATGCTTTGTTAAATACACATATGTATAAAGAAATTCTTCCATTGGACACTTTGGCATATCCAACATTCTATCCATAAGTAACTTTATGTTTGAATAGCACTTAAAAAAATTTTGTGAGATATGTACATACAAATTTACAAAAGTGTAGTTAGTATCGATTAGCAAGTGATCCTGTTCTGATAACTGTTTAATTACATGGAAAACTCAAAAACGACCAAATCGAAAGATTTTTTCTGTCTTAACTACGTGAGTTGATGTGGCTTACGACAGGAAAATTAATTTGGGGCTTACAGTCGATACTAAATACTGTATGAAAAGTGTACCACACAGTCGAAATTGGAGGCAGGCGAATATCACATGCGGCTTTGTGATACTTTTTCTTCGGGTAGCCCAAACAAAATGCTTTTAGTTCGTTTTATCTAATATTATAAATAAGAAATTATTTACCATATTCTTATTTCAATAAATTCAAACTGCAATTAAAATGTGTTCTTTCACTGTCATCAACTAATCCAACAACTGGCTCCGTATTTACTTCACTTCAAATCCCTTTGGGACAACCTTTTTAATTACAGGTAACGGCGTGATCAGTGGAGTCTTTTTTCTGCCTGTTTCAACAATTCAACTACATAACTGCACACAGGCACCCCACATATCCAAAAGCAAATCAAGTGTTACTTTCGGAGCTACTCACGTATTTTAATCACTTCTGTCACAGTTACATTTAAATTTAAATCAGGAGAAAGAACCAGACTTCCTGTTTTCGATCTTTCATCATGCAACCATTTCGTTATGAATTTCTTATTGGTGTTAAACTTTTTTTTCTAAATTGATTAAACAAATCTGTTACAATTTCTTATATAAACATAAAACATAACTAATAATAGAAAATATAACATTTTCGAAAAGCAAAGTGCGCTGCGTATGGTTTTTATTTAACGTTCAATTATACAGAAAGCTTTTCACTTAAATAGTGAGCCAAATTCTAAAGCATTCTCCACAAATGAATAAGCGTGCATGCTAAAAGAACTGGCTAAAGTACCTGGAGAAAAGGAAATCAAAACGTACATGCACATGTACATTTATAAAACTCCAAGAAATATTTATCTACAGTACACAGTGGGTCAATAAAGTGTTTGAAGTATTTTGTTCACAATGGCACAATAAAAAAACCCAACATTATACAGTCGAACTTTCTTATAGTGAACTTCTATACAATGAAGTTCTCCTTATTATAAACTAAAATCAAGAACACAGAACACACAAAAAAATATTTCTGTATAATGAAGTTTCTATATAGTGAAATATGAATATGAAAGTCCCCGTGGAGATTCAGTATAGGGAAGTTCGACTGTAAAATAGTTCAAACTCTACATACAAATTGCAACCTTAATTTGTAGTAAACAAAGCAGGCAACCAGTAACGGTGAAAACTGAAGGAATAATAAAAATCGCTAATTCAATAAATTGATTTCTAATGCGTATATTACACTACAAACATTCTTCGGCAAAACTGTAAAATTCTTATTTCTTTCTATACAAAGTTGTCAACGTTACGTTCTCAGCTTTCAGAGTTGAGTTCATCCAGAGAGGATGAACTTCTGCGAGCCAAAACACAATGATTGCTGTTGACGAGGACAAACTTGTCTGAACAGTATGAAACGTCAACTTTTTGTATTTGTATAGTATGCTATTTGGTTTTTCTATGTGTAACCACTACAACAAACAAAATTTTAAGAGAGCAGAAACGGTTCATCGAGGATCCAGTCGACGTCGTGTATCGTCCGTAAACAAAAAAAAAATAAACCAAAGAACTTAGTGTTGCTAAAAAATAATAATTCTTCTACATAAACAAGGAAAAAATGTATGGCAAATAGCAGCAAATGTAAAAAACTCTACAACCAAAATTCAACCAAAAATAGTTCCGATAATATAGCTCGTGGTCGTTCGAAAAGTTTAAATAACCGCGGTGAAAGGAAGATGTTTTAAGAGATAAAGAACAATCCATGAACTAGTGCAAGAAAGTTAGGCACCTATATTGAATCGTTAACGGGGAAGATGGTGTGTGCAAAGACAGTGCGAAAAGCTGAAAGAACGTCTGAATACCATGGCCGTGTAGCATCCAGAAAGTTATTTGTTAGCGAGGCTAATCAAAGAATATGCGAATTCTTTCAAAGATAAACCTTTGAAGATTTGGCAAAAGGTTTGGGGAATACCAAATACAAAACTACGTAAAGAAAATTTAATACCAACTGTGAAGCACGGTGGTGGGCATGTGATGGTTTGGGGGAGTATATCTTATAACGGTGCTGCCAAATTTCCTTGTAATAAAAGGAATTTTAGATGCAAAGCTTATTTTAAAATTTTGCAAAAAGAAATTGACAAAATTATCGAAAAATTAAATATACAACAAGGCTACATGTTTGTACTAGACGACGACCCAAAGCATACCTCCCTTATAGTTAAAAATTGGTTGCCTAATTTATCAGGTGCCTAAAGATACTTCCACACTTGGAGCTGGAACTGAGGTAGAAAAATATTTGTAACAATATGGACTTAAAGCGATGCCTTCAGCAAACTTGGGATGAAATTTCACCAAATGTCCCAAAAAAATTTACTCTCTCAATGCCGCTACGATTGGATACAAACTTTTTTAGATAACAACGGCTTATCAACGAAATCCATACTAATATATAAATGTGAAATTCTGTCTGTCTGTTACCTCTTCACGGCTAAACTGCACGATTTTGACGAAATTTTATATGAAGGTACTTTGAGCCCTGGGGATGGACATAGGTTACCTGTTTTATAAAAAGTCGACCTCTAAATGCTTAAAATGGGCTTGGCAATGATTTCAGTCGCCGTAATGAGGAAACTATAAGGCTTTCACAGCTGATCCGCTGCACCGATTTTGACGAAATAAAAGAGCAATCGAAGCACTAAATGGGATCATGCAACCAAAGTATCGTAGGAGGGATGATCGTATTGCAAGCTAATCTGCAAGCAACTGAACTGCAAGCTAATATGAGAAATAAAGAATGGTTATGTGAAAGGGCAATTTTGGCGACGACAAATGAAATTGTGGAACAAATACATGAGAAAATAATTTCACAAATAGAAGGGGACATTGCAGAATATCTGTTCTGGATAATGTTATGGATGCAAAACAAGTAACATCTTATCCTGTAGAGTTTCTTAATTATTTGGAGTTGACAGGTGTTCCTTCGCACAAACTAAGGTTAAAGGTTGGTGTTCCGGTACTCTTGATGCGAAACATTGCGCCACCAAGATTGGTACAGGTTTACAATTGTTAAGGCGAAATATTGTTAAGGCTATTATAATTAGTGGCTCAGCTAAAGGAGAAAGTGTTTTGATTCCACGAATCCCAATTATACCGACAGATTTGCCTTTTAAGTTTAAAAGATTGCAATTTCCAATCAAAATTGCTTTTGGAATGACAATAAATAAATCGCAAAGGCAAACACTTAAAGTAGTAGGAGTACACTTAGAATAGCCGTGCTCTTCACATGGGCAACTCTACGTAGCGTGCTCCCGTGTGTCCAATCCTCAAAATCTATATCTCTTCGCAAAAGATGGGAAGACCCAAAACATTGTTTATAAAACTGTAAGATCATGCAATAAATAAAGAAAAGATAATTGCTTTACTTTTTAATAAATGCATATTAATAAACTACAGCTCGACATAAATACATATGTACATACATTGAAAAATTAGATACACTTATTCACACTATACCTATACGTTCACTACTCTACCACGCGCACGACGTCGCGGGTAACCAGCTCTTTTCTATTATTTTGAAGTCATCAAAACTTTTTGTTCAAGATTTGGTCTGTTGTTGGTTTTACTCTATGATTAAATTCATATACACTATACGTGAGAGCTACCAAATTGTTGTTCTTGTTTTCTGTCTTTCAGTACCTTGAAAAAATCAGCTGTTTCAAGCTTCACCACGGTATCATTTAGATGTGAAATCATTGTTTCCGATATAAGAATTCTGATATAAGAAACAGAAGTATTCTGGAGTGATGAAACTTATTGGAGGCCTCTTAAGTACGAACCTTTGGTTATGGTAAGACTGAGTGTAATTTTATTTTTAAGAAGAAAACAAATAAGTTAACACAATTTAATAGGAGCTGTTGAAGAAATCACCATCAGTCAACAAATGGTTGATGGCATCTTTTTGCGACATATAGTGATGGAATGACGGCATAATTGCCATACGGTATAGAAAGAAGAAAGGATTGAAATGTGTCTATTTAAACCGAACTTACATTTGAATCCAAGTAAAAAGAGTCTTGCTTTCCGTTTTAATCCAAACTTAGAATTCATTTATTCTGCCCATCGGACGCCTTTTATATGGTTTTTAAGTTGCTTACACTTAACTTAAAACATAAATCTGTGGAAGAAGGATCGCCATGCGGAAGACGGAGATTAGTTTACAGAGGATAAATAATTGAGGGGGAGTTGACTGTTTATTTTAGCGAGTCACGCTGTATTAGTTTGGCCACCAGGCTATGCTTTGTTTGGCTTTAAGCGAGCCATGCTATGTTTTTAAAGTTTGGCCACAAGGCTGAATTTATTGCTTGGTTTATTAAGCGAACCCCGCTATAACATGGTATATGGCCACAAGGCCGTACTTACTCTGGTCAAGAAAAGAGTGTCTGCTTCCAGTGCTGGAAGATGGCTTTCGCCGTCTTTTTATACATTATTTCTTACATTCTAAAGTATTACAATATTATATTTACATTTCTTACTCCTACTTAATTTTAAAGAAAGCGTCATGCTTTCTTTCTTACGCTAAGTTGCTTTCTTTTCATTGGCCGATATTCGATTTTAAGTGTTGAGTGCAATGAGTGACTTTAGTGCAGTGTCAGCTTGAAGTTCACTCAATGCACTCTACCGTTGGCGAAGTGAACCAGAGGTTGGTTACACTACACTCCTACCGTTAAGAGAAAAATTCGGGATGAAATTCAGCAATTTTTCTAAAGCTAAGTGTTTACAATTATGATTTAGGTTGTTACTGTGTATGGTTTTAACATATTGTTATGTACTATTTTTCTACTATTATTATATTCAATGGTAGTGTTGACTCCATTTTTGCTTATTATTCTATAAGGACCTTTGTACGGTGCTTGATTCTTTTTCCTATTCATGTTTCTTAACAATAGTAAATCTCCTATATCTAATTGTAGTTTATTTGAATTTTGTTGTTTATTATTGTTTACTCTTTTCATCTTTGTTGAAATTAATAGTTCGTGTGCTTTATCTAGAGCATATCTTAATCTAGTTTGTAGTTCTTTTGCATAGCTATCGATGCTATATATTTTTATGTTTGCGTTAGAATCGTCATCTAGTAAACGAGGTAGTTTACCATAAATTAGTTCGAATGGCGTGTACCCTGTGTCAACGTGTGGTGTTGTATTATATGCGAAAGTAAAGTATGGAATCCATTCATTCCATCCATTCATTCCAGTCGTTTGCTGTGGTTAGAATGAATTCGTTAAGTACCCTATGGTTACGTTCTAGAGAACCTATTGTTTGGTGTTGGTATGTCGGGAATGGTATGTGTCGAGAATGTCTGTTTAATTTTTAAAATTGTACATATGTTTGTCAATAGTTCGTTTTTTAATTCTGTCCCGCAGTCAGATTTGAGTATTTTGAAGTGTCCATATTTTAGTATCACTTGTTCTACGAGTGTTTTTGCTATGGTCTGTGCGTCCTTTGTCGGTATCGGGTGTGCTATTACAATTTTGTTAGCTCGCATTGCATTGTTAAAATGTAGCGGTATCCATTCGATATTCTTAAAGGTCCGACTGTGTCAATTGAAATTGTCTCGAAGCTGTTCTGTGGAGTGTTAGTTAACGTAAGCGGTTCTTTTGTATGTTGTTTTGTATGTTTGTTTGTTTCTTTTGCATATGTCACAACAAGATATAAATTTCTTAACCATGTGGTTCATATTATTCCAAACGTATCGTTGTTTTAATTTAAGGGTTGTCCTTCTGACTCCTAGATGTCCTGAGGTGTGAAATTCGTGTATTAATTTGTATTTTATTATGTCATCGGTTATTCTTTTTGGTGGGTTGTAAATAAGTATTTTTAATTGAGGACTTCCTTGAGCAGTATTATATATTTTATTTATCTTCGCGTATGCATTTTTAAATTCTTCCATTGTATACAGTTTAAATATTATGTCAGTACTGGCCAGTGCTAATTCTTCTATTTTCTCCTTGTTCATATTCCATACCAGCTTCCTCAGAATCGAATCTAGATTCGCTGATTTATCGCTGTATCCCGTATGTGTATTAAATACGTTAATGTTCGAATTTAGTTTCTTCAGTACCGAATCTTGATTCGCTGAATTATCGCTAAATTCTACGTGCACTTTATTTTCTTCTATGTATACATTAATTTCTCTAGTATTTTTGGTATTAAATTCCAATTTCTTTATATTTCTTACATCGCTTATTGAAGTGCATTCCCATATGTGAAGTTGATCAGGCTTCTGAGATGTGCATTGTTCATTGCTTAATTCTTCATTGCTCTTCTGCATATTGTTCTTGCTCATGCCTCTAGTTATAATTAATGCCTTATTTACTTTATTATCATTTTCTTCCGGTATCATTTGTTTTAATATATTTGAGTCTATTTGTATCCTTGAGAGCGCGTCGGCGTTCGTATTTATTTTGCCTTTTTTGTATATGATTTCGAAATCATAGTCACTTAAATCTAACCTTATTCTTGTCATCTTTGATGAGGGGTTTTTATGAGAAAATAACGATATTAAAGGTCTGTGGTCGGTAACAACAATAAACTTGGTACCATATAGATATGGTTTAAAGTAGTTTATTCCCCAGTGAATTGCTAGTAGTTCTTTTTCTATTACAGGTTTGTTCAGGTCGTGTTTTTGTAATGCTTTGCTTGCATAAGATATGGGTAGATCTTTTCCTATTTCGCCTTGTGGAAGTACTGCTCCGAGGGCATAGTTTCAAGCATCTGTGGTTAGTATGAAAGGTTTACTGAAATCAGGATATTGGAGTAACGGTGGATTAGTTAGTTTTTCCTTTAGTGTATCAAACACTAATTGACATTCTTTTGTCCATTCAAATTTTGCTGTTTTCTTTAGTAGTGCGTTTAGGCTTTTAGCAATGTCTGCGAAGTTTGGGATGAATTTCCTATAGTAATTGCAAAATGCAACGAATCGTCTTACTTCACCCGTATTTTTTGGTATAGGGTAATTTCTTACTATTTCATATTTTGCTGGATCTGTCTTTACTCCGTTACGCGTTATTAGATGGCCTAAATATATTACTTCGGGACGTAGGAAACAACATTTTTGTGGGTTTAGTTTGAGATTATAGCGTTCTAGTCTGTCTAATACCTTTATTAGATTTTGGTTATGGTGGCTGAGGCTGCATCCATGAATGATTATGTCGTCTACGTAAAGGAATGCTTCAGCCTCTAATCCTGATAGAGCTATTGTAAGCATGCGCTGAAAGCTGTTGGAAGAGATTTTTAGTCCAAACGGTAGTCGTTTGAATTGGTAGTGTCCATTATTGGTCGAAAATGCTGTTAATGGTCGTGACTTTTTGTCGAGTGGTATTTGGTGAAATGAACTTGTCATGTCTAGTGTTGAGAACCATTTTGCTCGTACTAGCTTGTCCAAAATATCTTCTAAGCGAGTTAGAGGAAATTTGTCGCTTGCTATTCTATCATTTAGTTTTCTGAAATCAACGACAAGTCTCCATTTTCTTTTGTCTTCGGTGTTCTTTTTCGGTACCAAAAGAATTGGAGCATTGTATGGGCTGATTGATGATTCTATTATGTCTTCAGTCAACATTTTCTGTACTTGATCATTCATCACTTGTGTGTGTGTGTGTGTGGCAGTCTGTAGTTTTTTATGTAGACAGGGTTGTCATCTATAGTCGAAATTTTTTGTGTATAGAAATTATTTGTTGTTAGAATTTCGTCTTCGAGGTGAAAGACGTTCTGATATCTTTCAAAAATGTTTACTAATTCTTGTTTCGAGTTGTTGTCTACGCAGCTTATGTTTATAGCTTCAAGTATCTTTTTGAGTCTATTTTTATCATGTGTTTTGGTTGTATTATAATTTAAAATTTCATAATTTGATAGGGAGTCTGTTTCAAGTGGAATGCCGTCTATGGTTATCTCTGCGTTTGTTGTATTAAGTATCCTAATGTGTGTTATCCGTTCTTTGGTGCTATTGAGTTGCTAAGAAAAATTCCTTCTTTCAGTTCTTTGCTAAGAATTACCTTCTCTTCGTTGAAGTTTGTTTTTATTGCTTGCACTAGTTGTGTTCTGGGTGGTAATTTGATCTTCAATATTTCATGCGCCTTCGCTTGCATTGGGAGTGTGATTTCTGTTTCGTCTACTAACATTGTTATCGTAAAGGTCTCATAATCTATTTTGCAAAGGAATTTCTGTAGGAAATCTCTGCCAATTATCCCGTCTGTTTCTATCGGGAATTTCTCATCTACTAGTTGGAAGGCATGTTTAAGGATTTGATCTCCTATTTCTAGATTTAAGTGAATTTCGCCAAGTGAATGGATTTCGTCGTTAGAGATGCCCGTTAACTTGCATTTATTAGATGTAGAATAATTTTCGTTCTCTAATTGAGTGCATATTTTACATAAAGAGACATCTGTGCCAGTGTCTATCAAGAATGACATAATTTTATTGTTATGTTTTATTATTATTGAATTTGTTATATTATCCGAAATCTTAACTACTTTTATTTTTGGCTTTCCGGAATGGCTATTCATTCCGGGCCTTGCATGTTTTCCGCGTGTGTTATTCTTATTTGTCTGTTGTTGTTGTATTCGTTACGTCTTCCGTTATAATTGTTTGAGTTGAAACCTTTTTGATTATTGTTGTTATTTTGGTATCCGTTTCTACTGTGATTGTTATTGTGTGAATTTCTGTTGTTGTTGTTATAGTGCGGTCGTCGTTGGAGGTTGTTGTTGTTACTTGTTGTCACTGTCCAGCTGTTATTGCGGTAGTTGTTGTTGTTGTTGTTGTAGCCGTTGTTGTGCTGTGTGTTGTAAGAGTTGTTGAACCGTTGGATTGGTTGACACATTACCCTATTTATCATCCGTTGCTGTGACTGTGCACTTTCGATTTCTTGCACAAGGTTAATTGCTTGTGTCAGCGTTTTCGGCTGCGCCGCGAAGAGTGTGTTTTTTAAATTGTCGTTTAGACCGTTCTTAAAAATATTGAGTGCGTATTTTTCGTTCATACTGGTGATTACGTTCTTTTCTGCAGTGCTTGCATTTTGCCTAGTTCATTGATTTGCAATTTATTTAGGTCATTAATTGTGGTTAATAACCTTTCTTTGAACGAGTTTACGGATTGGTTTCTTTGTATGTATGTCGTCAGTTTTGTGTGGATTTGTGGTATCGTCCAATACGTTTGTTTTGTAACGTTCTTTAAGTAAGTTTTTTAGGGAATCATAATCGGTTGGTTCTGTGCAACCGCAGAGTGCCGTTTTAACGTTTTCTGATAGTTTTATGTAGTATATCAGCTCTATTAGCTGTTTCTTACCGTCTGTGTCTAGATTTCTATATATTATTTCAGTTATTTTTAAAAAACTGTCTATCTCTTTGTATGCTCCCGTGAATTAGGGTATGGCCTTCATGGCCGTTTCTATGTTAAAGGTTGCCATTTTTCTTGTTAAGTTTGCGTCTTGGTCTTGTTTAATTGAATTGTCTTCTCTGTCCTTTAATTTTTCCTCTAATATTGTCTTTATCCTCAAGTATGTCTGTTGAAATTCCGTTTTAATTGGTAGATATTCTAACGAATTGTTCTCTTCGTTTAACAGTTCTTCAAAATTTGACTTTATTCGCTCTAAGGCTTCTAATTTCTGTTGCAGTGTACCGACTGTGTACTGCCTATTTGGAGATTTTTTTAAATTCGTTAGTTCTTTCTCAAGTTCTACCAGTAATTCATTCATTAGAGAAATCTTTATGTTCGAGCTTTTTATGAAAATTTGCTTAAAAATTTTACATTTGGATTTTAGATCTTAAATTTTCCATAGAATCATTTACTTTGTTTTACTTTTGTTTAATTATTTCATTATTTTACTTATAATAACAATTTAAACTGTACTTATAATATGTTTGTTTTTATTTATATACTTCTTAAGGTATGTAATTATTGAAAAAATTATTGTTACAGCTATGAAGATTATAATTGTGGTTGCTATATATTCCGGGACTGCCGGTAGGTGTAGTTGATGGATCGTGGTGGTCACCTGGTTGACCCTGCTTTCTACGTTTCCCATCTTTGTCTCTTCTGAATTTTATCACTTGCCGCCTTTATCTTTATTATTTTTATCCGGTTTAGGAACAGCACTTTTTGTTCCTTTGATGTGCAGAGGTTGGCTAGTCTGTGTAGTTCAGCTACCTCTCTGCGTTCTCGGACGCATCTACCAGCCCTGCTTTTCTTCTTTGGAGGTGGTGTTTCTGGAGTAGTGACTGCTCTGTGTCGCTGCCGTTTCCTGTTCTCTTCAATTGTTATGGCCTTTGGTCCAGTTCCTTTTGTTTCTGGTGTGTATTTCGGTGTTGCCTCCGTTGTCTTGTTGGTGCTTTCCGGCACATATTCTTCGTCAATGATTAGGACGTCGGTGGACTTCTGGTTTTCCCATCCGGCGGAGATTTCGTCTATGGATTACTGTTTTAGCCGTGCCGCCGCCAACATTGAAATGTTTTTCCCCGGTTTTTCTTGAAATGTATCTGGCAGCCCTGTTGGTAAGTACTTATTGAAATGTGTGTGTGTGCGTTTGGCAAATGTGACACACACTACAGCCGGTCCAGAAGTGCTAATTTTTAATCGTTTTAGCAAATACTGGAATAATATTGACAAATTAAATTATAAGAGTTGTTTAGAAGATGAACACATTATTACAGTATTGACAGCTGAAGAACGTGGAACAATTTTAAATTACTGTCTAGATAACTTAAAACAAGCTCATAGCAGACGCGACTACAAAGAATTATTACAATTAGTTGTCAGTTTTCTTGGTGGTACGGTGCCGAATTTTAACACCTTTCGTATACCTGGTGCAACTTCTCATGCTCGATGGATGTCAAAATCTATTTATGCACTTAAATGTATTTGTTTCGTAATGAATTCAATATGACCAAACAAGAGCTAAACGGTATACGTAGTGTCTGTCTGTTTATTGTTCGTATTTATGTAAAAGCCTGGTTTGGATGCACTAAAGCAATTGAAGCACCAAATCAAGACCTAAATTTAATTAAAAATATTATAGCTTATCCTGAAAGGGATATAGCTCTTGCTTTGCTACAAAAAATAAGCAATCATTTGTGGTATTTGTCGGAAGAAGCAGTCGGTCTTTCATTCTTCGATCCTAATGTAAGTGTTGCAATTAAAAAAAAAATGGTTCAGGCAATTAATGTTAAAGCAAATACAGAAAAATGCAAGCGAATAATAACTAATCCAACAAATATCGACACATTTGCGCAAAAAGATTTAAGCGATTTTGTAAATTCCAATACACACGCGTTCTTTGATCGCTTAGAAATTTCAAAAGAATTTTTGCAAGTCGACCCGTCGGATTGGAATGAAAGATTTGACTACGCTCAGGGATCACAAATTTGTAAAAACTTATCTGTAGTAAATGATGCAGCTGAAAGAGGCGCCAAATTCATTACAGATTATAATAATAAATTAACCCACAATGAAGAGAAGAAACAATTCCTTTTTCAAGTGGTTAAAGAATATAACATGAATTATCCCACTTTTAAAAAGACTTCACTATTAAATTAAAATAATATTAATGTTACTATGAGTATGTAATTAATAAAAATATTTCAGTTTATTCTTACTTTTCAAATAAATGCAAATAAAATAAAAAAATATATTTTTTTTGCCTTATTTCTCATAATAAAAACAAAAAGGTGCTTGGGGCACGGCTAAAAATTATCCAATCGTTGTCAAAAAGAAGAGATTAGAATTTGCCAAATGCTACGTAAATGGTCCAAAGTCATTGAATTTTGAATTATCGCTGAAGATGACTCCTTTACGTAGCATTTGGCAAATTCTAATCTCTTCTTTTTGTTAATATTAGATATCTATGGCTTACGGCGTGCCACTCTCCTGCGATAACCAGCATTATGCCGGCAATTACGAATTGTTTGTGTGCTTATTTTTTTTTTTAAAGACTCTTGCATATCTTGACATAGTATCGTGGCGGTTATTTTCGGGTTTTGCACAACGGAAGTTATTATTTTACGCTCCTCACGCGGAGTTAATATTTTTGGTCTTCCGACTGGTTGGTGATTTGCTGCCAATTGCCAACCGAATCGGTAGAAAATGCTTAGAAAAACCAATGATACTTCATTTCCAACAAAATTAGTCAAAAAAATTAGTTTATATTTGCAGCAACAGGATCATAAAAAGAGAGTGTACGAATAATTTTTTTGCAATATTTTACCATCTCTGTTTGTTTTTCATGGAACTCTTCTGTGTGAGCAGACATAACGGTTGTTTTTTGTGGCAGATCGTAAAGAATACACCATTCTTACATTGATCCAAGAGAAATAATGGACTAATTGCAAATACTTAAAGTAAAAAACTGCATATTTTGTATGCAATGCAGGGTGTACGAATAAATTGTGTGACCACTGTATATTCGAGAAAATAAATTTGTCCATATAAATAAGGACCGGTCTAGTATGTAATTGCAAAATTTAAGATTGCGCACAATAAATGCATTATCACTACTGAGGTTGGCGTGACTAATATAAAGTTATGAAATCAATGTTGAAATATTCTGACATTTAAATCTAACCCTTGCGGCGTAGACTACAGGCAACAAGCCGGTTTAACCTATCTCAAATCGTAAAGACATCTTTCTGAACATTTTTACGCACTGTATTTTATCCACATCTCCACATTGTGCTGAATAAACACAGCGAGAAAAAATAAAAAGTATATAGCATACCCTGTCCTGAGTTTGAATTTTCGGTTAGTGCGCTTAAATTTTAGCAGTACTCTGCTAATACACAATACTGTAGAAAAAAAAGTAAAAATAATAGTTTTCGTGCCAAAACGCACTATTTTTTGCTCCTCGAGATTTTTATACCCTACACAAGAAGTGATGAGAGTATCGTCTGTCTGTCTGTGAAAATCACGATTACAAGAGAACGAATAGAGATATCTTCATCAAACTTGGCACGAATATTGTCTATCATTAGAAACTCATCGGTATTGAAAGTGGTCAAAATCGGACCATTACCACGCCTTTATTGTGAATATAAATTCATCCATGCTTATAGCTCAATTTCTCAGCTTGTAGAACGAATTTGCGGTTGAAATTTTGTCCAGAAGTCTCTGACCAAAAAAGACTACCATAAATGGGCGTGGTTCGCCCACTAATTAAATAAAACTCGATTACAGGAGAACGATATTTTCATCAAATTTGGCACGAATATTTTCTCTCATCACAGGCTTTTTGAGATTAAAAAGGAAAAAAATTAGACCATTGCCACGCCTAATTTTTAAGTAAACGTGTGTAGGGTATATGAACTTCGGCCAGGCCGAAGTTAACGCTCTTTCTGGTTTTTAGTTACAATGCCGTGTGTGTGCAATTGTAAAGTTAACCGCGGTCAAGATAAAGTAAAATGCATTTAATTCTTTTACTGCAATGTGTAAACATCTTGCCAGCGTTTATGGATTTTCGTTGTTCGAAATGTGCGGCTGCTAGACGTGACTCTCTCCGTTCTAATACCATTACGTGTGATACAGAGGCTTCTCCCGCAGGAGCAACCACAATCTGCATTTATCTAAAGCAATGCTGGCCAAAACTTATACAATCATATTTTGTGCATATGTGAAGCGTTCAGAGAGGTTGTTTTGCGGAAAAATTCTCGCTGCGCGGTACACTGAAAAGATTGTTGTTTGGGGGTTGTTAAACTTTAAATCATGCAAATGATTTTGCAATGAAATTGAGTTTACTATTTCTCAATCCATTCCTAATTCAAATTTTGAAACATGTTTCTTAATAGCAGACTTTAACTTAAATATTAATTGTGCCCTTTCTTCATTAATAACCTTATCATAATCTAAATGACACGTTCTATAGTGTCTCTTTACAAAAAATTTAGATCACTAGATCCACTCACACATTCGCGTTTGATGTTGCGTTATGGGAACGTTCAGTGTGTGGGTCATTTTTACGTACTTGGTAGGCTGCCTATTCTATCAGCGCTTGTCCAAGTGTGTCGAGATGAATTGAATCAAAATATCGGAGAAGCATCACCAATTGACCACCAATATTTGATCGCGACCCTAGGAGCGGAAAACTAGATATTGCCTCGGAAGCAACTTACCATTGGCAATATGTGTACAAGGAAGGGTTTTCTAGGCAACGAGACTCTAACAAGCACTAACCATACCTGTTATGCGTCCCCACACTTTGAACGTTGGATATTCACTGTCTCTATGTTAACACTCCAAGGCTACGCTTATATGCTTCAATCCTCACGCCTTGTCGTTTTCTGGAATATTCTACTTTGTTCGTGTCTTCTCGTTTCTCTTTCCTGTGTCTGTATTTCCCCTTTCGCATAGCGTGTGTGCGAGTGGACACACCATTGTGTCCCTTACACTTGAATTTCGCTTAAATATACATAGGTACATACAAAATAATTCCAGACCGGTTGTAACGGATGAAATAAATTTTTAATTTTTAAAAATAACGATAATAAAATTTATATAATTCAGTTCAATATAATAATAATATAATGTAAATAATTAATAATACGTTAAATAAAAGATAATTTCATAATATTTACATTCTTTGCATTATGTGAATGCGCTGTTTTCTTAGCAACTTTCATATCTTTATCTGATATTTAGTTTTTTAATGAAGAACAATCGATTTACCATATACTTCTTTCCATATACACTTCTTACTATAATTGCAATGATTCTTATACTGCTGGTGGCGTGGCAGCTTTTGTCCGTGATGACATTGTATGCGAGTATTCATATCTTTGCTTAAGCAGTCTTGATGGAATTAAGCTAAAATGTAGAATTTCTGGTTTCTCATTTACCTTTATTGCTATTTCCAGATTTCACTCACGGGTCTCGAATGCAACCTTTTTAAGCGACCTAAAATAGTTACCACGACGGTGAATAATCATGTTTTACTAGACGACCTTAATATAAACGTCTTAGATGAGTTCGCTTTTATAAAAGATTACACTGGCCGAAAGCCATTTTGTAACGGGCTGTTTGACAACATATTCTAAAGGATTTTGGTCCGCTGATTCCAAAAATGATAAAATAAAAAAAATGAAACGAGCCGTTTTCGAGATAATCGGTTTTTAAATTTTTGGCCACTTTACGTTAAGGTCCATCCACTTGAAGAGCCACTACAACTGACATATGTAACCGATTCGATTACAACTAAGATTAAATTAAAGAGGAAGGATGCACACATATTTTTTGCAAACATCACTTTGAAATCCGAAAGATACTTTTAAAGCTTTTGCTGAAATCGTAACTTCAAAAGAGGAATTTTTTAAGAAAAAAGACAAAAAACTGCTATATATCTGTATGTAAAAATATGTTCCCGAAACTTTTTTACCCTTTTTATTTTTTATATCGATAGATTGGACATTTGTGCGAATTTTAAGCCCAATATCAAAAAAATCTGCACAGAAATGGTTTCTTGGTGCGCGTTTAAGTAAATTTAGTGCTTTTCGCAAAAAATACTAAATTTTGAAAAAAAGATAAATAAACACTTTTTAAATTAAAAATGATTTTTTATTGTGCTTCTTCGCTTATATAAATGGGTTGGTGTTTCCCTAGTCAAACTCCAGCAATAGTCCGCCATCATACTTTTCAATTGCCATCATTTTTTGCTGGTGGAATCTTTCCCCATGCTCGTCGCTTACTGCATCCAAATTTTCCGGGAAGAAGTCTAGATGAGAGTTCAAGAAGTGCATCTTCGATGAAAATACTGACCTGCGAGAAATGAGCATATCATAGACCGCGATAACATCAAATTTGCACCATTAGTAAGAAGGGTGTTATTCTGACGCCTCTTCATATTAAGCTCGGATTAATGAAAAACTTCGTATAGACTTTGGATGAAAGCAGTAAAACATTGAAGTACCTGCAGACCAAATTTCCTCGATTGTCGGATGCCAAAATAAAAGAAGGCATTTTCGTCCGCCCGCAGATACGCAAGTTGTTCGCTGATTAAATACATATTTATATCACTCTTTTGTACCTTTTAATTTTGGGTGGTCTTTTTCCTTTCGTTGTCCTTTGTGCAACGAATAAAACGCCTTGTTTTATTTTTCTTATTGGTTTTTATTTCAAGTTCCTTGTTCCGGCACTCAAACACTAATTTTATTTTTTCTGTACACTTACAATTGTACACTTATACTATTATTAATTATAATTTACAAACTAGCTCGCGACTTGATACGCGCGCAAACAAAAAGACGACGACCTCGTCGTTCTGATATACTTTCAAGACTCCCGTTCAAACCTTTTCTTGGTTCCACTCTGGCTTGGTCGACGCACCCGTCGACCGCACCAAAGTGGGTCAGTGTTGGCGCGTGTCGCAATTTCCATTATTTCGCAATTTTTGTATTGCGAAATATCAATATCGGCAGAATTAAATCGTTCCCAATTTAATTCTTCCGCGTTTGGTTTTGGATTATTTTTATTATTTCTTTAAACCAAACGTTTTATGGTCACTGCAAAGAGCTATGATTTTCTTATGGTTTGGAAGCTCGCTACTAGCTAGCTTCCACGATCAATACCAATGCTAAACGCTATGGTTGTTGGCTTAGTTTTCAAAAGCTTGACTAAAGCTTCTGGCCACCAAACAAAGCGCTGCGGTTGCAGACTTGGCTTTCAGGTTTACTTTAATGAAAGCTTGGATGGAAATTGCGATCGCGACATACAACATCCCTCCACCCTAGGGGAAGAAAAATTTAGTATCGTATCAAACGATATTAAATTTTTCTTGTACATTTATGATTGGTTTGGGTGGCTTATGTGTGTTAGGGGTGTGTTTCTGTTCTTTGTTTCTGTTTCACTGTTCTTTCTAAATTATGAAATCGTACTTATTGTAATGCATGTATGTAATAATATAATATATTATATAAATGTATAAAATGAAATAAAATAATAAGATGAAATAACATTTTACTGTTGACGTCGATGTTCATCTTGCCGTTGATGTGTTGACCATATTGACGCTGGTGTCGGCGTTGACGTTGTTGCGAATGTACATGTTGACGATGGTGTCGACGCTGACGTTGTTGCGAATGTACATGTTGACGATGGTGTCGACGCTGACGTCGATGTTGAGGTTGACGCTGTTGTATGTACGTTTCGACGATGGTGTCGAAGTTGGCGTCGATCTTGACGTTGCTGTTGACGAACATGTTGAAGTCGGCGTTGCTGCTACTCTTGATGTTGAAGTCGGCGTTGCTGCTACTCTTGATGTACACCCCGTTGTATCACTATCTTCTTCCCGAGTGTTCTGTAGGAATGCTGCTGCTGGGTAGCTTACTTAGTTGTAGTCGTTGTAGTAATGTTGTTGGTAGGATCGGTGTCGTTGTTGATGGTATTTGATGTTGGTAGAATCGGCTGATCCCAATTGTGGTTCAATTGTTGTTGGCTTGAGCTCTTGATGGTTCGGAAACTCAAAAATTTTACTTTTGTAACTGTTGTTGCAGTAATAGGTATTACAGATGAATAGGTCGCAGTAGATTGAACTGGCTAACCTTTTACTGCTATTCGTTTCGTTTGCGTGGGTTATCACCATCGCTGCTACCTGATGATGCGATAACTTATGTTGTCTTAAATTGTCGGCTTTTAGCGATCATTTTTGACTATGATCTCGCTGCTGAGCGGAAACTGAGTTGCATCCGCCGATGAATTTGCTTATAGCGATCATGATTGTTGACTTTCTTCACGGGATTGCCATCTAGTTATTTTATCGTGGTTGCTGCTGTATGACCTCTTTGAAGGTGACTTCGTGTTTTGTTGTCGAATGCTGTTGCAACGCTACGCTGATCAGCTGTTTGTTACAGCTACCCTTCCCTCCTCGAGTTGTTTGGGCGCTTTTTCGTCGCCCTGTTGTGGTGTGGTTGTCGTTTGACTGCGTCTCTTATGTTGTAGTGGGTGTACATCGACGTTCGGGCCGGTTTCTCTGCATGCTGGATACGTAATTACATTTAACTATCAATTTTTTTTATTTTTTGTTCTTACAATATTTTAATTTATTTATTAATTGTTTGCTATTATGATTTTATATTATTATTTGTAGCGTACTATAGTGTATTTATTTTCATCTATTTCTAAAATTTTTCTCTCTATTCTAAGTTTACATAAAATTCCACTGCGTAATTTCTAAACCGTTTAATAATTTTAATTCTTCAATAATATGTACGTTAATTTTGTGGAATAGAATTTTGTTGCATATTAACTATCAATATTATTTTCAACCATTATCCGAATAAAATTCGTACAAGTATTTTACTTATCTTATCTTATATTTTTATTTGTTCTTTAAGATTTATGGTTATCATAAGTATGTATTTTCCTTATTTTAATCTTACCAAAAAAAAAATGTGGGTTTTCCCTTAAGCCTTTATTTCATTAATCTTTTAATGGAACGTACATAGTCTATTTTAAATTACAGTTTAATTGTAGTTAAAATTACTTTTATATGTGTACGTGTGTACTTTATTATTTGTGATTGTATTATTAAATATTATATATACGTATGTTTATAAACATGTCGTTATTATTAGTGGTATATTTTTTTTTTTCCTTTTTGTTTATTTTAAAGTTATTCACCTTTGGTGTTTTATTCTTTTTCGTTCTCTATTTTTTTTTTTTTTTCTCTTCACTAGTTGTTTCAAAGCTGACACTGCATTTTGCTCGTGTTCAGTTGTTTAACCTTGTTTCTGCATTTTTGCAGTGCTTGCATTAATCGCTACCTTTTGTTATTACTCTTATTTTGACATATGTTTGTCAATGCCCTACATTTAATTAGTAATTGAACAGGAATTATCAATAATGGAAACCAAGAGGTTTTTTTTTTTTTTCAAAAACAACACTTTCTTATTTGAAATTATTATCAATACTAGTTCTAATCTATGTCTTCATCTTAATTTCTACATGGGTGCGAATTTGTTTGTATAAAGGGTGTGCGTGTGTGTTTTATGCATGAACTAAGTCTTCAGGCATATCTTTACATGTGCATTTATTAATATAATAATTGCAAATGTAGTGGTAGTAAACTGTGAAAAAACGTAACAGTTATTTAACAATCACCGGTTATTAATTTAAAGTTTGTGTACTTCGGTTTCTGCGTTAAATGAGTTAAAGCGGAATCATCTAGAAGAGACCTAACGACCTGGCCGTGTATATCAGCATACTTATTTTATGTAGAGTATAATTTGTTAATATCTGCTGTTTTGCATTTCCTGCGGATGTCTTCGCGAGTATTCTACCTAATAAAAAAAAACCCCCGTCCCTTGTTTTTTCTGTTTTTTTTTTTTTTTTTTTCTTTTCCCCTTTTGTTTTTTGTTCTATTCTGTTTTTTTTTTCGATTTGTATGAGTAGAAATATTGTATAAATTCGTCAAGTTCGCTTTGACTTTAATTATTCGTTCGATGTTCTCAACACGGTCCGCGCGTTTAGCATATTTGCATTTAATCACTTCCTTGTTAAGCGAGATGCCAATTAGCCATTATAAATTTCCCCTCGGGCTATATATTACCGCCTGGCATGAGGACGTTCGTGCCAGACGGTGGGATTTGGATCCTCTCGTGGATTACATATTGGGTCTACAAAAGGAGTTCGATGAGCACCCCACCCGCCGGAGGTTACAGCTAATACTCGACTTCTTTCGTGCACTGCGCAGGGCTGACCCCGAGATCCCGGCTTTGTTGCCGTGTTTCCATCAGCTGGTTTAGAATGGATGCTGGCTGCTGTTGCTATTGTGAAATTTGTTCTTGTGAAAATAAAAGAATTCTTGTGTAAAATAAAACATCGATTTTATAATAAAAGAAAAATTTCCCGCAAAACAGTTGTTTAACTATTGGTTGTTGGTGTTTTTAGGTGTTGGTTCAGATGAACCAATACTGATGAAAGGTTGTTTTGTGGAAAAATTCTATCTGCGCCGTACACTTAAATATTGTTCTTTGTGCTTGTTAAACTTTAAGTCATGCAAATGATTTTACAATGAAATTGAGTTTGTTGTTTGTTTATTCGGAGTAAAAATTAATTGATTTTTTACTATCAACCCTTTGTAGTATAACATGATTATTGCTCAATTAGAGAACATTCCAAAAAAAAAACCCCGCAAGTAATAGCCCTGCGAAAAAAAATAAAAATATTCTTGGACTTCAAAGTTTTCATTTTTCGAAAATCTGCATCGTGTTTTTTTTTCTCTGTTGTATTTGCAATTAAAAAAAAAAAATACGTTTTTAACTTATTTCTTTATTTATTTATTTGGTTTCTTACAAAATTATTGTAGTTGTTAATTTTTATCTTTATTGTTGTTATTGTTGAGTTCTGCCAATTTTCCTGTTGAATTTCAAAATTTGGCGATTTTCATTTGTTAACTTCAAGTTTCGTTCGTTATTCAATTACTAGTTTGGAATCGAAATGAAATTATCTGTAGTAAGTTTTTATTAATAGTCTAAAAAAATTAATAAAAATAATTTTAAAAAAAATAAATTTACTCTTAAAAAAAAAATTTACTACCAATCCTATCTTCCTATTTACTATTATATAATTTAAGTAAGTTATTATGGAAAGGTTTTTCCCTTCCCTTAATTTTTAAAACTGTCGTAATTGGAGTTTTAATCTTTGCTACCTCATATGGCCCTATCCATATTGGAGAAAACTTATTTTTCCTAGTCTGATTCTTAATTAATGCCTTATCTCCTACCTTAAATTCCACTACATTTAACTTATTATCATAATGATTTTTTGCTACTGTTTTTGCCATTTCTTGGTTTTTCCGAACTATTTCATGGGCTCTTTGTATCTGAAATTTTAATACCTTGTTTGGATCCTCGGCATTATATACCGGACTACACTTTCTTCTTAAGTTAGTCGGCATTTCTGTATCGAAACCAAACAAAGTACGGAACGGTGTTTGCTTAGTCGAAATGTGGGGTGTGTGGTTATGAACATGCATAGCTGCAGTTAACCATTGATCCCAATTCGACCCGTCTTCTTTTGCAAAACTCCGTAAATATTCCGCTAATGGTCTGTGGCTTCTCTCTAGTGAGCCATTAGCCTGTGGATGGTAAGGCGTTATGTGTAATTTTTTGATACCTAATAATTTGCACGTATCTGAGAACAATTTCGAAATGAAATTAGTTCCGTTATCCGTAATTAAAATTCTAGGGATTCCGTAACGCGTGATTACTTCATCGTAGAAAGCTCTGGCGACACTGTATTATTTGTTCCGTTTCCCGGTTCCTCGTCATCCATGTCGACTTCAACGGATGTTCCTTGTTGTTGATCTTGGTTAGCTGTTTTTGCTTTCGACCGTGTTTGTACGGCTGCTATTGTTTTATGTTTTTCCTGTGGGATTCTACTTAGCGCGTCTGCATTTAAGTTTTTCTTTCCTGGCTTGTATAGAATTTCGAAATCGTATTCTGACAACTTGTGTCTAAACCTTGCCAGCCTTGACGTCTGGTCCTTTATGTTTGCTATTCCTATTAACGGTTGATGGTCTGTCACTATTTTGAATGGTCTTCCCAACAGATACGCTCTAAAATTTTTTGTTGCCCACACAATGGCTAAAAACTCCTTTTCTATAGTTGAGTAACGCTTTTCTGCGTCATTCAAGGCTCTACTAGCGAAGGCTATCGGCCTATCTTCGCCTATTTTACCCTGAGAAAGTACTGCGCCTAACGCTTCGTTACTTGCATCAGTAGTTAATATGAATTCTTTTTCAAAATCTGGATATGCCAAAACCGGTGGTGTTATTATTGCCCTTTTCAATGATTCGAACGCTTTCTGGCATTCTTGTGTCCAAATAAACTTCGCGTCTTTACGTAGAAGTTTGTTAATAGGCAGAGCTATCTTTGCTGTGCCCGGTATGAATTTTCTATAATAATTCACTAGTCCTAAGTATGCCTGTACCTCCTTTTTATTTTTAGGCGGTGGAATGCTCTTAACGCATTCCACTTTGCTGGGGTCAGGGAGTGCGCCCTGATCTGTGCATTTATGTCCTAAATAAACAATTTCTCTTCTTAGAAATCTGCATTTTCCTGTATTAAGTTTTAAATTATGTTCACGTAACTTCTGTAGTACTGAACATAATCTTTCTTCGTGTTGCTTGAGATTTCTACCGTAGATAAGAATGTCATCTAAATAAACAAAACAGTCTATCCCTTGTAGACCTGTTAGGATATGGTTCATTATCCTTTGAAATGTGGCTGGGGCACCTGTTAGCCCAAATGGCATCCGATTAAATTCGAAATGCCCTAGCCCTGTACTGAATGCTGTTTTTTCCTTGTCCCTGTCATCGACTAAAACTTGGTGATATCCACTTGCCAAATCTAGCGTTGTGAAATATCTGCTGTGGCCTAATTGCTCTAAGATTTCGTCAATACGAGGAATGGGAAAAACTTGTTTAATTGTTGCTTCATTGAGTTTCCTGTAATCTATTACAAGTCTCCATTTTTTCTCCCCGTCCTTGCCACTCTTCTTGGGCACTAAAAGTAACGGCGAGTTCCATGGTGATGTGCTATGCGTTATTATGCCATCATCTAGAAGTTTGTTTACCTGTTTATTTATTTCCTCCCTATGTATTTGAGGTAATCTGTATTGTTTTATATTTATGGGCGGCTGATCTGCGCCTGTTAGAATTTCGTGTTTCAATACACTTGTAAACGAGAGTTCGTCTCCGTCTAATAGGAAGACGTCATGAAAAGATTTTACTATTTCCTTTATTGAATTCTTTTCTTCAATATTTAAATTTTCATCTAACTCAATTTCATTGAGCAATTCATTTATTCTTCTTTTGGCATCTATTCTGCCTACACTATTAATTGACGTAGTACCTTGTATTGTGTACTCGTCGGAATTTGTGAATTTTGGTTTAAATTCGCTGTTTATCTCGTAGTCATACTCTGTTGTATTTAATATCGGAGCATAAACCGTATTATTTTTCGCATTTACTAATGTGTCTGGTATATAGATTCCTGGATCTTTTCTTCTTTCTGAATTAAAACAATCTTAAATTTTGTACGTAGTTTTAATGGTACTATCGTAATCGTTCTTGCGTTAACTGGTATGTAGTATTGTTTACTTTTCTCTTCAATCTGCTCGATAGTTTTTATTGGTAATTCCAAAATAACCTCTTTCTTTTCATTGAAGAGTGTTAAACTTTTTTCCATTGCATTTATAATGGAGTTGTTCCACAAATTATCTCTTCCTAATATGCCGTCTGCCGGTACTCCTTGTTTAAGTGACACAACGTGTAGCGTTAAACGTAAGGACTGCACCTCATTATGACATATAGTAGTTGATCCTTCTGTGGTCACACAACCTCCAAATGCTCCGCTCAAGTCTTTCCTATTTGACTTCTTTATTATTGTGCTATCCCTTATTGCACTTTTCTTTATCAGGCTTGTATCTGCTCCTGTATCTACCAGTAAAATGAGTTTTCCATTTATCGCCTCTGCGCAAGGTAATTCGATGAACACGTCATTTAGCTGGGTTTGTGTGCAGTTAGATACCCCTGTTTCTACATTTCTATTTTTATTGTTACCTGCCAACTTATTCATTGAGCAAGGTATTTTTGGATTTAAATTTTCCCTTTTTTCTCCAACTTTGAGTGGCATCTCCGAATCAACTGTTTCTACAATTGTATGATTTCTCTCTGTGACATTGCTTTTATTATTATCAGTCTTCTTCAACTTGATATTAATTTTTAAGTCTTTTGAAGTTGGTAACGTTTCAACAATCGCTTCCGATGTCGGACTTACGGTTACCACTTTATTTCTTAAAGTTGGTAACGTATCCACAATCGGTTCGGATGTATGAATTACTGCTACTCCTTCATTTGGCCTTAAGTTACTAATATTTTTGGGTTCCCAGATTATTGGCCTGTTCTGGGCCCTTGATAGTTTCCCGGACGATTACTTTGCAACGTTTCCCAATTTATTTTTGCCTCGCAATTTTTTATCATATGACCTGGTCTATTGCACCAATGACATATTGTTTGGCTCACTCTGTTTGGCGGGTTCATAGGAGTCTGATTCCTTTGCAAACCGTTGAGTGTATTCGGATTAATGTTTATTGCCCTTCTTTGATTCCCGTTCTGTTGAAATTGGTTTTGATTCCAATTTTGCTGGGTTTGGTTTGGCTGCCAGTTTTGTTGTACCTGGTTTGATTGCCAGTTCTGTTGTATTCGGTTTGATTGTCCATTTGGCTGGATTGGATTCCCTTGTTGAATTCCTTGATTTCGAAAATTAGTCCCTTGATATGTGTTCCTCGCCACATTTTTCTGGCCTCCCTTTTGGTCGCACCTCCAATTTGGCTCGTGTCCATATTTTGAACACTTGTGGCAATATGGCGTGTTTTTGCGAGTTAAGCAATCATCCCTAGTATGACCTCGCTTGTTGCAAAAAGAGCAGATTATTCTCTCTGTCGCTGCTTGTGAAGAATTTTGTATCCTTGCTGGTTGCCTGTCCATTTTTTCTCCTGCAGCTCTGCCACAACTTTCCTGTCGAATTTGCTCTTGCAGGTTATACGGCATGGTGGCAAGAAGCGGCGAATTCATGTTAATATTTAAGTGGTCTGTTTGGAGGGAGCTACTGCTTTGTAGGTTTTCTAGTGCCTCCACCGCTAATTCTACCATTTGTTCAATATTTTTCTTCGTCACGTTGAGCATATAAATTCTCAACGCGGCGTCCTTTAATCCTGTTTTAAATGATTTTTCTACGGCCCCTTCCACCATACTCAAAAGTGCCTTATCTCCGTCTCCGTTATAATCATTTCGAACTATCTCCCTTGCCTGTGTTCGAAGGGCGTTTAGGCGTCTCGCAAACTGTCGTATATCTTCATTCAGTAACTGTCTACACTTTTGGATGCCTATTATCACTGAGTCTAAGGTTACCTTAGGCAAATATGCCCTTTTTATTGTGAGGTAGAATTCCTCGAGACTATTGAATCGTTGTGACCTCACTAAATCATACGCATCCCCGTGTAATCTCTGCTTAATGCAGTCTATGTAGTCCTGACTGTTGTCTGCACCTACCTCCCTTGTGGCTAGTTCGCACCCCTGTATGAATTTGTACACTTCACCGCGTAAGTCTGGTGACTGTGTGCCCGAAAAGAGCGGTACCAGCCTATTCGTAATCTTGGCTATCTCACCTATACCCATTTTATGTATGTTCTCTGTCGTCCTAATTTGTTTAAATGACCTTCTGTTGTAATCTTCCGCAATAACTGCGGACGGAGTAGCTTCCTTATGATAAAGCGTCTGATCGTTAGCTAATTCTATTTCTTGTTGTAGCCGTCTGTTTTCCTCTTTCAATTCTTGGATTCTTTTGTGCGCTTCTTCTAAAGAACTACAGTCTTCTCTAGATTTCTGTGAAAATCCCTGTTCTAGCGTTCTATTCAGCGTTTCCTCAGTTATTCCCTTTTTCTCTAATAGTTCCCTTAGTTTTATGTTCTCGCCCTCTACGTTCCTTAGTATATCCTCCTGAAATACTTTCTCTACTAAGTAATTATCATACCTATTCTTCAGTGCATTAAATTCTGATTCCCATATCTTGGCATCTTAATTCGGCCATTAATTAAACGAACGAAATATAGTTTAATGGTTTTTACTTTATTAATATGTACATATGTCTTGTATCTGTAAATTTTTCCCAATTTTCCGTACTTAAATTTTTATTAAAGCGATTACTTAGCGCCACCAATTATCGTTTAATCGTTTCATTAAACGATTAATTTTTTATACTAATCGTAGTACTTTGGATTGAGAAACCATTAAAATTCTTAATATGAAGTTTCAACTTCCTTAACCTGTTTAGATTTCATGTTCGCTTCGTTTACCGAGCGTGCAGTAAACATTCGCTGTACATCTGTTTATTCGTCTGTACGCTGACGTCCGCTGCTTTGTTTCAAGCAGAAATGAAGCGTCAAAATTTTCGTGACTGCGCTGTTCTACTTTGTTTCAAGCCTCACAGAAAGGAACTCAATTGAGTTATGTCTTCGTTAATTGCTTGTTATTTTTGATTGTTTTTATCAGCAAGCAATTGTAATTGCTTGTCATTTAAATAACCAATCTAATTTTGCTTTGATTCTCCAACCTAAGTCTCTAAGCGCATTACTTTAAACGTTTACTTCTAATAATGGTTTTTTTAAAATAACCAAAAACTTATTTTTAATGTTCATACATTTGCGAATGTATGTCGTATTCTTAAAAAATTGTGCGAGTTGAACTCGAATAAAATGATAAAATTATCAATTAATCAACTTAAAATGTGCGACTTTGAAATCAGCTACATTGAATGTTAAAATTTATTTAACAATGTAATTTGAAAACAAACGTCTAAGACACACCCGAGAAATTATCCAACGAAAACTTAAAACTAACCCGTACACTGTACGCGCTTTGTTTTAGTATTGGATTGGATTTCTGTTTTTCAACAATTTGCGTTCATCATTTGAATTTTTCCACGTTAAATAAATCCTTAAATTTATTTAAGTTAGTAAAATTACTCTGACTTTCGCCAATTGTCTCACAGTAACCAATATCGTTAATTAAAAAAAATCGTAAAAATTCGTAGTTGTTAATGTTGGCGACGTTTAAGTCGTTGCTGTTGATTACTGGCATTAACGAAAGATAACTAGCACATAAACCAGTACCTTTCACCAGGATATCTGCTGATTTGTTGGCATTCGGCACTTGAACCGACTGCCAACGCTGAAAATTAAAGTAAATGTTGGTAAATAAATTAACAACTTAATTAGTTTTATTTTTGCTGATTTATAAAATCTTTGGCTTGGCCGGCAGTGTATCCCATCGGCCTCAGCTAAGATTTTTATTTCTTTGAGTTATGACGCCGGCAGATTATTGCCAGTGGCTTGAGAACAATTAGAAAATTTATCATGGTATATATAAAATTTTATTGTAATATATTTTTAACATAATATAATTTAGATTATTCTAATCCTTTAATCCATTTATTTTTCCACATGTTTTTGTCCCACTTTTTAATCTTAGTTTTATTTTGTCACTTCAATAATTTCACTTTTCCCTTTATTCCTAAATTTATTATCTTAAAATGTTATATCTTATTTATTTAACTTGCTTTAAAGATATGTCGTGTTCTAATGTATTTTATTCTCGATTTACTTTTCTCTTAAATTTTCGTTTTATCTGTGTTTCAATTTTTTAGTTTAAATTGAATTTGGTTCTGTTCAATACTCAGGTATATTCAAGTTAATTTAAAGTTGAATTTTAATTCTCTTTGGTCACTCCCATACTTTCGATTTCAACTTATTCCTAACATTATTATTTCACCTTTTAAAATTTCCTGGCAACTTTATTTCTAAATTATTGTTTCACTTCCTATCTTTCCTAAACTATTTAGCTGTTGATTATTTAAGTAATTTATACTACTTACTTTTCTCCTTATCGAGCGATCCTCGGCTCGAAAATTCCGGCTGCGCCAATTTGTTGTATCTTAATTTGTTGGGTGGTATTTTTCCTTTCGTTGTCCTTTGTGCAACGAATAAAACGCCTTGTTTTATTTTTCTTATTGGTTTTTATTTCAAGTTCCTTGTTCCGGCACTCAAACACTAATTTTATTTTTTCTGTACACTTACAATTGTACACTTATACTATTATTAATTATAATTTACAAACTAGCTCGCGACTTGATACGCGCGCAAACAAAAAGACGACGACCTCGTCGTTCTGATATACTTTCAAGACTCCCGTTCAAACCTTTTCTTGGTTCCACTCTGGCTTGGTCGACGCACCCGTCGACCGCACCAAAGTGGGTCAGTGTTGGCGCGTGTCGCAATTTCCATTATTTCGCAATTTTTGTATTGCGAAATATCAATATCAGCAGAATTAAATCGTTCCCAATTTAATTCTTCCGCGTTTGGTTTTGGATTATTATTATTTCTTTAAACCAAACGTTTTATGGTCACTGCAAAGAGCTATGATTTTCTTATGTTTTGGAAGCTCGCTACTAGCTAGCTTCCACGATCAATACCAATGCTAAACGCTATGGTTGTTGGCTTAGTTTTCAAAAGCTTGACTAAAGCTTCTGGCCAATAAACAAAGCGCTGCGGTTGCAGACTTGGCTTTCAGGTTTACTTTAATGAAAGCTTGGATGGAAATTGCGATCGCGACATACAACAACTCCTAACACCAGAAGAAAATGCAGCATGGCAGGCATTTAAAGACGTTGTTGTTGGCTTCCTAGGAAATCACCGAAACGAAAGATACAAAGCCCTTATAGAAAGTTTACTAAATAAATACCAACGAATTGGCAAGAATGTTAACCCAAGTATTTATTTTTCTGAATTAATTTCATATATTCTAAATTTATATTAAAAGGAGCTCGAATGTCTTTGAAGACACACTTCTTGAACTCTCATCTAGGCTTCTTCCCGGAAAATTTGGGTACAGTAAGCGACGAGCATGGGGAAAGATTCCACCAGCAAATGATGGCAATTGAAAAGTACTATGAAGGATCCTGGGGTGCAACTATGATGGCGGACTATTGCTGGAGTTTGACTAGGGAAACACCAACCCATTTATATAAGCGAAGAAGCACAATAAAAAATCATTTTTAATTTAAAAAGTGTTTATTTATCTTTTTTTTCAAAATTTAGTATTTTTTGCGAAAAGCACTAAATTTACTTAAACGCGCACCAAGAAACCATTTCTGTGCAGATTTTTTTGATAATGGGCTTAAAATTCGCGCAAATGTCCAATCTATCGATATAAAAAATAAAAAGGGTACAAAAGTTTCGGGAACATATTTTTACATACAGATATATAGCAGTTTTTTGTCTTTTTTCTTAAAAAATTCCTCTTTTGAAGTTACGATTTCAGCAAAAGCTTTTAAACTATCTTTCGGATTTCAAAGTGATGTTTGCAAAAAATATGCGTGCATCCTTCCTCTTTAATTTAATCTTAGTTGTAATCGAATCGGTTACATACGTCAGTTGTAGTGGCTCTTCAAGTGGATGGACCTTAACGTAAAGTGGCCAAAAATTTAAAAACCGATTATCTCGAAAACGGCTCGTTTCATTTTTTTTATTTTATCATTTTTGGAATCAGCGGACCAAAATCCTTTAGAATATGTTGTCAAACAGCCCGTTACAAAAAAAAAGGTGTTCATTTGTAGGCTAGTGTTATTTGTTATTATTATTGTCATATAATAAGTCTTGTATAAATGTTCCTACTCGGATCACAAATGTTTCTGAATCGTGTATCGATCACATTTTCATACGCTCTAGGTAGGTAGGAAGGGCTTGTTACCCCCAGAGAGGGGTTACCAACACCTAGGCCTAGTCGACCCATTGTGATTGCCCATAGATAAGTAGGTGGGAACTCTTTATCCGCACGCCGTATCTCCAGCCCTCGCTGCCAGGCCCTCTCTGTATAGGTCGGGTAGAGGCCGCGTGAAAGCCAGGTCGGTGCTCTTAATTAGCTTTCGAAGGCAAGAAACCGGTCGCTCTGCCAGCTCCGAAAGGTTATCCAGGAACCCAGCCCCATCATCTGGAGGCGGCTTCCTGATAGGGTGGGGCACTGGCAGAGCAGATGGGTTATAGACTCCTCCTCGTATATATCATTGCAGCACCTGCAGTGACCCACAGCAGCCTCAGGCTTCCATCTAGAAACCATTCGGCCTATTGGACAATGCCCCGTGATCACTCCAACTGCGACTCTCAACTGCTCCCTCGGTAAGGAGAGGAGTGTTCTCGAGCTTCTCATTTTAATTCTTGGCTTAGAGACCGGCTCGCTTGTCCAGGCGAGATTGGCTGCGTGCGTTGCCAGGGTTTCTATTTCTTTAGTCTGGGTCGAAATCGGTATATTATACCAACACAGGTAATAGCTTCTGCGGGACTTGTTGATGAGCCCACCCTTGCCAAGCGATCCGACTGTTCATTGCCCTCTATATTAAAGTGTCCTGGAACCCAGCAGAGCCTGACATTGTGAGTCCCCTTAAGTTCCCCGAGCTTCCCTCTGCAATTCGAGGCAACCCTTGATTTTGCCACCACGGAGTCCAACGCAAGCAGAGCGGCCTGACTGTCCACGAAGAAGTGTATATCAGTATTCGATATCCGTTCCTCCAGGACAAACTTCGCCGCCTGCTCGATCGCAAACACCTCCGCTTGAAACACAGGAGGCATTAACAGAGTGTCCAGTCCAGCCTGCGGTGTACTTTTCACCGCTCCAGTGATCGCCCTGGCAGCACATTTGTACCCTTTGTACCCCTGCTAGGGTTTGTCACAAACCATTTCCAGAGTCTCACGGCTGCTTTGCGTCCACGAGCCATGCGACCTCAGGATAATGCCCGGTGTCACCTTTTCCTGGGCGAGTATCCTACATAGTCTTGCTGCCTCGTTTACTTCGCGAACAGAGCCACAATATTCCCTACATGAGTCCCTTTTTATTGTTCTTAACCTGCTCTTGTAAAGCCTGAGCCCCGTCCTGTACAGAACCCAGTCTATATCATTGTCGGAGCTTTTGGCCCTGTTGAAGAGCGTTCTGGTAGCTCTTCTTAGCGCCGCCAGCTCTGGGGTCCACCATCTTGGCTTGCTGCTCTTGCGTGGACGGCAGGAGCTGGTGAAGGCACTGCGGAGTGCCCCAGATAGGAAACGGACCTGGCTCTCGGTGTTCTCCCCCATAAGCCTCGCCCTGAAACCAGACAGTTTGGCGGCGGCTAGCTGAGAGACCCTCTCCCAGTCCGTTTTCTTGGGATTTCTAAATGGTGTTTTGGGTGGTAGTGAAACTCTATTATGAAGAGACTCCTGGAGTGATCCGAGAAGGAATACTCAGCGGACACTCTCCAATCTACAATTTCTAGGTCCCTAGCACTACTAAAGGTCCGATCTATGACTTCAGATCTAGTTTTATTGCTAAACGTGGGAGTGTTTTCCCTATTGCAACTAACTAGGTTGCAATCAAGTGAAATCAAAAATCGACTTACCCCTCTTGTTGATGTCGCTGCTTCCCCCTGCGTGTGATGTCCACCACATCCCATCACTAGCCTCGACTTGCTTCGATTTGCAAATCCTGCTAGCGCGCGGACTTGATGCGACGGTGGGTCCTCTGCATCGTACGGGAAGTAAGCGAACGAGAGTACGAGTGAACGTTCCCGACTCGCCTCACACATTATAGTGGTCAGATCAGGGGAGCTGTAGGAAGGGAGAAGAAAGGCGTTAATGTTATTCTTTACCAATATACAGGTCCTTACCTTCGATGTTGCTGCTGGTTCGAAGGTTTTGTATTGTCGTGATTTTAGTCCTGCACCCCTTCCGCCACTCAACCAGGGTTCTTGGACCAAAGCCACGTCAATGTCGTCCTTTGTCAGGGTGAGGAGGAGGTCGACCGAGGGCGCCTTACAGTGGTGGAGGCTTACCTGCACCACCTTCATTTGGCTGTAGTCCACTGCCCACTCCGCCGTCTCCGTAGTTCGGCACGTGGATCTTTACAGATCCGAAGCCGAATCGAATCGTTCCCTTCTGGCTCTTAATGGCCTCCAGGGATTGCTAGTTTACCGCAAACCGATTGGACGAGAGAATCTCCCAGTCCTGTGACCCTAAGGACGGGTCCTGCTTCCCAATTAAGCCGAGCACGTTGGCTCCCGATTCCCGGACCGGAGGCGGAATCCACACCACAACCGCTGGCCTTAACCCTTCTGTCCATAACCATTTTAAAACCTTTCTATCAATGGACTAGGTCTGGCTGGACCTATATACGTTTTGTATGAAAATAATCGGAAAGGAGCTAAATAATTTACATTTTTTGATTATTTTAAGAATGTTAGCAATTCTTTTCTCTATTTTCTTAGTTTTTTATTATTTTACATAAATATTATAAAGGGTCCGCTATCTAACGTTTTTGTTTTCAACTAGTGCTTATTTCGTGAATGGTATCACTTGTCTCATGTCTGATTTGACAGATAATTAGTTTTATCCTTCCGCTGAACGAATATGGTTGTGTATACGCTTGAACAACGCTGGGAAGTATTGCGACATTACTTTGAAAATCCGATGCCGATTTTGCCAAAAAAATCATCTTTTCAGATGAAGCTCATTTTGATCTTGGCGGGTATGTAAACAAGCAAAATTGTCGCATTTGGGGCACAGAAAACCCGCACGCATACATTGAAAAGCCGGTGCACCCAAAACGAGTCACTATTTGGTGCGGATTTTGGTCCAGAGGCATAATTGGGCCATTTTTCTTCGAAAATGAGCAAGGAGTGGCCGTTACAGTCAATGGCGATCGTTATCGGGCCATGTTGAAGAGGAGGATATTGGCAACATTTGGTTTCAACAGGACGGCGCTACGTGCCACACAGCCGAAGCTACACTCGCATTTTCAAAAAAAAAAAAAGTTATTTGGGGACCCTATATATATACACTCAACTCTCGTTTTGCACGCATTTTTTTTACACGATGTCGAAACAACACGGTAAAAAAACTGGACAAACAACACGGTAAAACTCCTCCTTTTTTTACATGATTTCATTTTTTCTACACGATTTTCAAAATAGGTTTTCTTTTGAAACTCTTTACACAACTTCCATTCTTGCGTCTAAAGAAGCGTCATGGATGCAAAGACGTAGATGAAGATGAAATTCCTCAATTAACAGCTGAATTAATTCGCGAGGGTTTGGAATTTGGCGCAAGTATGGAAGAACATTTTGTCACCATGATCCCAACCTAGAGCGTGCCTCAAAAATTTCAACGTAATTTGCAGATGTGTTTGGCCGGGTATCAGGAAATGTATAAGCACCTTAAAAAGGCGAAAACCAAGCCACCTATTAGAAATTTCTTTAAAAACCAAACAACGACGTTAACGTCTAATGTTTCTCCAAGTTTCGATTGAACTTTTCAATATATCGAGTGATTCCAATCAAGGCTATTTCAACTCAAAAATAATTAAGTATGTAACTTAAGTAATTGCCTGTGTTATTTTTTGTAGTCGCAATCGTATTCTTTTCTTATCGTATTTTTAAATATGTGAAAATATTTAAATACGAATAAATTTAGTTTCCAAAAGTTCTCTTCGTTTTCTTTTTTACACGGTTTTCCAAAGAAAATTTAGCATTTTTTTGAAACAACACGCCTTTTTTTATTTGCGGAACGAATCCTCTGTTTTTCCATAAGCTATGTATATTTTTTTACACGATTTTTTTTGCACGGCTCCTCGCTGGAACGTATCTACCGTAAAACGAGAGTTGGGTGTATATGAAATTACTCATTAAAACAGTTACCACATTTAAATATTTTGGTGCTACACTGTAAGCAAACAGCATCTCCGCAAGCATTGCAGGAAAAAGAATTTTTCTTTGAATTTTATCCTTCGGTCTATCCAACATAAGCCAATCCTGAATCCCGCAGTTTCTCCACGCCGTCAAAACTTGTGAAGAAGTTGTCGGCTATGATCGTCCTCCCGCTAGCTCTGCACTTCGAAGTAAGTTCCAGCAGCACTTTTTCGCCCAAGTTAATAGATGTCTGCTGCTAGTCTTCTTTGTCTTCTTCGAATCACCGACCCACCACACTTTGATACATATTTCGCCGGCTTCGAAGGAATATATTATGTGAATATTGTCTTTCATCTGCATGTGAATAGTTGTTCATCGACGGTTTTAACACCCTCCGTTTTATACGCAGTTTCTAGGTAATGATTCTGCATGGTCCATAAGTCCCTAATGGATGCTGCTTTATCAGATTTATTGCGATCTGCGCGTGTCCTTTGGTCATAAAACCATATGAATCGATTTATAGACCAAAATCGACATAGTGACATTGTTGATCTAAATACAGGATTCCTGTTTGTTTTCTACAATTCTCGTGCATGCTGCATATAGGCATTCACCAAAATAGGCATTCAGTTCATCTCGTGTGATAGGTTTCCAGGATTTCGTCTTATGCGGATTGCTTTCGTTGAGTTTTGCAGTTACCGTCTGCGCCTTTCTATTTATGTATATGTCGCAAGCTTATATCCACCATATCTTTAGAAATTATCGTTTTGAAGATGCTGAGATGATTACGAGCTATTCCACGTCTTCCGCTCCCACCGGCTCTTCGAATGATGTTATGAACTCTTAGACGAACTGTTGGTGGTGGTTGCTTATACCATTTGGTTCCGTAACGAGCCAGATAATACTCGTCTGTTAGTTCGTCATTCATATCTTGAATAACTCGATCATTTTCAGCTTGCAGCTCTTCCAGAACAGCCATTATAACCAAGTAATTCTATATTGCTTCTAACACTTTCAAAATACTTTTATGAAAATTTTTATGAAAATACTCAATGAAAATAAGGATCTTTTCATCTTCATTTATATTTAGGGTGTTCACAGTTCGTGTTATGTGCTGTGTTAACATTGCCGTCTGTTAACTTTAAAATATTTTGCCACCTGTTAACTTCATTTGTTGTTGTTTTGAATGCAAACGAAAGATACCACATTTTGCCGAAATTGCCATGCACTGGCGCGTGTTTTTCTTTCGTATTAAGTTTCTCTCTGTCATCAGCTGTTTGTTCTATCTGCTATCTGTCATTTTCATTCAGTGCAAAATGGAAAACGTGGTTGAAAGCTATAAAGTAACTAATTTTAAGATTTTTAATAAAAAATATCCTCATTAGGTCTTATTATTATTTTCAGACAAAGGGGAAACGTGTGCGTAAGGCTCCGTATAAAAAATGGAATGAAATGGAGCAGCAGCAGTTAATAAATTTTCTTCGCGATAATAGACCGATTGAAAAACCAACGGCTCAGCTATATTATAAGCGCTTCCTGGCGGAAAGTGGAAGTGAACACGAATGGTCTATAGTGCGCTGCAAGGTAAAAAACCTAAGAAATAGTTTCGTGAAGGCAAAATCCTGGCAAAATTCAACGGGTGCTGGCGCCATGCAGGAAGGTGAGACTGCAAAAGGTAAGTTCAAAATACAATCGTGGTTTTTCTCCGCAGATTTTAGGTCTTTTGTTGGTTTCAGATGTGGTAGCAAGGATGTGCCCCCTTTATGATGAGCTTGAGGATATTTTTGGATACAGAGAATTTACAGCAAATGCATCAGTTCTTGATACGGAAGACAGCAGCACATTGGACAACCCTGTTATGATCTCTTTCTCTGATAACGACGTTGTTGAAGAAACTGGACCGCTGCCGGAGACCCCTCCCACTACATCAAAGGCGACCCGAAAAGGAATTTATTCGAGAACACCGCTTGCAGACATGCTCGAAACTCACTCTAATTTAATGAATTTTAAAAAAGATAAAATGAATATGGATCACGCTATAAAGGAAAAGGAGTTACTCCTTAAAGAGAAAGAACATGAACTACAAGCAGAAATTTTTAAATTCGAGAAGGAGAAACATGAAGCTGAAATACAAATTAAACAAGCAGAAATTAGGAGTCAAGAAAAAATCAAGAGAATGGAAATAGATATGAGGGAAAGAATTTTTCTGAAAGAATTAGAGATGAAAGAAAAAATAGAAATGGAAAAACTCAAATAAAATAATAAATCAAACTTGTTTACGAAACTTTTATTTAGTGTTTATTATTTACAAATTCTGTTAATCCAGTTCGTAAGTCACTGTGTTCATACAGTTCTTGTGGATATGCATATTCTACACTTCCAAAACTATCATTAACGGAAGCAAAATCTATTAAAATATTGTGCAATATGCAACAAGCCAGGATCCATCTACAACAATTTTTATAGCTTTTTTCGTCAGCTAACCGGAATCTGAGCTCCTTTAAGCTGCTGAATTTCTCTTTTAATCTTCCGAAACAATTTTCTACACGAACTCTGTGCTTTGAAAAGTATTGATTAAATTTTTCTCTCTTCTCTTGGGATAACTCAGTGCTATTTTGTCGAAATGGAGTAATAACATTTCTGCTTAAGGAATATGCAGAGTCTCCAGCAATCCACTGCCGTTCGCAGAAAAAATTTTGAGAATGTTTTCCAATGGACGATTCTGCAAATATTTTAGCATCATGAACACTACCCCTGTATCCAATTGTAGCTTGCCGAACTTTTAGTGAATAATCACAGACTATTTGCATTTTAACGGAATATTGCTTTTTGCGAGAGTAATAGAATTCGTGATCCTTTATAGGAGATTCTGCCAATCTGATCTCAGTGGCATCCACATAGCCGATACAACCTGGCAGCTCATCCATTGTGTGTGCAACAATTTTGCGTCTCTCATCTGGCGATGGCCAATGTAAGAACTTTGGTTTCAATTTTATTATTGCAGCTATAATTCGTTCCGTTATAGTTATTACCGTTCCTCCGTCTCCAATGCCAAATAATGTTGCAATCTTTCGGATTGATGCACCGTCTCCATTGGAGCCCAAGCGGAAAAGTGCAATTTTTAATTGCAAATCGATTGGGAATTGTGGCACAGAATTTTTGTTTCTGAATGCAGGATCCCCCTTGATTAAATCAAAAATATAGTTGAACTCTATTGGTTCCAAGCGTATTATATGTCGCATGCGATTATCGTCAAGATTAGAAAGAACTCTGTTATACCATAGTGTAGATTTGGGAACACCCACATGACAGCTTCTTCGACAACTTACAACTAATGCTATGTCCAATGTGGTATCATCGTCATCGTCATCGTCACTGCCTATTAGAGGAAAATTTAATAATTTTCTGGCAATTTATGACAAATGCATTTACTTACTTGAATTTTGCGCCATCATCTCTAAAATGTGTTTTAAGCACAAGGCATTTATAATTTTTTCCTTGCCGCTCATGCGAGGCATTTTGCAAACGTGTATAATTCCGTTCTGTCAAATGTCAAATTTAACACAGGGGTGCTCACAGTTTTATTTTTTTGTCGTTTTAAAGTTACCACATGGTAACTTTAGCACGAAACTGTGAACACCCTAATTGCCTTTTGATCTGAAAAGCTAACTACCTAGAGTTTCACAAATATTCCGTATGTATAAAAAATTTGAAGATGCCCTAATGAGTGCCATAAAACAATTAGGGGGCAATTACTTAGCCGAAAATCCGTAAAAAATACGTTTTTTATTATGGTGCAATAAAAATTAACTAATTATTACAAAAAATATGGTTTCCAACGAATTATAAAAATGTCTTCACATATGATATGTACAAAAATCTTCTAGGTCCAGCCAGACCTAGTCCGTTGATTCTAGAGGTTGCTGTAGAAAAAACGCGTTTTCTCGCTAAAAACTTTTTTCTGAAATTTTTTTTCCACACATAATCATAAAAAAAAACGTACAGAAACAAAGTCAGAAAGTTTCGTCAACCGTGCTTTGAGATTAATATTAAAAACAACTTTTTGAAAATGGAAAAGGTCTGGCCAGACCTAGTTATGGACAGAAGGGTTAAGGGAAGGGAGGAGCGCGGCAGGATCTCGAGCTTGGCCTTCGCCCAGATTTCGCCAAGGTTTGAAATTGCTGACGACAAGAAGTCCAGATCCTTCTTATCGCCGCAATTGATGACCTTGACTCCTCTTTGCCATCCAGCCCCCTCAAACTCTACCTCCTCCTCCTTCCATTCAGGTTTCGACATTTCAGCCAGCAACTTCGCTTCCAGGCGTAGCCAGATCGTCTGTGCGATCTTCCCATCTGGGTCCGATCTGTCGACTATGGCTATTTGTAGGCATGCCTCTGCCTTGATGCTGGCTGACCTTCTGACGTTTTTAGGTTCATTTCTCGGGCTCTCCTCTGCCGACCTGTTCCTTTTCTTCGCTCTACTGGCAGGGAGAATTGGATTCGATCTGGTTTTGGCATCCGCGGCTGTTCTCTTAACCTGGTCCTGGCGGGTCACCTGTGACCCACGGGAGGTTGTCTGCCTCTCGCCCAAGGCCAAGTTGGCGCCCTGATTAGGTTTAGCGGCCACCTGCGGGGAGGGCTTGGAAAGTTCTTTCCCCCCTCCCCCTTCGCGCCGGAGGCAGCAGCAGTCGTTTCGCACTTTGCGACCGTCTTCTCGCTGCCTTTCATCATGTGGCGCTACCTCTCGGTCAACGTGGAGGAGTCCTGTCCGGCCAGCTCGCGAAGAAAGCTCTTCGCACGCTTGTATGCCCTTCGGGCTTTCTCCTCCTTGAACCAAGCTCCAGTCTGTCGAGTGCTGTTGAGGGGACATCCTCCAACAGAGCAGCCTCGGCTTCTAGATCATCGTAGCTTGGCTGACCTGTGAGAGAGTCAGTGACTCACTCTCGTCTGCCTCGCTCAGGACTAGATCCACAAGCCGAGTGCTGCAATCGTCTTCATCGGATTTACGCAACGCTCTAACTGTTAGAGTCTAACACAATAAATACAATCGGATTTTGGTCTGATCTGCAGTTCTCTGATCACTGTTTAACTTGCCTGAGATTATATAATGTCACAATGAAGAAACCTGTTGCTAGATCTTGCATGTCTTCTGTCCGCAGAACAGATTTTACTGCCTTGAATCATATACTTGCAACCGAAACTTGGGCAACAGTATGTAATGCATCTGATTCCTGGCTTAAGATATTTTTATTGACATATTGTCTAAGCATGCTACTAGTTGTTCATATGATAGCTCTCAGGGTGCAAACGATAGGCGGCTAAAGTCCTGGATGACTTATCTATATCTATATATATAAAATCCCTATGCGTTTCTGTTAGCAAAATATGTCCGGCACTTTTTTTTGGACTTGCACATCACTTAGAAACCTGAAATTTTTCACAGATGTTCCTAGGCATCTAATGTTGATGAGAAAAATCGCAAATTTCAAAAATCCAAACGGCTTCGCCATTTTTTTGCAAAAAATCCGATTGGGAGGAAATTTATATTTTTTTCCCTAGATGGTGGTGATTAATTTGTCAGATTTTATTATGAAAAATTTTGTAATTTAAAAATTTAATAATTTAAAAGTTTAATAATTTAAAAATTTAAAAATTTAATAATTTAATGATTTTTCATAATAATTTAATTTCATTGAATTTGTTTTGTTTGTGACTATTTTTGGCGGTGTTGTGTATAGTTGCTTAGAAAATGAACATTAGTATATCGGAAGTTGGGCGATATCATCTAAGACTACTTCTATTACATGTGACAGGAGAAATCAGTTTTGAGAACTGTGCACGGGGTCACATTCAAAACATTCAAAGAGGCATGCAAGGAGTTGGGTATCTTAGAAGACGATTCTGTTTGGGAAGCCACCTGGCTGGGAAGCCAGAGAATTGTGTGCTTTAATCTGTGTTTTTGGGTGCCTACTTGAGCCGCAGAAGACCTACCTGGAAAACACCCTGATCATTGTAGAACACACGCAGACTGTGAAAATTAGCTGTGAAATGTTGCTTTTAAAGAAATATTCTCAAGCAATATTTGAATCATATTCAAACAATCGATATTAATTGCGATTAATTTTTTACTTTTGATGCTCCAAAATAAATAAACTAAAAAAGTGTAAGGTGAGAAAGTCCAAAAGACTTCGCAATTTTTTTTACGAAATAAATAAAAAATAATAACTTCCTGCCGAAGTCAGGCTTATATACTAGTATTTAATAAGCTAAAGAGTTTTCCATGAATGAATGTAGCCTTGTTAACAACTTCCTATGTAAAACCAAAAATCACATCATCATCACTACAAGAAACGCGAATCATAGTTGCTGAAAGTATAGTTTTAGGGATGTTTGTGTGTTGTTATAGCATTTTTAGCCCTATAGGATTGTGTCTGTGCAGAAACTATGGTTTTATGGGGTATTTTCTAGGGTGTTTTTTTTTCTTTTAGCCTATAGGTGTGTATCCGTACTGTCGTCACCAGATGGCCATAGTGGATAAGTGCTTTGGAATTCTGATGTAGGCTTGTGTCAGCACTATAGACTTATGGCTGCCGATCGTGTGTTTGCCACATAGCTAAATCATATGGTGGCTGTTTGGTATATCAGTAGAAGTATAAGCTAGAGGGTGAAGTATATGGCGTTAGTGGGAAGTTTGGAACTTACATTTGGAAACTTCACACTTTTGTGCCATCTTTGGACATTTCATGATTTTTGTGTGTTCATTATTTTGTAGTATACGTTAGTAGTGGTTATAGGCCGGTTCTGGGCCAAGGTAGCGACTGCGCTGCCTGGAGCTCTGCCTGCAGCCTGGAGCGGAGGGATAAGGGAGGAAAATGGGCGTGTCAAAAGTGGACGTACCAAAAGTGGGCGTACCAAAAGTGGGCGTGCCAAAAGTGGGCGTGCAAAAAGTGGGCGTGCCAAAAGTGGGCGTGCCAAGCGTGGGCGTGGAGAAGTGGGCGTGTCAAAAGTGGGCGTGGCGAAGTGGGCAGTACAGACGTGGACGTGCCAAAAGTGGGCGTGGTAAAACTGGGCGTGTTAAAATGAGCGTACCAAAAGTGGACGTGGAAAAGGGCGTGCCAGAAGTAGGCGTGTCAAAAGTGGGCGTGTCAAAGTGGGTGTGACGAAAGTGGGTGTTGCAAAAGTGGGCGTAAAGTTGAAAATCCAGCGGAAGGTTAGCGGATTCATATCCACCCAAAAACCAACCCTTTTTTTTATCAGCACTTGCACTATGCAATGTAATCGTTTTGGGTACAGTTCCTACCTAAACATGGAAAGAACGCAGTTCGCACCATGCGCATATCTTATCAGCTAAGGAAACGAACGCAGTTCGCACCATGTGTCAAATTCATTATCTAATGCTTACTTATATGAGCATAACTCTAGGCTCTCGCCATTGTTTATTGTGATACACCATTTGATCTATCCGATCCGTTGCTGGGAAAGTGATAGAGAAACGTATCCTAAATAAACTGTACTATTTCTGTTGTTTACCATGGGGTCCCTTATGGTATTTGTATCAGCACTTGGACTATGAAGCGTGAGTGTTTGGGTACACAGTCGTAATTTCGGGGCTTTGATCACCTGTTCTGTGATAGTAGGGAAACATGTAGTCGAAGCTGTTGTTGTAGGAGTTTTCCTTGCTGTGTGTGTTGTGGTTGTTAATTCACAGACACGTGATAATTTGGGTACGCTGGCCTCCTGCTGTGCGTGTGTGTGTATGTATGTGAGTGTTTGATTGTTGTATCGCTTCAACAAATGTATACTTATCACATTCTTGGAACCCTTTCCGTGGGGAACAAAAAAAAAAAAAATATTCAAAGTGTGCACGTGTTTCTCATTCACATGGTTGTATATGCATGAAATTTTTAACAAGTTCACACCGCTGTCAATGTGCACGGGTTTTCATATGTTTTAACATCATTAAGTCATTCGATCTTTTCATTAAAAGTCGACCTTTTTCTTAGTGCTCCGTGAATTTGTGTTTTCGCTATATTTTTTAAATATTTTTAAATATTAATTATATTTAATTAACAATTAAAATACGCTGGTATTTGCAACAAAAATTGTGAAAAAACATTTACAAAACAAAAATTAGTTAATCAACAAAAATTGTGAAAAAACATTTACAAAACAAAAAAAAAAAAATCATTAATCAACAAATTAAGAAAAATTGTGAAAAAACATTTACAAAACAAAAAATTCGTCAATCAAATCAATAAAAATGAAGGGATTCATCTGCAATGAGTGTGGGGTTCAGTTCACGGAAAATCGCAACCTCAAAAGACATCATAAGAGCAAACACGGTAATACGACCTTCGGTTGTGAAGAATGTGGGGCGAAATAAACCAGACGCTACAATCTGCAGAACCACAAAAATGTGGTTCACTCCAATTCATCGTTAGCAACACTACCGACATCATCATTAATAACAACACGAGTACCATCATCATCAATAACAGCACCATCAACATCAAGAGCTTCACCATTATCAAGGGCAGCCATAATACCAGAACCATCATCACTAGCCGAAGCTACTAATGGGAACGTTCGTTGTACCAATTGCAATGAAGATGTTTCTGGAATACACTGGAATCACCATGTGCGAACCATCAAACATAAAAATAATTGTTGGATAACAATAGACGGTGGTCTGAAGCTCATGAAATCAGCTTTTAGGGATAGAATACAAACGCTTGTATTCCAAAATGAAGATGAGGGTCTTGTCATCCCTGAAAAGTTTTTTAAGAACGCTCAAAATATAATATCGAAAGAGCTATTGAAAATGCTAGAGAAGCATACAACTTTTAAATTCAACATGGAATTGTATGCTGAATATTTCAAGATGATAGATGAGGATGAAATGGTGGTTGAGGTGAAATCTTTTCAACCAAAGATGATTTTACTTCAACAAGTTGAAGATATAAGCGACATTTATGATGACATCTGTCAACAGATCAGCTCCAAAATGGGTGAGTTCCAGGAAAGGGACAGTGGATGGTCCTTACTCAGAATATGTCACCTGGAGGTGAACATCAACAAATATAGGCCATTGAAGGGATCGTCATACATCGCACTACCCAAATCCCTGCAGGAAAAGCACGCCTGCATCAATATACAAAACGATGATCTGTACTGCTTCAACCAACCTGTTGCTGCTGCAGGAAGGAGAGCGGTTCCATTATGTGTGGATTAAAAATATTTCAAGGTAATAGAAGAAATACCTCATTGCCACGATATAATGGTAACCTACATAAAAACATTTCATCAAAAAACTAAGCCACTCGTTTCTAACCGATAATTTGAATATTTTTTATCAAAACGTACGTGGCATTAATACTAAATTAAAAGATATTCATACGATGAGTTTTGGTCTGGATTATGAAATTGTTGCATTTACTGAAACACGGCTTAAAACTGATGTACAAAATCTGGAAATATTCTCTAATCAATTTGTTGTATTTCGGAAGGACAGAAATTCTTGTTCAACACAATTGTCAAGAGGTGGAGGTGTTTTAATTGCTGTTAAATCGTCGTATTTCTCAGAGGAAGTGCACTTTGATATAGACTCGGAGATCGAGTTCTGTTGTGTGTATGTTAAATCTGAGCTATTATCCTTCTACATCACCTGCTCCTATATCCCACCGAATTCTAGTGAAGCGACTTATAACTTGCACTCGTATTGCATATCTTCACTAGTTAACAGAATGTTACCTGGCGATCGTGTACTTGTGTTGGGAGGCTTTAATATACCTCGTGTCTTTTGGGAAAGTACGGCTGTCTTATTACCGTCAACATATGGTGTCGCGAATTTTGATTTCTTGAACAACTTATCCTCTACTGGTTTATATCAGATAAATAATATTCGAAACCCAAATAACCGTATGCTGGACTTAATATTTACTGACGATAAGGATATTGTTGAAGTACATCGTTCGACCCCTCTCCTGTTACCTGAAGATTTTCATCATCCAGCCTTGAAATTGAATTTATGTGTTAAAAATTGTAATAAGCATCTACCACCTCCTGGAAACTTGATGGTGCAACAAACTGTCTTTTATTTCAAAAAGACTAATTATGTATACCTGAAAAATTATTTAAGGGGTGTAAGCTGGAGCTTTACATCATCACTTAGCGTGACTTCTACCAAATCGTGCCTGGATTATGCTGTTGCTCAGTTCAACCAAATTCTTCACGACGGTTTCAAACTATCGGTAGAGAAACGAAAGGTATCTAGCATCTTATATCCAACATGGTTTTCCAAGGAGGTTCGCACCCTAAGAAATCTAAAATCAAAATTCTATAAAATTCACTGTAATCTTCATACAACAGACAGCTTTGTTAAATATGCGTCAATACGAAATAGATATCAGATAGCTTGTAAGCAGTCTTACAATAATTATCTATTAAGAATGAAACTTAATGAAATTTGAAGATAACCAAGCTAGCGATGCAGATTCAATATGCGAATTGTTTGCGAAATTCTTTAGCTCAACTTATTCCCAAATGGAGTTTGATTCTGAATTCTATCCATATTCCATAAGTTGTGGGAACATTGATCATCCAATTATTGATGTAAATGTCGTTCTCGAATTTCTGATGGATCTTAAGAGTACCTATAACCCTGGTCCAGATAATCTACCTTCTTGCATCCTAAAACACTGTGCGAGCGAATTGGTAATTCCAATTACAGCAATATTTGATCAATCTACACGCACCGGTTACTTCCCAGCCGCATGGAAGACCTCATACATCATTCCTTTGCATAAATCTGGTAATAGATCAAATATAACCAATTATCGAGGTATCGCCAAGTTAAGTGCTCTGCCCAAACTATTCGAAAAGATAATAACTCACCAAATTGCGCGTCAAGTGAATGCAGCTTTATCTCCTGTTCAACATGGTTTTCGCCCGGGTATGTCAACTACTACAAATCTATTGAACTTCGTCTTCCGTACAATTAATAATTTCAAATATGGCAATCAAACGGATGTTATCTACACGGATGTTGCTAAGGCGTTTGATGTTGTGAATCATAAGCTACTACTATTAAAGCTGAAATTGTTCGGATTTCCACAAAATTTGTTAAAATGGATTGCCTCCTACCTTCAAGGTCGCACGCATATGGTGTTCCTAAACAATAGAAAATCAAGAGCAATTCCTGTTACTTCCGGTGTCCCTCAAGGTAGCCACTTAGGACCTTTATTATTCTTAATTTTCATTGACGACCTACCCACGGTTATACATAACAGTAACACGCTGATGTTCGTAGATGATCTAAAAATTTTTCTTTCATTCAAAAATAAAACGGATACGTTATTGCTTCAAAATGACCTGGACAACTTAGTCATGTGGTGTAATTTTAACTGTATGAAGCTGAATCTTTCCAAATGCAAGCAAATGACTTTCTTTCGTGCGGCCCACATTAATGTTAACTATTCTATTGGAGGCCACTATTTGGATTCTCTTGAGCATATGGATGATCTTGGTATTACTATGGACCAAAAACTCAGATTTCATATACACATCAACCGCATAACTAATAAGGCTTATAGCATTTTGGGATTCATTAAACGGTGGGCCAAAGAATTTATGGAGCCACAAGTAACGCGGATTCTATATACCTCTTTGGTTCGTCCTATATTGGAATACGCCTCTCCTGTGTGGTGTCCTAACTACAACTGTTATATTTCTCAAATCGAGTCAGTTCAAAAGCAATTTCTACTCTTTTGCTTACGAAATATCTACCGGAACGATTTGCAGAACTTACCATCTTATAATTATCGATTGGAACTCATTAATCTTCCGTCTTTAGCTCATCGGAGAATTATGTTGAATGCAATTTTTGTGCTGAAACTACTTTATGGCCATATTGACAATCCTTATCTTCTGTCTAACATCAATATTAATGTAGCTCGCCGTGTAGCCAGAAGACCTCAATTTCTACAACTGAGTTTCTGTCGATCAAACTATCTCCAGCACGAACCACTTAGGAATGCTTGTGCCGACTTCAACTATGTTAATTGCAACATCACCTTCTCTGATTCAATTCATTTAACAAGAATCAAAATTCTTCAATTCCTAAAAAATCAACAGTAATATATTTACTTTGCTATGTATTTAATCCTTTATTTATTATTTACCAAAATTTTATGTAAACTATAAAGCCTATGGCTTAGTTTTAATTTTTAAATAAATAAATAAATAATTATAATTATATCACAATTTGAAGTTTTGTTTTTATATTAACATTCTTATATTAAGTATAAATATTCCAGCTAATTTATTGTTCTCTTTTCCATTATTTCTATAGATTGATACGCTCGCAATTATCACGAAATGCTCATGCAGCATACTTTTGCAATTCCTGCCTTCAATATTCAAGGAATGAGAGCACAATTATATGGGAGGACAGTAGCAGAGATGCCGGCGTTAGATAAAGCGGTAATTAATTTTAAGAATTATACCAATAAATTGTATGTACCATTTGTCGTCTATGCAGACTTCGAATGTATTCTAAGTAGCGTAGATTTAGATTTAGTGAGTAATACTAGAAATATAAATAAGCATATTCCGATAGGTTTTAGTTATTATATTAGTTGTAATTATAATAGTAGCTTGAGTAGGTTTAAAATTTATTCAGGGGAAGATGCCCCCAAAAAATGTATAGAATATTTAGTTAGTGATGTAAGAGATATTTATAATAATTATTTAAGTGTAGTTAGACCAATGAACTTTTTGTCTGATGAAGAGGTAAAACTCCAAAAAGACTCCAATTTTTGTCATATTTGCAAACAAGAATTGGGGGCTGATAGACTGGCAGATCATTGCCATTTAACTGGAAAATACAGGGGGCCGGCACATAACGAATGCAATTTAAAATTTCAAATTGCAAAGTTTGTGCCTGTATTTTTCCATAATTTTTCTGGATATGACTGCCACCTCTTCATTAAAGAATTGAATTTATTTGAGGGTGATATTAATGTTATCCCCTTAAATAAAGAGTTGTATGTTTCACTATCAAAACGCATCAAAGTAGACGAAAAGAAAACCATCGAAATCAGATTCTTGGATTCTTTTCGTTTCATGGCATCGAGTTTGGATGCATTAGCGCAAAATTTGTCATCAAGTGATTTCAAAATAGTGCGTCAAATGTATCCAAACGATGATGAGTTTCAACTCTTAAGACGAAAGGGGGTATTCCCATATGAATACCTCAATTCAATTGATCGTTTAAGAGAAACTAGAGTTCCCAGCCATGATAAATTTTTTAGTTGTTTAACTAACAAAAATTGTTCGGTTGAAGACTATCAACACGCCTCAAAGGTTTGGAATGTCTTCAACTGCCAAACACTAAAAGATTACATGCTGCTATATTTGAAGACTGATGTGTTGATCTTAGCAGATGTTTTTGAAAACTTTAGAAAGGTTTGCAAAAATATCTATGAGCTAGATCCATGTCAATATTACACAGCTCCAGGTTTATCGTGGGATGCAATGTTGAAAACAACAAAGATAAACCTGGAACTCTTCACTGATATTGACATGCACCTTTTCGTGCAAAAAAGTATTCGAGGCGGCATTGTCCAATGTAGCACTAGGCATTCCAAGGCAAATAATAAGTATATGACGGGGTACGATGAAAGTAAACCATCAACATATTTAACATATTTGGATGCCAACAATCTGTATGGATGGGCAATGTCGCAATATTTACCTTATGGGGGATTCGAATGGATGGAAAAAATCGAACAATTTGATGTTCTTAATATTCCATCCGATTCTCCCATCGGATACATACTTGAAGTAGATTTGGATTACCCACAAAATTTACATGATGCGCATAATGATTTACCATTTTGTGCTGAGAATTAAACTGTGGGTAATTCAAAGTGTAAAAAGTTGATTACTGACTTAACCAACAAAACTCGCTATGTCATTCATTATATAAATATGAATGACCAATGTGTAAAGATATTAAAATAGTAACCGATTGGGAAAGTAGGGGGAGGCGGTCAGGAGCCCGAGCACTAATTGCCAAACCAAACTTCCACAGCTGTACACAGTTTACAGAAGATATGGTTGCTATACAAATGTCTAGAGCTCGCTCTGTCTATAATAAGCCCATATATTTAGGATTTGTTGTTCTCGAGTTATCAAAATGGAAAATGTATGATTTTCATTACAACTACATGACACCCAAATTTGATAACTTGAAATTAAATTATATGGACACTGATTCTTTTATTTATTCCATTCGGTGCGACGATTTTTATGCTGATATTCGGGATGATATCAATTCAAAGTTTGATACGTCTGAATATCCCGTGGATAATGTGTATGATTTCCCCCTTAGAAACGCCAAAGTCCTTGGCATGATGAAGGATGAGAATAAGGGGGAAATTATGCGGGAATTCATTGGGCTCAGGTCAAAAATGTATTCGTTAAGTGTAGATAATAACATAGAGATTAAGAAAGCAAAAGGTGTCAAACAATCAGTCGTAAGTAATTTAAGTTTAAAAGATTACAAAGACTGTCTAGTTAATAAGAAAATAATACATGGAGATATGTATATATTTAGATCTAAGCTCCACCAAATTTATACGCAACTAGTTCATAAGATAGCTTTAAGTCCTTTAGATGATAAGCGTTTTATTAGAAATGATGGTATAAACACATCGTGGGGGTATTATAAAATAAATTTAGAATCAGAGTTAAATATCGATGAAGATATATTTGTGAATATTATTTATTAGTGAACTGTATTAAATAAAAACACATACATATATTGAAATTTTAGAATATTTGTTTTATTTCCGAAATTCTTAGGACTAATACAATTTTCAGTGTATGCATGACATCGTACAGAAGTTGGAAAAGATTATATAATGTTAGTTTGAAGCAACTTAGATAATTTTCTTAATTTCACCGGTGACTGGTATATTCAAAGATTCTATCGTGAATGAGCACACAGTATGCAGATGTGCCAGCTGGAATGTTCTTCAATGTTTTGAATTCAATCCTAATATCAATAGGTCCAGTTTTTATTGCTTCGTTCTGATGTGTTACATCCAAAACTATTATCGGAGCTTCATCTTTAAATTGCTCACGTAGCAGCAGAGGTTGTGGTTCACGCATAAAATAACTTTGTTGGAATTTAGCATACATATCATATAGGATAGCATAACGATCACTGTCGAATTTAAGATTAAGATCATCATAGGGATACGTATCCGAGTTAAGATGTACTTTTATATCGGTTAAATCACAATGCTTAAAATTGTTATCTTCCCTAAAGGCAATCAGAATAAAGCGTGGTCTCTCATTTTGTGCTGCTAGCTTTACATTCCACAAATGATTCGTTCCTTGAGTAAGAGTAGGATTAAAATGACAATCCCAACTGCGAAGTGATATTGTCAAAGGCTGTGCACTCTGAATTGTTTTGAAAATCGTCAACTTTGTGAAATCAGCAAATTTGATATGTGGAATTTTCCATGTGATATTTGTTAGTTGTAATTTTAATTTTTCGGTAGCCGCAGTTCCTGAGTATACAACATTTTCATCTGACTTGGAGCGTGATAAAATTAGCTCATGTTTAGAATTTACCAGAATTTTATTAAAGTCTTCAGCAAACCCAAATAGATTTTTTAACGGCAAACAGAAATTAAAATATCCGCTTTTTACTTCAAGTTCTTCATCAAAAAACCAGCCGGCATTTTTCAACATGTTGCTCTCATTCGTGTTCAGAGAAACATAATTCTTCATTGCAGTTGTTACACCCAAATGTCTGGTGCGATCAATTTCCATACCATTAAGCTCATAGCGAATCTCATCAAACAGATATGCAAGGAAATTATTTCTCAATTTACCATTTTTTGATAGTGTTCCATTTTCTAAAGTGACAAATCCTTCGATATAAATATAACTCTCACTGGGCAAAACATAGAGATCTTGGTTTTGAATTGAAATTCTATTTCATCGTTGTTTTTAAATGATTGCAAATACGGCGAATAGCTGTGATAATCTTTTTTAATAATACTATCATCGTAAATCGGTTTTTGTTAACAGTTAGTATACCACTCATTATTTCTGTTTTAATACAAGTCCCAGCGATTTTAAAAATTTTTTGTTGTTCGTTGTTCCTGCCTTTATTTGTTGATTGAGGATCCTTTAATCTTGATTGTTCAACCGCTAATGTAGGAATGATTGAAGATTCATGGGTGAGTGTGTTTTTATTGTAAATAATCATATTAGTCGAGAGGTTTTAAATGAAGTCTTAGAGTTATTGTTTCTCCACAAAAATTAATTAATTTTCCGCTTTGATCGACAACCTTAACTGTAACCGAACTTATCCGTTTGGTGTTTACTGGTAGATAGATGACATTTTTCGGAATTTCGTCTATTTTATATCCAGAACTAACCATCACTGCAAACATATGAATTGTATGCGCTGGTTCGTTGTTAATATATGAACCGACCACAATGTTGCACTCAAGGTGTATTTCAGATATATTCGTTATATTCAAAGGTAAGTCTGATGCATGTGATTTTCCTGCTTCCAACTCAATATTACTGAAGCCCAATAATGAACCAATTGTGCGCCCCTTATTAAAATAAATGATATCTTTGCTGGATTCTACAATTGCTTGAAGTGTGTTGCGATTTGCAAATATATTTAGGGTTTCAGCTGGTTCTAACCTATTATATTCCTCTTTAATATAAGCAGCAATATCATCGAGTTCATATGAACCAACTGGAATTTCAATGATGTGAGCACCTATGTGAAACAAATTGTTGTTGACATCAACGTTAGGTATAGAATTGTAGCTGTGGAAATCAACAAGACCACACACATAGTGTCTGTCTAATTCTATTGGTGGAAAGTAATCGGCTGTAAGAATTGACTCGTTACCGCTCAGAGTAAGTGTTATAGACATCTCGAATGTTAGGAAAGTAATGAAATTAAAAACTTGAATAATGTGGTTTTATTTAAAAATTTATTTAATTCTAAAATACAAATACATATAAAAAATACAACTGAATTTTTAGAGTATAGCATTATTGTTAATCCAAGAGTTATGATCATTCGAAAATCCCAACCATTTAACAAGACATCTGCTTCCTTTGGTTTTGAGAATTTTTTCAACGAGGTATGTATTGGGATATCTTTTCTTCTGTAGTTCACTTTCATAGAATCCGCCTTTAACGGAATTGCCATGATAGTCTTCCAAAATATATGTTGTTGGATTCGTGATTTGTATAGTCTTTATTTTGAAAATTTCTGTTGTCCAGTTCGGTGTATGGCCTTTCTCAAAAATGTGCTTGTATTTACTGATTCTCACAAAGTCACCCTTGCGGAATTTGGGTTTATTAAAAATTTTTAGGTTATTATACGCAGTCTTTAATAGAGAGGTTTCATTGAAAGCGTTGACATTCTCAGGAACCATTCTAATAGTTCTATGTATTTTAGCATTATATTTATCAACTAAATTTTTGTAATTGTCAATCCATCGATATGATCCGTGATAGCTGAATTCCTTCCACATCATACCTTTAAGGGTTCTGTTGAAACGTTCAACGATTGAAGCTTTTAATATACTATATGATGAGTAATGGTTGATGTGATATTGCCTCATTAAATTTTGAAACTGGTTGTTGAAGAACTCTTTACCATCATCAGTTTGTAGATGTTTGGGTATTCGTCCAAATTTTAATATTTTATCCATAGCTTTACTAACATCAGCAGAGTTTTTAGTTTTTAGTGCTATAGCCCAAGCAAATTTTGAAAATGTATCGATTACGGTAAGAAGAAAACGATATCCATCATTATATGTGGAATAATTACCCATTTCCACTAAATCTGCCTGCCAGAGATCATCTATTCCTTTGGTTGTTACTCGCCTTCGCTTAAAATTCTTACGAGCTTGCTTGTGAAGCTCTTCCACTAAACCTCTCTTTATCGACATTTGTTTTTCTTTTTCCTCTTTTCTAAATTTTAGTTTTCTTTCTTAATTCCTCTATGTATTTGCGTGTATTTTGAGTTATTGCTGAAGATATGATTGAAGATATGATGATGATGATGATATTGAAGATATGATTTATGTCTTTGAAAATATTTTGCTTTAGTACTGTGTATTCTTCTCGTATATGATTGATTTCTTTGGAAATACTTTCCTTAAGCAATTCGTTTTCCTCTCGTAGTCTTATGTTATTCTGCTCAATATTTCTGTGGATGGATTCCTTTATCAATGTGGTCTCGTCTTGAAATTTCGAGGTAATTTGATTAAGACTTTCAGCGGCAAATGCTTTTGTAAGAGCATCATATTGCTCTTTAGGATCTCCAACATTTTTTAAGCGCCTTTTCTGGAAGTTTACATTTCTATCATAGTCCACATTAAGGCCTAAAGTGTTTAGAATATTTCTTTTTAATTTTAATTGGTTTTCGCCTTGCTGAGAATAATGACCGAACTTGTCAACGCTCATTTTAAGATTATTATTTTAAAAACTATTTTATAAAATGTAAGTTTTTTTTTCTGTAGGTATTCCATCATATGCTAATATTAATCATCAGTTGGTAATACTAAAGATGTATTATCTATATCAATAGATTTAATTCTTTTGAACTCTACGTCTAAGAATCCGTGTATGCTTTGAATTATTGTGTAGATATGTTTGAATTCCTTGTAAATATTTTCATTTATTAATGAGTTCTCATCTTGAATTTTCGAGATAATCTGATTTAGACTTTCAACCACAAATGCTTTTGTAGCGGCATCACATTGCTCTTTAGGTTCTCCAACATTTTTCAAGCGCCTTTTCTGGAAGTTTACATTTCTATCATGGTCCACATTAAGGCCTAAAGTGTTTAGAATATTTCTTTTTAATTTTAATTGATTTTCACCTTGCTGAGAATAATGACCGAACTTGTCAACGCTCATTTCACGAATATTATTTTCTGTTATTGTATATAGCATTTATACAATTATATCTGCTTCCCTAAGTTCTTCAATTATTGAGACTACTTCATTATTATGATTGTTGTGACCAGCAGATTCAGATGATACTAATAATCTTAACCTATCTACCAACTCATTTGGATCATAATTTGGCTCGTACTTATTAACACTCATTAAACCGCTTCCTTTGTGTGATGATGAAGATTTATTCTCATTGAATAACTTTTTTATTATTTTGTATTTGGGTGCTTTAGTCCCCATGGTTTGCTTAGTTGCGCTATAATCACGTTTGTGGGCATTTGTAGTATGTAAAATTTGTTTGTACATTTGTAGATCTGCATTGTCATAATTTTTAGGTTTCTTATGGAATAATAGTTCAGATAATCCTGATGTTAAGTACCAATTATGATTAGAAATAGATATTTTGTTTTCATCCACTTCAAATGTTTTATTACCAATTCTCCATTTGCCATCTGAACCTCTATGTGGTCCATATAGAGTATCTAACTTATCCTGATTTTCCAATTCATATAAATGTGATATATTGCTAGGTGGCTTACTAGCATCTGCTGTTAAATCCATTTGCGAGAAAAAGTGATCTTCATCATCATCATCATTACTCTTAGTAATAGTGTTTGCAGTCTCATCTTTGAATGGTTTTTCATTTCTTACTTTAAACGGTGTGCTGGTTTTTAGAAAGAGTTGTTTGTTATTGGTTGTGATATTGCTTTTGCTGAACTTATCATTTGATTTAGATTGCTTGACTATTTCTTTTAGAGGTTTTGTGATGGGGCTAAATGTTTCTTCTAATCTTTTCTCCATATCAGCTTCATCTAATTTTTAACTATTAAATTTTTTCTTTAATACATTTCTAGTCTTTATGATGTCTCTAAGTACTTTTTCATCCATTGCGCTCTCCTGTTGATTCTTATTGTATCAGGTTGATCAGCTTTTGAACAGCTATTGAACAGATTTTGATGAGGTCGAACTGCTTTTGAACTGCTTTTGAACAGCTTTGAACTGCTTTTGAACAGCTTTGCACAGCTATTGAACAGCTTTTGATGAGGTCGAACTGCTTTTGAACTGCTTTTGAACAGCTTTGAACTGCTTTTGAACAGCTTTGAACAGGTTTTGAACTGCTTTTGATGAGGTCGAACTGCTTTTGAACAGCTTTGAACTGCTTTTGAACAGCTTTGAGCAGCTATTGAACAGCTTTTGATGAGGTTGATCGGATCTATGGTGAGGTTGATCAGATCTATGATGAGGTTGAAGTCATATAAAGTACTAATAGATAATAGAAGAATGCATGTGGTTTTATAGTTATTGTTCATACCAACATATTTTTATTTATATTTTATTTATTTTTCAATAATTGTGTGTAATTTAAAAATTATTCTGACACGGCGCTGCTGTCTTACCTTGACATTCTTTCCCACACCAAAGTTGAGCGATCGCATTTCCACGATGTTCCCACAGCCAAGTCGAGCGATCGCATTTTTGCAACGGTCACACAATATTCATTCCCATACGCGTCAGCTATTTTGTCGAGCACGAGTTCTCACGCGTGCATTAATCACAGGTCAGCAGCAGCGCCGTCAGCAGCGCCGTCAGCAGCGCCGTCATCAGCGCTGTCATCAATGTTATTATAAAATACCCAAATTTATGGTAATAAAATTTAGTATCAATTCAGAACTCAAAACACAATCAACAAGTTTCTTTTCTCAAGGATTAACTAGTTTGTACTAGTTACTCCAAAAAACCAATTTTCCTTTTCTCGAGGATTAACTAGTTTTGTACTAGGTATTCCAAAACCCAATTTTTCTCTTCCAAGGATTAACTAGTTTTGTACTAGTTACTCCGAGAACAAAAGGAATTAACCGGTTCTGTACCGATTAAACTCCATATACATATCACGTCAAAAGAGGCGTGATCATATTTGGTGACCCCGACGTGATCAGGGCACTTGGAAAAAAAAACCTGTGAAACGTCGCACGTTTTGTGTTGTGCACCAAGCACAACCTAATCATTATGGAATCATTTTCCGAATTGGTGGAAGCTCAACTAACAGCAGGAAATGAGGTTCAGCAACTGATCCGCAATGTCAACAAGGACTCGGCTGATCGGAAAAGGAATGCATCGTACTTCAAGGAGCGTCTAGATCGTCTGCAGAGCATCTGGGGGCGCTTCGAAGAAACAGATTCCCAAATACCAGAGCCTCCGTTAGATAACGAATACTTCACGAAGGATTATTATCACCAGATAATGACTTTGGTAGATACATCCGTACAACGTTTTAATGACGAAATTCAAAAACTGGAATTAGGTCACTCTAATCTGGGAGCCGTTGCCAAGACCACTCAAGAAATTCCAGCCACCAGGACCCAGCAACCCAAAAAGGACAACAAGGAAGTCGGAACAAAGGCATCTCCAGCGTACGCCCTGATTCGAAAACAGCGAGCAATCATTGGCTCGTTACAACGATTACTCATGGGCACGACCAAAGACGCTGCGCCAGAACAATTCCGGAATGCAATGGAGAAGCTTTGGACTCCAATCGAGGACGCCAACTTCACGCTTTGGGAGCTACATGACGACCCCACTTCCTTAGGATACGACATGGAAACATACATCCAACTTGAAGATCAGGTACGGCAACAGCGGGCACTTTTATCTCAACGCAAGACAGCGGCGCCTGAAAACACACCCGAAGCATCTAATACCAATACACCAACTTCACTGCAACTTCCTAAAATTGAGCTTACAATTTTTGATGGCGACTATTCGACATGGCGCCAGTTTTATGACCTATTCAATGAAATAATTCATAAGCAACAAATACCAAAATGCCAAAAGATATGGTATCTGAAGACAAGTTTAAAAGGCGAGGCCGAAAGATTATTGCGGCATATAACGATAACTGCTGAAAATTATGAGACAAATTATGGGCAACACTGCAGGAACGATACAACAATCCACGTCAGTTAACAGCTACATTGTTACATAAATTGATCGATCAACCGTCTAGCTCACAGGAGCCTGCGTCGGCGAACTTCATAAAAGGCATGCATGACACCACCAAGGAGTCTACAATGTCTGGAAAACTTGGGCATATCAACACACAATTGGGATCCTATGCTTATACATATCTTGATAAGGAAAATGGATCGCACCACACATTCGGCGTTCGAACAATCGTTAAGCAACCCGAGAGAAGTCCCAAAACTATCCACATTCCTATCGTTTTTGGAAGCTCGGTTCCGTTCATTAGAAGCTGCAGGATTCAAACCAAAAGAAAAGATAGGCAATCACAAGGTATTTACCGCCGCCGTTGACAACACGAGCAAGGTTAAAAATTGTCAGCTGTGTAAACGCCAAGCACACCCGCTATACTTTTGCAATGACTTTAAAAAACGAAGTCCATCAAAACGGCTGCAATATGTGCAGAAACAAAGACTGTGCGTTAATTGTTTGCGGGCCGGACATATTGCTGCCGCCTGTCAATCGAGGACTTGCACAAGGGGTGCACGGAAACACAACACCATGCTTCACTTGGAGACCGTGGCTGCCAAACAATCTACAGACGCCACTCCTCCAACATCTGAAGTCATTCAACAAAATAGCAACAATACCGCACTAGCAGCCTGCCAGACAAAAGGACATGTGTTGCTTAGCACTGCGTTAGTTGAAGTACAGGACAATCAGGGAAACCCAGTAACTTGCCGAGCCATTTTGGATTGTGGGTCTCAAGCTAGTTACATAACAAAGAAACTAGCCTCCAAACTCCGCCTTCAGAAGAAGTACGACCCTCAACAAGTCAATGGCATTGGACAGTCAAGTCAGCGGTCTGAACATCGCATGACCATACGTGTATCATCGAAGCTCAATGCCTTCAATGTGAAATTGGAAGCCTTTATCTTGCCTCGAATAACTTCATCCGTGCCGTCACAGTTTCTAGACACCAGCAATTGGCCCATACCTGGTAACTTGCCACAGGCCGATCCGGAGTTCTACAAACCAGGACCAGTCGATCTACTCATAGGCAATGAAGTCTTTTACGAGCTATTAGTGATTGGGCAAATTAAACTCGGCAAGCAACTCCCAAGCCTTCAAAACACTACTTTTGGGTGGGTTCTCGGTGGAGTGGCCCTGGACAACCCTGCTGCATCTACAACAATTTCAGCATCATCAACATTCTGCGGCGTAGGCACCAGCAATGATGAAAATCTACATGACCAAGTCAACAGATTTTGGCAGTTAGAAGAAATTGATGACAAGACAGCACCGCTTACCACGACAGAGAAGAAATGTGAAATGTTTTTCTCTCAAACAGTTCAGCGTCTACCTCAAGGCCGATTTTCTGTTCGACTACCGTTCGCCCAAAAACCAAACATATTAGGAGATTCCAGAACTGTGTCATTACAGCGGTTCTATTCTCTCGAACGCAGAATGCAAAAGGATCCAGCATTGCGCACCTCATACATCGAGTTTATGAGAGAATATGCAACTTTGGGCCATATGAAAGTGTTCGAATTGACTACGATTTCTGCAGCACCACACTACTTCATCCCGCACCACTGCGTCATTAAACCCGAAAGCACATCGACCAAGCTTCGAGTGGTGTTTGATGCTTCCTATTCATTGAAACTATTCATTGAACGACATCCTCTTAACAGGTCCAAAATTGCAGCAAGAACTTTTTTCGGTACTACTAAGATTCAGGATGCCACGATACGTGTTCACTGCCGATATAGAAAAGATGTATCGTCAAATCGAAGTAGACGAACGGGATCGGCCATTTCAACTAATCTGGTGGAGAGAAAATGCTCAAGATCCAGTCAAATGTTTTTCCCTCAACACTGTAACGTACGGAGTGAAATCTGCTCCATACCTCGCCATCAAATGCTTACGACATCTAGCCCTGCAACATCAAGCTACAAGACCTCAAGGAGCTGAGGCTATTAAAAATGATTTTTATGTGGATGACGTCATGTCAGGAGCAGACTCAATAGTCAAAGCTACCGCCATTCAAGAGCAAGTCATAAAAATTCTTGAAAGCGCAGGTTTCAAACTGAGAAAATGGTGTGTCAATCACCCTTCACTTTGGAACAACATTCCAGTACAAGATCGAGCTCTACAAACGGAGATTGTTCAACGCGATGCAACAATCAAAACGCTTGGCGTGATATGGAATCCAACGAGCGACGAATTTCACCTCCGCATCCAGACTACAGAAACAGCCAAGGTTACCAAACGACAAGTGCTCTCCGACATCGCTCATATTTTCGATCCTTTAGGGATTTTAAGCCCGATTATTATTAAAGCTAAAATCTTTCTTCAGCAATTGTGGACATTGAAACTGGATTGGGACTCCGCAGTGCCACATGAACTCCATACCTACTGGAACCAGTTCCGAATCCACCTAAAAGAGGTCGATATAGTCACAATACCGAGACAATTGTTCTCCGGAAAACATGTAATCTCCCAAGAAATGCACGTTTTTTGCGATGCTTCGGAGAAAGCATATGGCGCTGTCATATACGGAAGAGCTCACCTGAACGATGGCAAAATTGTAGTTCGATGGTTATACGCACGAAGTCGTGTTGCTCCCACCAAAACAATAAGCTTGCCGCGACTAGAACTCTGTGCAGCTCATTTAGGGGCAAAGCTGCTAGAACGAACAAGGAATGACCTCACATGGACAGACCCATGTTTTTTATGGTGCGATTCAGGAATTACCCTCGCATGGATCGCAGCAGAATCTGCATCATATCAAACGTTCGTAGGTAATCGAGTGGCGGTGATTGAAGAGCTCACAATCCAAAATCAATGGCGTTATGTTCCAACCAACCATAATCCAGCAGACCTTGTTTCCAGAGGACTTAACCCTCAGGACTTTAAATCAAACATGTTGTGGTTTTACGGGCCTTTATTTCTTCATGGATCCTCATCCAAATGGCCAGAGAATCTTACCAATCCCGTGACTGAATTAGAAAGTCGAAAAAAGTTGACGCTCAGCTCGTTGACGCCCAATTCGTCATGTGCTACCATAAACTTTCTCGATTCAGTTAAGCATCGAAATTCCTTCGGGCTGCTCGTACGAATCAGTGCTTATGTCATGAGATTCATTACTAAGTGTCGCAAGTATCCAAGTCAGTCCAAGGAGTCAAGAGTCTTGCAGTGGATGAAATTGAGAACGCCACAACTATCATTCTGCGTGCAGTTCAACATTCCGAATTTAACATTGAAATCAGTCAAATACACCGGCATGGTTCCGTGACAAATAGTAGCAGCATCAGCAGCCTCAGTCCGTTCATAGATGATTCAGGTCTACTACGAGTTGGTGGCAGACTTCAGAATAGCGAACTTTCGTACGAATCAAAGCATCCAATTCTGCTACCCTACGGTCACTTAGTCACCAGAATGCTAATAACCGACATCCATATCACTAATTCTCACATTGGCCCTCAAGCATTGTTATCCATCACTCGCCAAAAATACTGGCCAATCAAGGGAAAAACAATTGCTCGGTCCATCGTTCAGAATTGCGTCCACTGCATCAGATCCAAACCAAAACTCCTGACGCAATTTATGGGATCACTGCCAGCTCAGCGAGTGCAACCAGCACGTCCCTTTATCAACGCTGGAGTGGACTTCTGCGGTCCGTTCCAAATACATTTCAAGGTACGCGGCAAACAGCCGAGAAAATGCTACGTTGCCATATTCTGTTGCTTCGCTACTAAGGCAGTACACATTGAGATAGTAAGCGATCTTACTACGGACGCCTTCCTCGGTGCACTCAAGCGTTTTACCAGCAGACGAGGAAATTGTCGTCACATTCACTGTGACAATGCCACCAATTTTGTTGGTGCGAAAAATCAGCTTCAAGCTTTATCTCAAAGTGTGCACAGCCAAGAAGCTCAAGAACGAATAAAAAGGTTTGGTTTAGAAAGAAGCATTGAATTCCACTTCATTCCCCCTCGGTCTCCACACTTTGGTGGCTTATGGGAGGCAGCTGTCAGCCAAGCACCAATCAGCCAAGCACCTCTTCTACAAAAGCGTCAACGCCGCTTCTCTCACATACGAAGAGATGGAAACCGTATTTACAGAAATTGAAGCCATCTTGAATTCCCGACCGATAACCCCAATGTCTGATGATCCAAATGAATTCAAGGCTCTTACTCCTGGCCATTTTTTGATTGGGGAGCCTCTCATTAGTACAATCGATCAAGGTGCAACAGAGTTCAAAGGTAATCTCCAAGAGCGGTGGAAGGCAGTGTCGTCCCTAAGAGAAGAATTTTGGCGCCGGTGGACAAAAGAGTATTTGACCGAATTACAACATCGCCATAAGTGGAAGCAGTCCTCTTCAAATATCAAACCAGGGACAATGGTCATCATTCATGAGGATAATTTACCGTCACTAAAGTGGAAGCTTGGAAGAATAATTCGGCCTATCCTTGGTGAAGATGGATTAGTCCGCGTCGCCGAAGTAAAAACCGCAAGCGGAACCATCAAGCGCGCTATTCACCGACTAGCTCCATTACCAGTCGCGAACAGCGAAGCTGCACACGAAGTTAATGGTGAAGATAATGAGGTGATTACGCTTCACATCTCCAACCGGGATGACAAAAATCCTCGTCGGAGTCAGAAAAGATCATCATCAGGAAGCCAGAAGCCTAGCTACTGGCGTCATGGTCTGTCTCCAACAACTCTATTAGGTATACTGCTACTCCTGATCAGCCCAATATTCGCACAATCTACAATAAACATTGAACCCTTTCCTACACAACCGGGGCTATATTTCGAACGATTGGGTCTAGCACATTTAACGACTGCCGATTGGAATCTAGTGGTATACTTCAACATGACTCCGTATTGGACCGAATACAACAACATACAACAGGGAATTAAGATCGCATCTGACTACTGTTCCAGATTGAATCACCTACTCTCTTGCCACACTACTATTAGGCAATTCCGAACGAAGCTCACGGACATTCAAAACTACCATCAAATCGTCAGACCTCCCAAACAATTCAGAACGCGGCGGTCTGCTCCATTAGGCATCATCGGCAATCTAGCGAACGCACTTTTTGGTGTTTTTGATTCGGGTTATGCGGAAGATATGTCAAAGGTGATCAACGATCTGCACAACAATGAAGATTATTTATTGAACCTGCTTAAGAATAATACCTCCATATTAGATGCTACCACGAACATTTTAACACGCACGAATGATGAGTTACAAACTCTCGACAAGGCGCTCGAAAAAACGCAGCAGCAAATACGTGAGTTAGCGTCGTGGTCCCACGAGCACAAACGCGCCGAGGTGTTCAATGCACTCTCTCTGCAGTTGTCATTAAGTATAGCGGAATATCAAAAAACGCAAGAACTACTTGTGGAAGTGTTGACAGATTCTCACAAGAGCAAGGTCCACCCGCTTCTTGTAACACCACAGCAATTACACCAACAACTTAACATAATGAAAACACACATACCGTCGTTAGTACGTGTTCCAGGTCATGGATTAGACATCGCAGAAATCTACAAACTTTTAACAATAGAATGTCGAGCAACCGACGCACATATAATATTCAGACTCACATTGCCGCTATTTGGAATAGACGACTTCGAGCTTCTACACGTAGTATCCGTACCGACGCATATCGGTAACGGTTCCTTTGTAGTAATTCAAAACACTGCCGAATTCTTGCTGACTGATTTACATCGAAACCAGTTTTACCCATTACCACGACATGAACTTTATCGTTGTGCGAACCTGCGGACAACTGGATACATATGCAAACAACATCATCCCATTTATCGAATAAGCTCACCGATACAGTCATGCGAAATGAGTTTTCTTCGAAACGAACCCCAGCTCAGCTTTTGCGATGCAGCCATTACAACCAAGCCAGTACACTGGATTCAATTGATGGAAGAAAACACCGTTATATACATCAGTTATCCAGAACGAGCGGTGATCCGGCTATGCGGTACAGCAATATCCCAGACTCAGCTGTTAGGTACTGGCCGAATCAAAATTGAACCTTACTGTGTTCTTAAGGATGACTCTACCACCATCACAGCACGATCGGCTTACGCGACCAGTATGATCACCTCACTTCTACCAAAGGTCAATTTTGTAGAAGTAATATCTAGTAATCAGAGTTGGCAGATATCATCCAACCACCTTCACAGAGACGTCAACATTTCAACACACCTACGGGCGCTACGAAAACGAATAGAAGACCTACAACAAGCAGAGAACCAATCTCTCAAAAAATCCATTCCAGAACACTATCATCTCGGCATCAGTCTCAGCACGCTTCTTATTGTCATCATAATGATATCCGTTCTGGTCGTCAGATCCTGGATTAAACATCGTCTAACAACTATGGTGCAGCCTCCTATCCCCACTCCTAGAAGTCATCGTGACTACGAAATCCACCTGGATGATTCCTACTAGTTGAGAGATCTCAACGGGCTGGAGGATGTTCATACCAACATATTTTTATTTATATTTTATTTATTTTTCAATAATTGTGTGTAATTTAAAAATTATTCTGACACGGCGCTGCTGTCTTACCTTGACATTCTTTCCCATACCAAAGTTGTACTAGTTACTCCGAGAACAAAAGGAATTAATCGGTTTTGTACCGATTAAACTCCATATACATATCACGTCAAAAGAGGCGTGATCAGTTATAGTTTATAGTAGAATATAATTATCAAATCCCTTTCTATAACGTCCGCCATCAATTGGATCGTCTTTACTCATAACCACAAATCCATATTTATCTTTCCAACATTCTCTGCATATATTTGAAAACCTCTCAAATGATATATCTGTACCCACATGATCACCGTGAATATGTTTCATATTCATTTCGTCTTGTTTGAACAAAATTATTAAATTCGCATTATCACGTATCAGATGCTTTAGGTATTCGTGTATATGTTTGGCATAAGTAAAAACTATCAATATTTTTATGTCGACCCATACAAAAGTATGCTCGAATATTATTTTGTTTTTCACATGCGACATCATCGAATATCATAATAGATTTGCTTTTAGCTTCATTTGGTTCTAAAACATCTTCATTTTCGGAAAATGTACATTGACATTGCTCGTCGGATCAATTTGATCAAGTCTAATTCAGTTGGTGTAGATAATATTCCAATAAAGTTTATTAAATTGATTTTGCCTTACATTATTTCACCTTTGACTGATATAATTAATCACATATTCACTACGTCTTCTTTTCCTTGCTTATGGAAATTGTCAACTGTTATTCCTATTGCAAAGAAGTCATCACCTAAAATACCAGCTGATTATCGCCCAATTAGCATTCTCCCCGTGCTCTCTAAAGTTTGCGAGGCTCTCATGGCTGAACAAATTCAAAAACACCTAGGAAGGTGTTAACCATATTAACATGCTGTGATCATGTAAATATGATTGTGAGTAAATCGTACTCAGTGCTGTGTAATCTACGTTACTCTGCCACCTTCATTCCTTGCGGCATACGCAAAAAACTAATACTTCAGCTCGTCCTGCCAATATTGTCGTACTCTGAAGTTGTATACTGTAACTATGACTCCTCATCGTCACATAAAATTCATGTTTTAATCAACAATTTGACTCGTTATATATTCGGTTTGAGACGGTATGACCATGTATCGGAGTATAGATTTTCGCTTCTTGGCTGTAGTTTTACTGACTACACTAACTTTCGTAATTGTTTATTCCTACACAAGCTTATACACACTCGCCAGCCAAGTTACTTATTTGAAAAACTTCAGTTTTTTCAGTCTATTCGCTTGCTTAATCTTGTCATTCCTCAATACAAGTACTTAAACACTAGTCGATTTTTCTTTGTCAACACAGTCCGACTGTGGAATAGTCTGCCCATTAATGTGAAGGGTATGCGTGACAGAGCACCATTTAAGAAGTTATTAAGGGAGCACTTTTCCAATTAATGATTGTATGACGGTGGGGATGAGGATGCTGCAGCTATTGCTTATTGCTTTGTAATATTCTATTCTATTCTATTCTGACCTATTCTATTCTGTTCTGACTTATTCTATTCTATTCTGTTCTATTATTTATCTTCATCTTTTCTTCTATTAGTTTTTAGATAACATATGTATATATTAGGTAAATCTTAGGATTATTGAATTCCATTAATAATATCTTTATTTTGTACAACGCAGTACTATATAAGAGCCTTGGTCTTCTTGTACATATGAATAACCAAGAAATAAATTGAAATTGAAATGTATAGAAGCCCATGTTTTTTATCGGATCTAATAATTTCTTCAAGTATTCATACTTTGGTTGATATAATGACTTTGAATACAAATATATATTGGCAAACTTTAGTCCATTCGGACTCTCTATTAAACTCAACATGACGTTGGTCTTTCCACAATTTGTGGGACCAACAAGTAGCCCTCGTATAGAATTCGGCAGCAATGAACTGTGTCTTACATGTGATGATTTATTAGTCGACAAATCTAAATTTTTAACAATGATATTCTTGTCTTGTTTAAGGAAACGCATTTTAGCAATTGATATATAAGCAGCCCTTTATATTCATTTCTATCGCAACTATTTAATTGAAAAGATATAAAATGGTTGTATGTTATAAAAAGAGTTTTAGTCGAAAGCCATCTGCAGTTGGAAAAGGTTTAATATATACTTTAATAGATGCACTACCAATTGAACTTCATTTACCTGGGTATCAATTCTGCGGCCCCGGAACTAAATTAGAAAAACGTTTAGCAAGAGGCGATAAAGGAATTAATTCATTAGATTCTGCGTGCAGAGAGCACGATATTGCTTATTCTCAAACTAAGGATCTCAATAAAAGACACATTGCAGATAAAATATTGGAAGAAAACGCTTGGAAAAACGCAAAATCCAAAGACAAAGGTTTTTCAGAGAGAAAAAACGCTTGGTTAGTTGCGAGTGCTATGAAAGCTAAGACTAAATTAGGTATGGGGAACACTCTCAGGAATATTAAGAAAATAAAGAACACAATTAAACGAAACTGTACTAAAAAAGTGTTCACTAATGCTGTAAAAAACGCTATGAGGACTATTAATCAAGAAAAACCAGACGATATTCTCAGCGCTATTAAAATTGCACGAAAAGTAGTAAACAAGTCCTTCAGAAAAACGAAAGCATCAATTGAGATACCTCGTATTATACCCTTGCCGAAAAGAGGAGGTTTTCTACCACTGGTGCCAGTCTTGACTGCACTTGGAGCTCTTGGAGGTTTAGCATCTGGAGGATCTGCGATCTTTAAAGCTATTAATGCTGCAAAAGTTGGTAGAGAATTACTGAATGAAGCAAGTCGCCATAATAAAGTGATGGAGGAAATAACTGTGGGCAAAGTTTTATATCTGAAGCCATACAAGAAGGGATTAGGTTTATATTATAGCCCGCAGTCAAAAAACCTTTAAGGAAGCTACCCAGAAGACCGCTCACAGACATCGACTTGATGGAGCATGCAAAACAATTGCCGTATTTTAGAGGCGTTTTCATGAGAGATAGTCTACCGAAACGTGTACGTCAGACAGAATGTGGAATTATCAATCTGGATTCATGGAGCGGTCCAGGTACTCACTGGGTAGCATATTATAAGAACGGAAAAATTAAGGAATATTTTGATAGCTTCGGAAATTTACAACCACCACAAGAAATAATAAAGTATATGGGAGAGAACATACGCTACAAATATATTCAACATCAAAATTACAATTCATATAATTGTGGTAATTTATATTTAGAATTCCTTTATAATATCACTAAAAATACTCAATAAAGGTTGTTTTATTATCTTTGAGCAGAAAATCAAATTGTGTTTCATTTATTTTGAGATAGAATTCAGGAGAACTAAATACAATAAGGGTAAAACTAATTACGAAGGATTATTTCTCTCCTTATTTGTCTCAATTGAGTTGTTTTTTACTGTTTATCTCGCTTCTCCATATATGTACATTGTTTTGGTGGTGTGTTGTTTCTAACTCAATTACTCAATGTTCTGTTTCCATTGTTTTCTACTCAAATTAAAAATGTATAAATAATACGTTCCTCGCCTCTAACAATTTAGTCGTTGCAGATATTTGGAAGCATCAAAAAAAAAAAAAAAAAAATAAACACAAAACAGAATGTCACCAATGCAGAAGTCAACATATTCTTTAACCGCCTTGGAAGATTTCAACGAGAGGAACTACACGTTGAAGACAGTGCTTAGCATTAAAAATATGGAGCCGAATAGAAGCTATAGCATAAAAACAGTTCACAAAACCAAAACCAAATATGGCGAGCGGATTCTAATGGAAATGGACGACACCATCGTTTTTCTGCCACCAAGATTCAACAACCTCAGCGACGAAACTATAAGAGAATTCTCCAACGGATCCTACTATTTGACGAAAGTAATGACGGAAAATTCAGATCATTTTCGTCTAGGGGTAATGGTTGACTTTCCTTTAGCGGAAACATGTATTTCCGACATGTATTTTTAAGATATAAAACTATATTGTATAAATAAATAAAATATATTAATAAAGTTTATAAATTTTAAATAAACAGTTTTAAAGTTTTTATTTGGACGAAATTTTATATTTGGTTTAGATTTTATTTAATCTAGAATACAATAGCATTAATTTATTTATTCTTAAAATAACATGTTCCACCATGTAGCATGCACAAGTGTATGGTCCATCGAAACATTCGTCTGAAGCCCAACAACAAGTTTTATAATGATGTCCATGATTTGATTGTATTATAATTTCATGCTCGCAACGGCTTACAGCCTTAACGTCAACGACGTAAACTTTGGTCGTCTTGAGGTATTCTAAGAGACGATTTAGAGACGATTATCGTCTTAAACAAGGCGAGTGCTTTTTAGTTGTCTCATACAAAAATTACATTATTTTAGAGCACAATATAATTCCATACTTCGTGTTTTTATGCTTTATATCAACTTTTGTAGTTATATGTATTCGAAATTCACTGTTTCTGTAATAATTTCAGAACAATATAACTCTGCACTTAATATTTATGCTTTATAAACATTTGTTTAGTTATATTTATATGAAATCTACTTTTTTAATTTTTGTTTGACTTCTATAACAAATTCACTTATTAATGAACTGACTTTTTATGAGCAATATCAGTGTTGTAAAGAATAGAAGAGTAAAAAATAAACGTATGATATAATTAAAAAAGTACTTTGAGAACCGAACTGTAGATCGAAATTTTACGTTTTGTTATATGTATAAAGTATTGAGATCGCTTTGTTTGCGGAATAGTTTTATATTTGTCAAAGAAGTTTTGAAAATAATGGCATTCAAAATGCATTTGCTTCGAAAGAAAAATGCAAAATGCATTTGCTTTCGTAAGATAGACTAAGAAGTCCTTCCAAATGAATTTTCGAAGACGGACCAGCAAATACATATATATAATATAAATAGCATCTTTTTAAGAAATGCTAAAAAGTAAAGTAAAAAAGTGCAAATCAAAAGTGCAGTAAAGATGTATAAAAGTGTAGTGCAAAATGCCTGTATTAGAAAAATTTCTCAACTGGAATTTAAAAAAGTCCCCAATTCAAAGGAATTTCAAGTTATCAATTGAAACGTTTATTCTATTAACGTTAACTGAAATGGATACATCGAAAAAGAAGTAAGTTAATACAATTAAAAACTGAAATATTTAATATATTAAATTTAAATTACTTTATTATTACAGCATACAATTTACCACAAGTGAGCAGTTTAATATATTGCTAGAAGAAATGGAGGCTGCTCCTGATTTACCGCGACGAACGCCTGTATTTGGAGCAAGCAAAATGAGGGTAGAGCAGGAGTGGGACCGTATACAACTAAGGTTGAACTCCAATGGGCCCCCCGTAAGAAGTACCCAGGAATGGAAGAAAGTAAGTAAACCATATAAACTCCTTAAAATAGTAATTCTAAATTTATATTCAACTTAGGTGTGGACCGATTTGAAAGCACGCACAAAAAAAAAGCTTGCTCAAACGCAAGCCGAGCTAAAGGCTACAGGTGGTGGGCCGCACAGCTCCAGCGCTACTCTCTCAACTGTAGAGGAAAGCGTTTGCCATCTGCTGCAATTAAAAAAATTGGCTGCTCCATCTGGCGTCGTTTTTGGCGTTGACGAAAAGCCAACTAGGGATGAAAACGATAAGCCAAGTACATCTGATGCGGCAAAACGCACTCTACAGGAAAGGTACACGCCATCAGCGAAAAGGTTGTTTGCGTCACAACCTGCAGAAAGTAAGTTTTCTATAATAAAGTAATATATATTTATTTATTTATGCTTAATTTATACCTACTCTATTTCAGATGATGTGCTTTTGGAAACAGAGGAGGAGCAACTGATATTTCTGCTGGAAGATAGCCAAGAAGAAGTTCCACAAACAGAATCAAATGCCGAAACGCATACTAAAACTAAAACTCCAAAAAAATCATTTCACGACCAACATCTTTCCTTGCTTAAGACACAAGTAAGGTTTGAATCATTATAATGATTGCAATATTCAAAGATTCCAAATTTTTTCAGATTGCTCACCAAGTCAAACTGGCCGGTATTATGTCGGACATAGCAGCCAGCATGAGGGATACCTCGGCAGCAATGCAGATTATAGCTGCATCGACCCAACACAACGCCAACAGAAAACAGGCGGCGGAAGCCTTGCTCGACTTAAATAAATGAATTTCAGTTTCATAAGTACATATGTATATAAACTTTAATTATAGTTAAATTTATAAAAGAAATGTATTATAATATGTATATATGTATTATATATAAATATAAATGAATTTAATAATGTCTAGTTTCTCAAATATTAAATAAGAAAAGAAATGAAATAATAAAAGAAAGAAAAAATAAAGAATGAAATAATAGTTGTGCTTTTTGGAATTGAAATCAAAAATATATTAATTAAAAATCCTTCACATTTCAAATCTGGAGAAGTTATCTCTTCATACATGTGGTGGTCCTGAAAATGACAGAGTGCATGTATTGCACCACCGCGCATACTTAAAAAAGACTCAAGGCGAGTCGGTCCCTCACACCTGCTGCAAAATTTGAAGGAGTTGCTGGGTCTGCTGGTTCAAAATTAGAGACTGCTTCGTGTTCAGAGACTGCATCGAGTTCAGATTGCGTCCAATCGTTTTTATAAAAGATACATGCGTTGTGCAGAGCACAACACATGTTAACAATTTTTGTTACTTTTTCGGGTGCATAATGAAGACCCCGCTCTCCGATCAAGCATCTGAAGCGATTCTTCAGAACCCCAAAGCATCGTTCAATTACATTGCGAGCTTTGCAATGTTTTTCATTAAACATTATTTGGTGTTGTTGCGTGGGGTTTCTATATGGAGTCAGTAGATATGGCTGCAATTGATATCCGGAGTCGCCTAGAAATTTAGAAAAATAGCCTCTTATTAGTACATAAATATGATAAACGGTGGAAAAATATATGTCACCGAATATCCATGCATTTCTTCTGCCTGCATCAAAAGCAGTTTTGAAAAACGCATTTGCTGCGCTCACCCTCCACACATAAGCATCGTGGTTTGCTCCAGGATGCGTGGCGTCTACAAAACGAATGATCATATTTTCATCACAGATCTGGAATGTTACAATGTGGAAAATATGAGTAGCACAAGTTAAAAATAAAACAAAAATGAATATACAAATATGAAAATTACCATCATCGCATTTATGCTGTAGAATCCTTTTCTATTGTAGTATAGGTGTTTTAAATTTTGACCCGGACTACAAATTTTGATATGGGTGCCATCCACGCAACCAATCACTCCAGGAATATTACATTTTGTAAAGAAGTGTTCCTTTGTTGCAGTCTCTTCCTCAGCCGACATTCGCAATTTTATCCAGTTGGCGCAGAAATGTTGCTCAAATATGTCCAAGCATTCGGACAGCATTTTGGACAACTGCGCTTGGCACATGGGAGAAAAGCACGCATTTGCAACACTCTTTTGGTAGCTTCCGCATGCCAGAAATCGCAAACAAACTGCGAGATGTACTTCTGGTGAGATTGCTGTTGTCAAAAATCGCGTTTTCATGTACGGAGCGATTTCGTTTAGAATTTGCCGAAAGCAATCCTTTCCCATACGAAAATTGGTCTTAAATCTGTTTTTATTAATAATATAATAGATACGGTAAAAGATTTATTGAAAAACTTACTCAGATTCCGGCATATCAAAAATATTTGAAGAGTCACGAAGACTGCGATTCCGTATGCGAATTGATTCAGCATCGTCCTCCTCCTCGACCAAAAATTCAACTAAGGAATTCATACTCAATTCAACTCAACACACCAAAATAAAAATTCACTGTTTTATTGTATTATTTGCAAGTATTTAGAAGCACTTATAAACGCAGGCACTTCAAGAATTGACTTATGTGTGAAATTTATCTTTGTTTACCATTTTTTGTTTACCATATGATCTGTGTTTAGCATTTGCTCCATTGTTGCAAACTACCAAAAAGAGAAAAACAATTTTTTGCTACAATTTAAGCGAAATAATATACAAAAGCACATATATCAATCTACATATAATTTGCCAAGTTTATTCTATATTTTGGCAACGTTTGATGCCAAAAAAAACAAATTTATAAGGTTTTCATTAATTGAAATTAACCACAATCATAATATTTTCGGTTACCATCACTAAAATTTGCATCTTATGCACAAACCTTTTTGGCAAATAACAATGGCTGTAAAATAAACGTATAGTCCCGTGACCGCGACGTAAGAGCAAGACGAGACGATTTCCGTGACTCTTGGAATAGGTCTGTTACGTCGTCGTGACTCGTCAGACTCGTGACTCGTCTTAGTCACCGTGACTCTTGGAATAAGGCTGTTAATTTGATGTAGCATTTCAGAATTTCATCATAATGCCCATCCAATAATGAGTCTTTTTGTTTGATTAGAAATTCGTGAACTTGCTTAAAAAATAATGAAATATTTACTTTATACATGTCTACTCATCAACAATTCAATCTATATTGATGGAACATTTTTATCTTATAGCGTATAAAAAGTATTTTCTAACAGCCTTCCCTCGAAAATTAAACCATATTGAGTTTACGAAGAATAGAATTAGTGCATGTACGAACTTGTTAAAAATTTCATGGCTATACAAACATGCATAGTCCAAGTGCTGATACGAATACCATAAGAGAACACATGGTAAACAACAGAAATAGTACAGTTTATTTAGGATACGTTTCTCTATCACTATCCCAGCAACGGATCGGATAGATCAAATGGTTTATCACAATAAACAACGGCGAGAGCCTAGACTTCTGCTCATATAAGTAAGCATTAGATAATGAATTTGACACATGGTGCGAACTGCGTTCGTTTCCTTAGCTGATAAGATATGCGCATGGTGCGAACCGCGTTCTTTCCATGTTTAGGTAGGAACTGTACCCAAAACGAGTACATTGCATAGTGCAAGTGCTGATAAAAAAAAGGGTTGGTTTTTGGGTGGATATGAATCTGCTAACCTTCCGCTGGATTTTCAACTTTACGCCCACTTTTGTCACACCCACTTTCGCCACGCCTACTTTTGTCACACCCACTTTGACACGCCCATTTTTGACACGCCTACTTCTGGCACGCCCTTTTCCGCGTCCACTTTTGGTACGCCCATTTTACCACGCCCAGTTTTACCACGCCCACTTCTGTAGTGCCCACTTCGCCACTCCCACGTTTGGCTCGCCCACTTTTGACACGCCCACTTTTGGTACGTCCACTTTTGGTACGTCCACTTTTGACACGCCCTTTTTCCTCTCTCATCCCTCCGCTCCAGGCTGCGGGCAGAGCTCCAGGCAGCGCAGTCGCTACCTTGGCCCAGAACCGGCCTATAACCACTTACCACATTATTACTTTTCTTACTTCCGGCATCTTGTCTTTTGTGCACTCATCTTGTCTATCTGAATTAAAAGACATTCTATTAAAAACAACTGTTGGTGTTTTTCTTTTTTTTTATGGACAGCTTAACAGGTTATGGGCCCAGAGCCTAATGAAAGAAAATTAGAAACGCGTGAGAATATTGAGTTAGATAAAAGGTTTTTCGCTACAGAAGGATTGCACAGATTAAAAATGGCTGATTAAAGTTCAACTTCGAGTATCTCGCGAATTGAGTAGCTGTCGAAAGAAAATTTCGACACATGGTGTATGCAGGTGGAGGATCAGTTAACAAAAAATTATTTAATGGAATACGTAAGAAGTGTACCGCCGCACAGTAGCCGGTTTTTCAACTTAGCGGGCAAAAATCATTTTTTTCAATGTCACCTTTTTCAAAATGGGTTAGGTCATATGAAAGTAGAAACCTGAGAACCTAGGGAGCCAAAAAATTACAGCTTTATCTTGATTATTTCATTAGTAACTATGCAATAAAAGACAGCACTTTTTATTTTCAACTATAATAAACACATTTTTTCAACTTTTCACAGATTTAGATATCCATATCTCTGTCAATATTTCAGATATTAAGTTCCGGTCTTTTTTATTAAATTCTTGGATATATTCGTTGTCAAATGTTGTTACAATTGAGTAAAACTGTGGTATAGTTATTACGTAACAAGAATTCCAGAAATGCTCCAAATTTGGTTAAATTTCGTCGTATTTTGGAGAAGGACTTTTGCGCTCCAAAATGCTTGTGAGGTTCGCTCGTAGATTCACCCTGTGGGTCACAGCAAAACTCAGTTCACCCTGTGTTCCGTTCACCCATTTCGCCGCGCCGCATTGCAGATGTCGGTGTCTTGCTCTCCCCACCTTGTGTCGGAGAGAACGGGTCCCGTAGCACGGCGTGATCTTACAAATCAAAGGGTTTTTTTTTATGCACTTTACATCACGCCATGCTACGGCATTTGCTCAGAGTGCCGATCATGTTGGGAGGGAGGGAGACAGCGATATTTGCAGTGTGGTCGATGGTCAAAGCAAACGAATTAGAAAGGACAGTTGGTGACAAGTACTTGGTGCGGATGCACGTCGTTAGTCGTGGAAATACGAATATATCGTGGAGTGAGATTTTTACTTTGTGCGGAAGGCATATAATAAATTTACCAAGGAATTCAAATAATGTGTAAAAGCCTAATCGATCATAACATTGTTTTTCCTTATGTAACCCCCACGACAACGACAACCACAGCAACAAAATAGAATATTCTTTTTATTACTGTTCTCTATAAGAAATCTTAATTCGTTAAAAAAATCAATAAAAAAAAAAAAAGAAATAGAAATAAAAACAAGAAGATGAATAAGCATTTTATAAAAAAAAAAAAAAAATATTAAGGAAAAGATGTAGATGAAGAAGAAGAAGGTGAAGTGTGTGTAAAGCGAAAGTAAGAAGCAAGCAGAAAACGAATCAAATGATAAAATTTCGTGAACCAGGCGCTGTGAATGAAAAGAAAAACGATGTGATTTTCTGTGATTGTGTTTTCTTTTTCCTATAAATGCCATAAACGAACAAACCAGCAACCAAACCAATAAACTAACCTTGAAACCTTGAAGTAATAATAATAAAAGTGCGTGAAGTTAAATACGAATTTAAGCGTGAAGTTAAATACGTACATATTTAACTTGTGCGATAAATTTAATAAAAAAAATCGTGTTTACGCCAAACGCCGCTCGCCTCAAGTGCCGCTCCTGACCTCGGCATGTCAGCGATCGCTCACACCGCTGACATGTAGCCGATCAGGAGAGGCGACCTGAAAGCTCGACTGCGAGCTTTTCCCCACGGGTTCAGCTGCTGAAGGAGGGAACCACCGACACTTCTTTCGGCCCTTACGACATCAACCACCGAACGAGAAGGACGTGTCCAGCCGAAGCAGCTCACAACACATAAAAACTTCGTACAACACAACAGCTAGATTAAATATTCACATTTCACAATAAACACAACACACATTTTGTACACCTCACATTACAATAAAACAATCAAACCACAAACAACAAAACAGTGCCTTTCAAAATAAACATTGGTCCTAAGCGAGCCGGATCGCGCTCCAGTCATCAAAAAAAGGAAAGGTATTGCTTTTGATTCAATTATATTGATATTATTGTTTCAATTGTGTTTGACAATTGTGCATGTGAATATAAAAAAGTGAATATTTTCCGTATATCTATATATATAAAAATGAAAGGCCTGACTCACTCCCCATCAACGCACAGGCTAAACCCTTGCACCTAGGACGGTGAAATTTTGCACATAGGTTTCTTTTATTAGGTATACGTCAAATAAGAAAGGATTTTTCAAAATGTTACTTCTAAGGACTTCAAAAAGGACATACACAGAATTTTTTCTTTGCACAGGCTAAACCCTTGGATCTACAAAGATGAAATTTTGCACGGAGGTTTCTTTTATGATGTACGCAAGGGAGAAGAAAGGATTTTTCGGATATTTTACTTCCAAGGACTTCAAAAAGGACAAAAACATTACTCTTTTGTTAGCCATCAAATATGGATTTTCTTTTTTTACGAAAACATCCCGCGTATAAATGCCTAAAAACCATTTTCAGGATTTTTCAAAATGCATCCTCTAAAGGTCCAAAAAAGGACATCATTTGGTGAACGTACACCCAATGACATAATAAAATAAAACGAAGCATGAATATTTTGTATAGAGGTTTCTTTTATGATGTATACAAGGGAGAAGAAAGGATTTTTCGGATATTTTACTTCCAAGGACTTCAAAAAGGACAAAAACATTACTCTTTTGTTAGCCATCAAATATGTATTTTCTTTTTTCACGAAAACATTCCGCGTATAAATGCCTAAAAACAATTTTCAGGATTTTTCTAAATTCATGCTCTAAAGGTCCAAAAAAGGACATCATTTGGTAAAAATATACCCTATCACATAATAAAATAAAACGAAGCATGTTATGAATTTTTGACATGTGTCAAAGAATATATGTATTACAATATATTATAACAATATTCAAAACAGAGTGCTCAAGTGCTACGAGATTGTAAATTAATAGTTTGGGATGAAAGTACAATGGCACATAAAAGCAGCTTCTAAGCACTGAACACAACTCTAAAAGATATTACAGTGAACGATGACATGATGGGTGGAACAACTGTACTATTAGCGGGAGACTTTCGCCAGACTCTGTCCATAGTGCCGGGAAGAACTCGGGCTGACGAAGTTAATGCATGTATTAAGCATTAAATCTTTGGCCCTTAATACAAAAACTCTACCTTAAGAAAAACATGCGGGTGCATTTAAAGGGAGATTTTTTCGCTGACAATTCTCCAAACTACTCCTGCAAATAGGAAACGGAGAATATCCGGAAACTGATGGCAAAATTCAAATTCAACCAAATCTTGCCTCAGTGTGTCGACCGTTGACGAGCTAATAGAACGAATATACATATCCGGATATCCAAAACCTACACCATGAAACAACAGAGTGGTTGAGCGAACGTGCGATTCTTACATCTAAGAACGATCAGGCATCAACCATTAATGACAAGTTGCTGAGGTCATTTGAAGAAACATAATATCTGTACAAATCGGTGGACACAGTATTGCACATAGATAACGCTATACACTATCCTGTGGAGTTCATAAATACACTTAACCCACCTGGTTTACCGTCTCACAAACTTAACTGAAAATAGCAGGATTTGATCTTAGGCAAGACTGCTTTTCACATGCCAGCAACTGATGGCAAAAACTATAATTTAGTGTATAAAGAGATACATTAATTAAAACTAAAGAGCAAGAAAATTAAACAAAACATTTCTAATATTTTACAATAAAAAATTATAAAAATATAAACACATAAAAAACATAAATAAAAACATTCCAAATACAATGTAGTATTATAAAATAACATTTTATTTCCCGAGCAATGCCGGGTAGTTAAGCTAGTAATTATATATATATATAATATATACGTCACATATACGCAGGACTGTACACCCGAATTTCGAAAACTCGGTGAAACGGCACCCTCAAGCAGAGAATCCATCACATGGATTACCATATATGTGGCTCATAGAAAACATTATTGCGCTCCAAACTCGTTTGTGCAGTCGCACTCTCAAAAATATTCGAAATTTGCTTTGTGTGTTCTTCGCTCTCGCTGTCGCGCTCTTGCGAAAAATTGAAAAAAACTCTGCTTACTTGTGTGCGCCAACTCATTTGTGTAGCCACGATCTAAGCAAATAAACGTAGGTTTTGTTTTTTCGCTCTCGGTGCCGCGCTCTTTAGACATTGCGATTCAAAAACTTTGCTTGCGCGCTCCAACTCATTTGTGCAGCCACGCTATTAGCAAACAAACGTGGGTTTGGGGTTTTTGCTATCGGTCTCAGTGTCGCGCTCTTTGGATACATCGAAAAAACGGCTTACTCGTGCGCTCTAGTTACTCTGACGGCCATGCTTTAAGCAAAGATACGTCGGCTTTGTGTTTTTTCGCTCTCAGTGCCGCGATCTCCAGACATTGCGATTTAAAAACATTGCTTTCGTGCTCCAACTACATTGCGCAGTCACGCTCTAAGCAAACAAACGTGGGTTTGTGTTTTTTTTCCTCGCGCTCTGTATCGCGCTCTTTCGATCGCCAGAAAAAACTATGCTTATGTGCTCCAACTTATTTCTGCAGCTACGACCATAAGTACACAAAAACGTCGGGTGTGTGTTTTTTCGCTCTCAGTGCCGCGATCTCCAGACATTGCGATTTAAAAACATTGCTTGCGTGCTCCAACTACGTTGCGCAGCCACGCTCTAAGCAGACAAACGTAGGTTTGTATTTTTTTCCCCTCGCTCTGCGTCGCGCTCTTCGATCGCCAGAAAAAAAAACTATGCTTATGTGCTCCAACTCATTTGTGCAGCTACGACCATAAGCACATAAAAACGTCGTTTTTTTTCGCTCTCTTTGTCGCGCTCCTTTTTGATCGTCTAAAACAACTGTGCTTGGGTGCTCCAATTTGTACAGCCATCCTAAGCATACAATCAACAAACTACCACCTTTTGCTGTATAACTTTGTTATGTGTTTACTTCGATCATCGATTCATACGCTCATTCTTTAACCGCTCTCATCGGAGATGGGTGTTGAAGTCTAAACTGTGCAGACCCCACAGAGAGCTCTCATCCTGTACGTGCTCTCATCTCTTGTCGCACAGTGGGCAAGAAACAGAAGTTTTATGTTAAATATTAAACATAAATAAAAATAAAACTTTTTTTTTCATTTTACACAATAAAGAGTTTAGCTCCTGCTTTTTAGAATTCATTCGACTTTTGACAATGTCCACCCTCGATACTTTCATACGTCTCGCCGACTCTCTCGTCGAGTTCGAAGTTGATTTTCAGGCAACGCCCGGTCGGGAACACACAATTCATACTCTCGACATCCAAAGAGACGAACTCAAGTCTCAATGGATGTCGATCAAATGCACGTATGAGAGCATCTTATCGAGGATGACATCAACAAGCGATGAGGCAAACAACTTGGAAACCTTAACGGAGAAACGGCGCCATTGTTATGCCGTCTATCTACGATGCTCCGACGCAATCATCGCAATGATAGAGGCTCTGGCAACACCATCTGCATTCCAGGAGCTTCTTTATCTCCGACTGAGGTGCCGCTCTCTGGCTATAATATTAGCTTGCCTCCTTGTGACACCGACGTGTTTCGTGGCGATTACGTCTCGTGGCCCTCATTCCGAGATATGTTCACGGCCCTGTATATCCAGAACACACGGATCTCGCAGGTGGAAAAACTATTCTACCTCAGCCATAAAACAGAAGGAGATGCGAAGGAGATCGTCCAAGCATCTCCTCTAACAAATGAAGGTTTCGTCCAGGCGTGGCAAAATCTTTCGGATAGGTACGAAAACAAACGCGTTCTCGTTAACACGCTTTTAAAAAGCCTACTTAGCCTTGCCGCGATAACAACGGAAACCGGAAGCGAAATAAAAAACTTACATCGCGAAATTAATAATATTCTCGCCGCTTTGGCGCTCCAAGGTATCGATACCTCCCAATGGGACGCCATCATTGTTTTTTTTTGTTCTAGTCGTCTTCCAGATGCCACCCTATTGCTGTGGGAACAGTCCATTCAGAATAAACTTGAAATTCCCAAATGGACAAACTTAGACGCGTTTCTAACTCATCGTTTTCAAACACTCGAAACTGTGCAAGACATAAAAAGCACATCTACCACGAAAGTTATGCAGCCGTCACCTCCGTTGCAACCTGTAACTTGAATGTAGCCCTTTCTAATTGTCCTCTATGTTCACGTCGTCACAATTTGAGATTATGTCCTAAATTTTCAAAATTGACATGCCTCAAGCGACTAACAGTCGTAAGAAAACACCACTTGTGCATTAATTGGCTGGCCAAGTCACACGCCGTGCATGACTGTCCCAACAATTTCAACTGCACTGTATGCAACGCAAGGCATCATACGCTTCTGCATCGTGACGAGGTTCAGAGACAAGCCTCTCCAGATTCTGAATCACGCTCGCCAGTTACATACACCAGTCAAGAGTGGAGGTACGAAAATGCACCTGACGTACAAGATTCTGCCCCACCTAGCTCTCCAACGAGAGCCACTGCGATTTCGTCGCCAAAGCACCCCCATCGCTCCGCGAACTCTGAGTCCTCTCCGAGGCCCTCAACACTTGATTCCTCTCCGAGGTCATCAACACTAGATTCCTCTTCGAGGACCGCAGCATTTGATCCCTCTCCGAGGCCTTCAACATCAGCTCAACAAAATCTACGGATAAACATACAGTCCACTCAGCTAAATCAGTCGGAAACTCATCAGGTATGCTTCGCTGCCGAGCCAAAACAGGTACTGTTGGGTACCGCTATGGTCACCATATGCCACGACGATACTTTTTACACCGCTCGTGCTCTGATCGATCCAGGATCGGAGGTCTCGTTCATCTCTGAACGCACGCAAAAGGTGTTAAAACTACCGATGCGGCCTGTAAGTGCAATGATTTCCGGCCTGAACGAAACACTATCTGCGAAAGTTTCGAAATCATGTGACTTTTCTCTTAAATCGCCTCGCGATCCAAACTTTCAAATCCAGGTAACAGCCCTAGTGCTTTCCCAAATCACGGGAAAACTACCTGCGCATTCATTAGATAGTGCGCTGCTCCGCAGCCTTCCAGCAGAGTCAGCAGATTGATGTCCTCATTGGAGCTGACCTCTATCCTGCAATCCTGCTTGACGGTATCCGCCGTGGCGTTCTGGGTTCACTAATAGCACAACAAACTGTGTTTGGGTGGATCATCAGCGGACCAGTTCGTATGCTAACTTCCGATAGCCCCTATCAAAAAGTAGCCTTCTTTAACAAAGTCACTATCGAACAAAAATTCGACCATTTTTGGGAGGGGGAGGAACTTCCCAAAACTCGCTTGCTATCCCCCTCAGGAAAGTTTTGCGAAGAAAGTTTGTGTCGTTTTTCTCACATTACTCGTCATCGACGAAACTCGCCACATACCACGCTGCACGTCTCAACGACAGAGACTCAAGAAACCAAAGGTCGTCTTAAGATATGCCAGACATATTCCGCCGATTATGCGCCGCTGGAAACCAGCCGAAAATCGCGTTTGAAAAGTCGTTCGCATTCGCACAACCAAGAGGACAACGCTGCGTCTTGGCTGGCGGACGTCCTCATGCCGTAGTTTGCCGTATGACGCCCCAGCTGAGCCCGAGAACTTTGACAAGCCTCACTCCTCGTGCAATCGATGGAAACGAGTCCAAGCCCTGGCCCAGCATTTCTGCCACCGGGAGAATTCTAGGAATTTTCGAACTCATCGCGCCAAGTGGAAAATGTCACAACCTGACCTCCATTCAATGATCTTGTGGCCATTAATGAAGAATACATTCCATACACTTCTTGGTGGTTTGGCCGCATCGATTAAACATTCCAGGGAAAAGACCAACGAGTTCGTGCCGCTAACGTTCGAACAAAGAAAAGTCGTGTTACACGCCCTGTCACCAAACTAGTATCCCTGACATGTTTATATCGAACGATCACTAATATTTCCTTTCTCCACAGAAAAATTATGAGGTTCACTCTTCCAGAGTACGCATGTTTCCGGCGAGGCCAGAGGCTGGCACCGCCAGCCGTTCACAGAAGAAATTCTCCTCCACAGCGTACAGCGCCACAACTACCACTGATCCTACAGCAACTTCAAGAAGTTAAGCGTCGGAAAGTCAACGTGTCCAGGGACCTAACATCAGATGAAGCATTACCGCCTATGCCACGACACTTACGCCTGAATAGTAGCAAATTGCAGTCATCGCTAATATTCGCCACGCCTGAGTGTCAGGCTGACCAGGCACGACTTTGCCCCATTGGTGCTAGGAGCTATCCCAAGTTGAACTACTATACACGCCGCTCACTATGGCTGATGCTACGCGACTTCGACATCACGCAGCTCCCGGCTGCAGCTTCTCAACGAGAAGCTTTTACAATAAGGGCTTCCAGCCCACGACGCTTGCTCATCAGCGTCAAAGACCACTTCGCTCACCATCGCCGACGTGGCACGAGCTCGAGGCTCGCTTACCGCCACCAACTGCGCTTCCACGTAGCAACGGTATGCCATTGGCCACAGCGATGCAGTGCAGCGGAATATCACCAACATACAACGACGACTTCCAGTTGTCGTACAGTGGTCAAACCACCCAAGCTTCGGCGTGAATTACTACCACCAATTCCTCAAGGGACTCTAGCAAGCTCGACTCGACGCTTGCCGTCGCCCACTGCAGCTCAAAGTTGCTGGTCGTCGCCCAAACCAACGTCACGCGCCGGTTTTCCCCACACCATCCCGTCGATCACGTACGCCGGCGATCTGCTGCAATCTTGGCACGGTGAGATCGCTGCCACAGCACTCACCGCTGTCTCTGGGGTAGAGCACCACACCACGCTGTCCTCCACCGCCACTGGACAACCACATTTCGTGCCGTGTCCCGACGTCCTCGTTCGCTTCGCTCTCGGGTCCCGTGGGTTAAGTTTTGCAGTCATGCAAGGCGGGCGGAAAGTTTACGCCAAACGCCGCTCGCCTCAGGTGCCGCTCCTGACCTCGGCATGTCAGCGATCGCTCACACCGCTGACATGTAGCCGATCAGGAGAGGCGACCTGAAAGCTCGACTGCGAGCTTATCCCCACGGGTTCAGCTGCTGAAGGAGCGAACCACCGACACTTCTTTCGGCCCTTACGACATCAACCACCGAACGAGAAGGACGTGTCCAGCCGAAGCAGCTCACAACACATAAAAACTTCGTACAACACAACAGCTAGATTAAATATTCACATTTCACAATAAGCACAACACACATTTTGTACACCTCACATTACAATAAAACAATCAAACCACAAACAACAAAACAGTGCCTTTCAAAATAAACAAATCGCATGCTACTTTTTGTAATATGTATATGCTTCAAGCTAAAATGTCTCTTAAAAAAAAAATAATTAAAAATATTCAGATACAATACCTTATTAAGTTATGCATATCATCGGAAAGATATTTTCAATAGCTATCCAACGCAAAAGGTTTCATCCTGACACAAGTAAAATCTGACCGCCAGTGACCACTTGAACACACCAGTACTTGGTACCAAAAAGTAGGAATTTTCAAAAATAAATTAAAGGTAATCGAAAACAGCAACTTAGTGAGTCCTGCATATCATCGGAAAGGTACTTTCAATAGCTATCGAACGTTAAAGGTTTCATCCTGACACGAGTAAAAACTGACCGCCAGTGACCACTTGAACATACCAGTACTTGGTACAAAAAAGTAGGAATTTTCAAAAATAAATTAAAGGTAATCGAAAACAGCAACTTAGTACGTCCGGCATACCATCGGAAAGGTATTTTCAATAGCTATCGAACGTAAAAGGTTTCATTATGACACAAGTAAAAACTGACCGCCAGTGACCACTTGAACATAGCAGTACTTGGTACCAAAAAGCTAAAAAAAAAAGCAAAAAAGTTGGATAGCTATTGAAAATACCTTTCCGATGGTATGCCGGACTTACTAAGTTGCTGTTTTCGATTACCTTTAATTTATTTTTGAAAATTCGGACTTTTTGGTACCAAGTACTGCTATGTTGAAGTGGTCACTGGCGGTCAGTTTTTACTCGTGTCAGGATGAAACCTTTTACGTTCGATAGCTATTGAAAATACCTTTCCGATGATATGCAGGACTCACTAAGTTGCTGTTTTCGATTACCTCTAATTTATTTTTGAAAATTCCTACTTTTTGGTACCAAGTACTGGTATGTTCAAGTGGTCACTGGCGGCCAGTTTTTACTTGTGTCAGGATGAAGCCTTTTGCGTTGGATAGCTATTGAAAATACCTTTCCGATGGTATGCCGGACGTACTAAGTTGCTGTTTTCGATTACCTTTAATTTATTTTTGAAAATTCGGACTTTTTGGTACCAAGTACTGCTATGTTGAAGTGGTCACTGGCAGCCAGTTTTTACTTGTGTCAGGATGAAGCCTTTTGCGTTGGATAGCTATTGAAAATACCTTTCCGATGGTATGCCGGACTTACTAAGCTGCTGTTTTCGATTACCTTTAATTTATTTTTGAAAATTCGGACTTTTTGGTACCAAGTACTGCTATGTTGAAGTGGTCACTGGCGGCCAGTTTTTACTCCTGTCAGGATGAAACCTTTTACGTTCGATAGCTATTGAAAATACCTTTCCGATGGTATGCCGGACTCACTAAGTTGCTGTTTTCGATTACCTTTAATTTATTTTTGAAAATTCCTACTTTTTGGTACCAAGTACTGGTATGTTCAAGTAGTCACTCGCGGTCAGTTTTTAATTGTGTCAGGTTGAAACCTTTTACGTTCGATAGCTATTGAAAATACCTTTCCGATGGTATGCCGGACGTACTAAGTTGCTGTTTTCGATTACCTTTAATTTATTTTTGAAAATTCCTACTTCTTGGTACCAAGTACTGGTATGTTCAAGTGGTCACTGGCGGTCAGTTTTTACTCGTGTCAGGATGAAACCTTTTACGTTCGATAGCTATTGAAAATACCTTTCCGATGATATGCAGGACTCACTAAGTTGCTGTTTTCGATTACCTTTAATTTATTTTTGAAAATTCCTACTTTTTGGTACCAAGTACTGGTATGTTCAAGTGGTCACTGGCGGTCAGTTTTTACTCGTGTCAGGATGAAACCTTTTACGTTCGATAGCTATTGAAAATACCTTTCCGATGATATGCAGGACTCACTAAGTTGCTGTTTTCGATTACCTTTAATTTATTTTTGAAAATTCCTACTTTTTGGTACCAAGTACTGGTATGTTCAAGTAGTCACTCGCGGTCAGTTTTTAATTGTGTCAGGATGAAACCTTTTACGTTCGATAGCTATTGAAAATACCCTTCCGATGGTATGCCGTACGTGCTGAGTTGCTGTTTTCGATTACCTTTAATTTATTTTTGAAAATTCCTACTTTTTGGTACCAAGTACTGGTATGTTCAAGTGGTCACTGGCGGTCAGTTTTTACTTGTGTCAGGATGAAACCTTCTACGTTCGATAGCATTTGAAAATACCTTTCCGATGATATGCAGGACTCACTAAGTTGCTGTTTTCGATTACCTTTAATTTATTTTTGAAAATTCCTACTTTTTGGTACCAAGAACTGCTATGTTCAAGTGGTCACTGGCGGTCGTTTTTTACTTGTGTCAGGATGAAACCTTTTACGTTCGATAGCTATTGAAAATACCTTTCCGAAGGTATGCCGGACTTACTAAGTTTCTGTTTTCGATTACCTTTAATTTATTTTTGAAAACTCGGAGTTTTTGGTACCAAGTACTGCTACGTTAAATTGGTCACTGGCGGTCAGTTTTTACTTGTGTCAGGATGAAACCTTTTACGTTCGATAGCTATTGAAAATACCTTTCCGATGATATGCAGGACTCACTAAGTTGCTGTTTTCGATTACCTTTAATTTATTTTTGAAAATTCCTACTTTTTGGTACCAAGTACTGCTATGTTCAAGTGGTCACTGGCGGTCAGTTTTTACTTGTGTCAGGATGAAACCTTTTACGTTCGATAGCTATTGAAAATACCTTTCCGAAGGTATGCCGGACTTACTAAGTTCCTGTTTTCGATTACCTTTAATTTATTTTTGAAAATTCGAACTTTTTGGTACCAAGTACTGCTATGTTGAAGTGGTCACTGGCAGCCAGTTTTTACTTGTGTCAGGATGAAGCCTTTTGCGTTGGATAGCTATTGAAAATACCATTCCGATGGTATGCCGGACTTACTAAGTGGCTGTTTTCGATTACCTTTAATTTATTTTTGAAAATTCCTACTTTTTGGTACCAAGTACTGGTATGTTCAAGTGGTCACTGGCGCTCAGTTTTTACTTGTGTCAGGATGAAACCTTTTACGTTCGATAGCTGTTAAAAATAGCTTTCCGAAGGTATGCCGGACTTACTAAGTTCCTGTTTTCGATTACCTTTAATTTATTTTTGAAAATTCGAACTTTTTGGTACCAAGAACTGCTATGTTCAAGTGGTCACTGGCGGTCGTTTTTTACTTGTGTCAGGATGAAACCTTTTACGTTCGATAGCTATTGAAAATACCTTTCCGAAGGTATGCCGGACTTACTAAGTTTCTGTTTTCGATTACCTTTAATTTATTTTTGAAAACTCGGAGTTTTTGGTACCAAGTACTGCTACGTTAAATTGGTCACTGGCGGTCAGTTTTTACTTGTGTCAGGATGAAACCTTTTACGTTCGATAGCTATTGAAAATACCTTTCCGATGATATGCAGGACTCACTAAGTTGCTGTTTTCGATTACCTTTAATTTATTTTTGAAAATTCGGACTTTTTGGTACCACGTACTGCTATGTTGAAGTGGTCACTGGCGGCCAGTTTTTACTCCTGTCAGGATGAAACCTTTTACGTTCGATAGCTATTGAAAATACCTTTCCGATGGTATGCCGGACGTACTAAGTTGCTGTTTTCGATTACCTTTAATTTATTTTTGAAAATTCCTACTTTTTTGTACCAAGTACTGGTATGTTCAAGTGGTCACTGGCGGTCAGTTTTTACTCGTGTCAGGATGAAACCTTTTACGTTCGATAGCTATTGAAAGTACCTTTCCGATGGTATGCCGGACGTACTAAGTTGCTGTTTTCGATTACCTTTAATTTATTTTTGAAAACTCGGACTTTTTGGTACCAAGTACTGGTATGTTCAAGTGGTCAGTGGCGGTCAGTTTTTACTTGTGTCAGGATGAAACCTTTTACGTTCGATAGCTGTTAAAAATAGCTTTCCGAAGGTATGCCGGACTTACTAAGTTCCTGTTTTCGATTACCTTTAATTTATTTTTGAAAATTCGAACTTTTTGGTACCAAGTACTGCTATGTTTAAGTGGTCACTGGCGGTCAGTTTTTACTTGTGTCAGGATGAAACCTTTTACGTTCGATAGCTATTGAAAATACCTTTCCGATGGTATGCCGGACGTACTAAGTGGCTGTTTTCGATTACCTTTAATTTATTTTTGAAAATTCCTACTTTTTGGTACCAAGTACTGGTATGTTCAAGTGGTCACTGGCGCTCAGTTTTTACTTGTGTCAGGATGAAACCTTTTACGTTCGATAGCTGTTAAAAATAGCTTTCCGAAGGTATGCCGGACTTACTAAGTTCCTGTTTTCGATTACCTTTAATTTATTTTTGAAAATTCGAACTTTTTGGTACCAAGTACTGCTATGTTTAAGTGGTCACTGGCGGTCAGTTTTTACTTGTGTCAGGATGAAACCTTTTACGTTCGATAGCTATTGAAAATACCTTTCCGATGGTATGCCGGACGTACTAAGTGGCTGTTTTCGATTACCTTTAATTTATTTTTGAAAACTCGGACTTTTTGGTACCAAGTACTGCTATGTTCAAGTGGTCACTGGCGGTCAGTTTTTACTTGTGTCAGGATGAAACCTTTTACGTTCGATAGCTATTGAAAATACCTTTCCGATGGTATGCCGGACGTACTAAGTTGCTGTTTTCGATTACCTTTAATTTATTTTTGAAAATTCCTACTTTTTTGTACCAAGTACTGGTATGTTCAAGTGGTCACTGGCGGTCGTTTTTTACTTGTGTCAGGATGAAACCTTTTACGTTCGATAGCTATTGAAAATACCTTTCCGAAGGTATGCCGGACTTACTAAGTTCCTGTTTTCGATTACCTTTAATTTATTTTTGAAAACTCGGAGTTTTTGGTACCAAGTACTGCTACGTTAAATTGGTCACTGGCGGTCAGTTTTTACTTGTGTCAGGATGAAACCTTTTACGTTCGATAGCTATTGAAAATACCTTTCCGATGATATGCAGGACTCACTAAGTTGCTGTTTTCGATTACCTTTAATTTATTTTTGAAAATTCCTACTTTTTGGTACCAAGTACTGCTATGTTCAAGTGGTCACTGGCGGTCAGTTTTTACTTGTGTCAGGATGAAACCTTTTACGTTCGATAGCTATTGAAAATACCTTTCCGAAGGTATGCCGGACTTACTAAGTTCCTGTTTTCGATTACCTTTAATTTATTTTTGAAAACTCGGACTTTTTGGTACCAAGTACTGCTATGTTGAAGTGGTCACTGGCGGTCAGTTTTTACTTGTGTCAGGATGAAATCTTTTGCATTGGATAGATATTGAAAATACCTTTCCGATGATATGCAGGACTCACTAAGTTGCTGTTTTCGATTACCTTTAATTTATTTTTGAAAATTCCTACTTTTTGGTACCAAGTACTGGTATGTTCAAGTGGTCACTGGCGCTCAGTTTTTACTCGTGTCAGGATGAAACCTTTTACGTTCGATAGCTATTGAAAGTACCTTTCCGATGATATGCAGGACTCACTAAGTGGCTGTTTTCGATTACCTTTAATTTATTTTTGAAAATTCCTACTTTTTGGTACCAAGTACTGGTATGTTCAAGTGGTCACTGGCGCTCAGTTTTTACTTGTGTCAGGATGAAACCTTTTACGTTCGATAGCTATTGAAAATACCTTTCCGAAGGTATGCCAGACTTACTAAGTTCCTGTTTTCGATTACCTTTAATTTATTTTTGAAAATTCGGACTTTTTGGTACCAAGTACTGCTATGTTGAAGTGGTCACTGGCGGTCAGTTTTTACTTGTGTCAGGATGAAATCTTTTGCGTTGGATAGATATTGAAAATACCTTTCCGATGATATGCAGGACTCACTAAGTTGCTGTTTTCGATTACCTTTAATTTATTTTTGAAAATTCGAACTTTTTGGTACCAAGTACTGCTATGTTCAAGTGGTCACTGGCGGTCAGTTTTTACTTGTGTCAGGATGAAACCTTTTACGTTCGATAGCTATTGAAAATACCTTTCCGCTGGTATGCCGGACTTACTAAGTTCCTGTTTTCGATTACCTTTAATTTATTTTTGAAAACTCGGACTTTTTGGTACCAAGTACTGCTATGTTGAAGTGGTCACTGGCGGTCAGTTTTTACTTGTGTCAGGATGAAATCTTTTGCATTGGATAGATATTGAAAATACCTTTCCGATGATATGCAGGACTCACTAAGTTGCTGTTTTCGATTACCTTTAATTTATTTTTGAAAATTCCTACTTTTTGGTACCAAGTACTGGTATGTTCAAGTGGTCACTGGCGCTCAGTTTTTACTTGTGTCAGGATGAAACCTTTTACGTTCGATAGCTATTGAAAGTACCTTTCCGATGATATGCAGGACTCACTAAGTTGCTGTTTTCGATTACCTTTAATTTATTTTTGAAAATTCCTACTTTTTGGTACCAAGTACTGCTATGTTCAAGTGGTCACTGGCGGTCAGTTTTTACTTGTGTCAGGATGAAACCTTTTACGTTCGATAGCTATTGAAAATACCTTTCCGAAGGTATGCCGGACTTACTAAGTTCCTGTTTTCGATTACCTTTAATTTATTTTTGAAAATTCGAAATTTTTGGTACCAAGTACTGCTATGTTCAAGTGGTCACTGGCGGTCAGTTTTTACTTGTGTCAGGATGAAACCTTTTACGTTCGATAGCTATTGAAAATACCTTTCCGATGATATGCAGGACTCACTAAGTTGCTGTTTTCGATTACCTTTAATTTATTTTTGAAAATTCCTACTTTTTGGTACCAAGTACTGCTATGTTCAAGTGGTCACTGGCGGTCAGTTTTTACTTGTGTCAGGATGAAACCTTTTACGTTCGATAGCTATTGAAAATACCTTTCCGATGGTATGCCGGACGTACTAAGTTGCTGTTTTCGATTACCTTTAATTTATTTTTGAAAACTCGGACTTTTTGGTACCAAGTACTGCTATGTTGAAGTGGTCACTGGCGGTCAGTTTTTACTTGTGTCAGGATCACATCTTTTGCATTGGATAGATATTGAAAATACCTTTCCGATGATATGCAGGACTCACTAAGTTGCTGTTTTCGATTACCTTTAATTTATTTTTGAAAATTCCTACTTTTTGGTACCAAGTACTGGTATGTTCAAGTGGTCACTGGCGGTCAGTTTTTACTCGTGTCAGGATGAAACCTTTCACGTTCCATAGCTATTGAAAATACCTTTCCGATAATATGCAGGACTCACTAAGTTGCTGTTTTCGATTACCTTTAATTTATTTTTGAAAATTCGAACTTTTTGGTACCAAGTACTGCTATGTTCAAGTGGTCACTGGCGCTCAGTTTTTACTCGTGTCAGGATGAAATCTTTTGCATTGGATAGATATTGAAAATACCTTTCCGATGATATGCAGGACTCACTAAGTTGCTGTTTTCGATTACCTTTAATTTATTTTTGAAAATTCCTACTTTTTGGTACCAAGTACTGGTATGTTCAAGTGGTCACTGGCGGTCAGTTTTTACTCGTGTCAGGATGAAACCTTTCACGTTCCATAGCTATTGAAAATACCTTTCCGATAATATGCAGGACTCACTAAGTTGCTGTTTTCGATTACCTTTAATTTATTTTTGAAAATTCCTACTTTTTGGTACCAAGTACTGGTATGTTCAAGTGGTCACTGGCGCTCAGTTTTTACTCGTGTCAGGATGAAATCTTTTGCATTGGATAGATATTGAAAATACCTTTCCGATGATATGCAGGACTCACTAAGTTGCTGTTTTCGATTACCTTTAATTTATTTTTGAAAATTCCTACTTTTTGGTACCAAGTACTGGTATGTTCAAGTGGTCACTGGCGGTCAGTTTTTACTCGTGTCAGGATGAAACCTTTCACGTTCCATAGCTATTGAAAATACCTTTCCGATAATATGCAGGACTCACTAAGTTGCTGTTTTCGATTACCTTTAATTTATTTTTGAAAATTCGAACTTTTTGGTACCAAGTACTGCTATGTTCAAGTGGTCACTGGCGGTCAGTTTTTACTTGTGTCAGGATGAAATCTTTTGCGTTGGATAGATATTGAAAATACCTTTCCGATGATATGCAGGACTCACTAAGTTGCTGTTTTCGATTACCTTTAATTTATTTTTGAAAATTCGAACTTTTTGGTACCAAGTACTGCTATGTTCAAGTGGTCACTGGCGGTCAGTTTTTACTTGTGTCAGGATGAAACCTTTTACGTTCGATAGCTATTGAAAATACCTTTCCGATGGTATGCCGGACGTACTAAGTTGCTGTTTTCGATTACCTTTAATTTATTTTTGAAAACTCGGACTTTTTGGTACCAAGTACTGCTATGTTGAAGTGGTCACTGGCGGTCAGTTTTTACTTGTGTCAGGATCACATCTTTTGCATTGGATAGATATTGAAAATACCTTTCCGATGATATGCAGGACTCACTAAGTTGCTGTTTTCGATTACCTTTAATTTATTTTTGAAAATTCCTACTTTTTGGTACCAAGTACTGGTATGTTCAAGTGGTCACTGGCGCTCAGTTTTTACTCGTGTCAGGATGAAATCTTTTGCATTGGATAGATATTGAAAATACCTTTCCGATGATATGCAGGACTCACTAAGTTGCTGTTTTCGATTACCTTTAATTTATTTTTGAAAATTCCTACTTTTTGGTACCAAGTACTGGTATGTTCAAGTGGTCACTGGCGGTCAGTTTTTACTCGTGTCAGGATGAAACCTTTCACGTTCCATAGCTATTGAAAATACCTTTCCGATAATATGCAGGACTCACTAAGTTGCTGTTTTCGATTACCTTTAATTTATTTTTGAAAATTCGAACTTTTTGGTACCAAGTACTGCTATGTTCAAGTGGTCACTGGCGGTCAGTTTTTACTCGTGTCAGGATGAAACCTTTCACGTTCCATAGCTATTGAAAATACCTTTCCGATAATATGCAGGACTCACTAAGTTGCTGTTTTCGATTACCTTTAATTTATTTTTGAAAATTCGAACTTTTTGGTACCAAGTACTGCTATGTTCAAGTGGTCACTGGCGGTCAGTTTTTACTTGTGTCAGGATGAAACCTTTTACGTTCGATAGCTATTGAAAATACCTTTCCGATGATATGCAGGACTCACTAAGTTGCTGTTTTCGATTACCTTTAATTTATTTTTGAAAATTCCTACTTTTTGGTACCAAGTACTGGTATGTTCAAGTGGTCACTGGCGCTCAGTTTTTACTCGTGTCAGGATGAAACCTTTTACGTTCGATAGCTATTGAAAGTACCTTTCCGATGATATGCAGGACTCACTAAGTGGCTGTTTTCGATTACCTTTAATTTATTTTTGAAAATTCCTACTTTTTGGTACCAAGTACTGGTATGTTCAAGTGGTCACTGGCGGTCAGTTTTTACTTGTGTCAGGATGAAACCTTTTACGTTCGATAGCTATTGAAAATACCTTTCCGAAGGTATGCCAGACTTACTAAGTTCCTGTTTTCGATTACCTTTAATTTATTTTTGAAAATTCGGACTTTTTGGTACCAAGTACTGCTATGTTGAAGTGGTCACTGGCGGTCAGTTTTTACTTGTGTCAGGATGAAATCTTTTGCGTTGGATAGATATTGAAAATACCTTTCCGATGATATGCAGGACTCACTAAGTTGCTGTTTTCGATTACCTTTAATTTATTTTTGAAAATTCGAACTTTTTGGTACCAAGTACTGCTATGTTCAAGTGGTCACTGGCGGTCAGTTTTTACTTGTGTCAGGATGAAACCTTTTACGTTCGATAGCTATTGAAAATACCTTTCCGCTGGTATGCCGGACTTACTAAGTTCCTGTTTTCGATTACCTTTAATTTATTTTTGAAAACTCGGACTTTTTGGTACCAAGTACTGCTATGTTGAAGTGGTCACTGGCGGTCAGTTTTTACTTGTGTCAGGATGAAATCTTTTGCATTGGATAGATATTGAAAATACCTTTCCGATGATATGCAGGACTCACTAAGTTGCTGTTTTCGATTACCTTTAATTTATTTTTGAAAATTCCTACTTTTTGGTACCAAGTACTGGTATGTTCAAGTGGTCACTGGCGCTCAGTTTTTACTTGTGTCAGGATGAAACCTTTTACGTTCGATAGCTATTGAAAGTACCTTTCCGATGATATGCAGGACTCACTAAGTTGCTGTTTTCGATTACCTTTAATTTATTTTTGAAAATTCCTACTTTTTGGTACCAAGTACTGCTATGTTCAAGTGGTCACTGGCGGTCAGTTTTTACTTGTGTCAGGATGAAACCTTTTACGTTCGATAGCTATTGAAAATACCTTTCCGAAGGTATGCCGGACTTACTAAGTTCCTGTTTTCGATTACCTTTAATTTATTTTTGAAAATTCGAAATTTTTGGTACCAAGTACTGCTATGTTCAAGTGGTCACTGGCGGTCAGTTTTTACTTGTGTCAGGATGAAACCTTTTACGTTCGATAGCTATTGAAAATACCTTTCCGATGATATGCAGGACTCACTAAGTTGCTGTTTTCGATTACCTTTAATTTATTTTTGAAAATTCCTACTTTTTGGTACCAAGTACTGCTATGTTCAAGTGGTCACTGGCGGTCAGTTTTTACTTGTGTCAGGATGAAACCTTTTACGTTCGATAGCTATTGAAAATACCTTTCCGATGGTATGCCGGACGTACTAAGTTGCTGTTTTCGATTACCTTTAATTTATTTTTGAAAACTCGGACTTTTTGGTACCAAGTACTGCTATGTTGAAGTGGTCACTGGCGGTCAGTTTTTACTTGTGTCAGGATCACATCTTTTGCATTGGATAGATATTGAAAATACCTTTCCGATGATATGCAGGACTCACTAAGTTGCTGTTTTCGATTACCTTTAATTTATTTTTGAAAATTCCTACTTTTTGGTACCAAGTACTGGTATGTTCAAGTGGTCACTGGCGGTCAGTTTTTACTCGTGTCAGGATGAAACCTTTCACGTTCCATAGCTATTGAAAATACCTTTCCGATAATATGCAGGACTCACTAAGTTGCTGTTTTCGATTACCTTTAATTTATTTTTGAAAATTCGAACTTTTTGGTACCAAGTACTGCTATGTTCAAGTGGTCACTGGCGGTCAGTTTTTACTTGTGTCAGGATGAAATCTTTTGCGTTGGATAGATATTGAAAATACCTTTCCGATGATATGCAGGACTCACTAAGTTGCTGTTTTCGATTACCTTTAATTTATTTTTGAAAATTCGAACTTTTTGGTACCAAGTACTGCTATGTTCAAGTGGTCACTGGCGGTCAGTTTTTACTTGTGTCAGGATGAAACCTTTTACGTTCGATAGCTATTGAAAATACCTTTCCGATGGTATGCCGGACGTACTAAGTTGCTGTTTTCGATTACCTTTAATTTATTTTTGAAAACTCGGACTTTTTGGTACCAAGTACTGCTATGTTGAAGTGGTCACTGGCGGTCAGTTTTTACTTGTGTCAGGATCACATCTTTTGCATTGGATAGATATTGAAAATACCTTTCCGATGATATGCAGGACTCACTAAGTTGCTGTTTTCGATTACCTTTAATTTATTTTTGAAAATTCCTACTTTTTGGTACCAAGTACTGGTATGTTCAAGTGGTCACTGGCGCTCAGTTTTTACTCGTGTCAGGATGAAATCTTTTGCATTGGATAGATATTGAAAATACCTTTCCGATGATATGCAGGACTCACTAAGTTGCTGTTTTCGATTACCTTTAATTTATTTTTGAAAATTCCTACTTTTTGGTACCAAGTACTGGTATGTTCAAGTGGTCACTGGCGGTCAGTTTTTACTCGTGTCAGGATGAAACCTTTCACGTTCCATAGCTATTGAAAATACCTTTCCGATAATATGCAGGACTCACTAAGTTGCTGTTTTCGATTACCTTTAATTTATTTTTGAAAATTCGAACTTTTTGGTACCAAGTACTGCTATGTTCAAGTGGTCACTGGCGGTCAGTTTTTACTTGTGTCAGGATGAAACCTTTTACGTTCGATAGCTATTGAAAATACCTTTCCAATGATATGCAGGACTCACTAAGTTGCTGTTTTCGATTACATTTAATTTATTTTTCAAAATTCCTACTTTTTGGTACCAAGTACTGGTATGTTCAAGTGGTCACTGGCGGTCAGTTTTTACTCGTGTCAGGATGAAACCTTTCACGTTCCATAGCTATTGAAAATACCTTTCCGATAATATGCAGGACTCACTAAGTTGCTGTTTTCGATTACCTTTAATTTATTTTTGAAAATTCGAACTTTTTGGTACCAAGTACTGCTATGTTCAAGTGGTCACTGGCGGTCAGTTTTTACTTGTGTCAGGATGAAACCTTTTACGTTCGATAGCTATTGAAAATACCTTTCCGATGATATGCAGGACTCACTAAGTTGCTGTTTTCGATTACCTTTAATTTATTTTTGAAAATTCCTACTTTTTGGTACCAAGTACTGCTATGTTCAAGTGGTCACTGGCGGTCAGTTTTTACTTGTGTCAGGATGAAACCTTTTACGTTCGATAGCTATTGAAAATACCTTTCCGATGATATGCAGGACTCACTAAGTTGCTGTTTTCGATTACCTTTAATTTATTTTTGAAAATTCGAACTTTTTGGTACCAAGTACTGCTATGTTCAAGTGGTCACTGGCGGTCAGTTTTTACTTGTGTCAGGATGAAACCTTTTACGTTCGATAGCTATTGAAAATACCTTTCCGCTGGTATGCCGGACGTACTAAGTTGCTGTTTTCGATTACCTTTAATTTATTTTTGAAAACTCGGACTTTTTGGTACCAAGTACTGCTATGTTGAAGTGGTCACTGGCGGTCAGTTTTTACTTGTGTCAGGATCACATCTTTTGCATTGGATAGATATTGAAAATACCTTTCCGATGATATGCAGGACTCACTAAGTTGCTGTTTTCGATTACCTTTAATTTATTTTTGAAAATTCCTACTTTTTGGTACCAAGTACTGGTATGTTCAAGTGGTCACTGGCGGTCAGTTTTTACTTGTGTCAGGATGAAACCTTTTACGTTCGATAGCTATTGAAAATACCTTTCCGAAGGTATGCCGGACTTACTAAGTTCCTGTTTTCGATTACCTTTAATTTATTTTTGAAAATTCGGACTTTTTGGTACCAAGTACTGGTATGTTCAAGTGGTCACTGGCGCTCAGTTTTTACTTGTGTCAGGATGAGTCCTTTTACGTTCGATAGCTATTGAAAATACCTTTCCGATGATATGCAGGACTCACTAAGTTGCTGTTTTCGATTACCTTTAATTTATTTTTGAAAATTCCTACTTTTTGGTACCAAGTACTGGTATGTTCAAGTGGTCACTGGCGCTCAGTTTTTACTTGTGTCAGGATGAAACCTTTTACGTTCGATAGATATTGAAAATACCTTTCCGATGGTATGCCGGACGTACTAAGTTGCTGTTTTCGATTACCTTTAATTTATGTTTGAAAATTCCTACTTTTTGGTACCAAGTACTGGTATGTTCAAGTGGTCACTGGCAGTCAGTTTTTACTTGTGTCAGGATGAAACCTTTTACGTTCGATAGCTATTGAAAATACCTTTCCGATGATATGCAGGACTCACTAAGTTGCTGTTTTCGATTACCTTTAATTTATTTTTGAAAATTCCTACTTCTTGGTACCAAGTACTGGTATGTTCAAGTGGTCACTGGCGCTCAGTTTTTACTCGTGTCAGGATGAAACCTTTTACGTTCGATAGCTATTGAAAGTACCTTTCCGATGATATGCAGGACTCACTAAGTTGCTGTTTTCGATTACCTTTAATTTATTTTTGAAAATTCCTACTTTTTGGTACCAAGTACTGGTATGTTCAAGTGGTCACTGGCGGTCAGTTTTTACTTGTGTCAGGATGAAACCTTTTACGTTCGATAGCTATTGAAAATACCTTTCCGAAGGTATGCCGGACTTACTAAGTTCCTGTTTTCGATTACCTTTAATTTATTTTTGAAAATTCGGACTTTTTGGTACCAAGTACTGCTATGTTGAAGTGGTCACTGGCGGTCAGTTTTTACTTGTGTCAGGATGAAATCTTTTGCGTTGGATAGATATTGAAAATACCTTTCCGATGATATGCAGGACTCACTAAGTTGCTGTTTTCGATTACCTTTAATTTATTTTTGAAAATTCGAACTTTTTGGTACCAAGTACTGCTATGTTCAAGTGGTCACTGGCGGTCAGTTTTTACTTGTGTCAGGATGAAACCTTTTACGTTCGATAGCTATTGAAAATACCTTTCCGCTGGTATGCCGGACTTACTAAGTTCCTGTTTTCGATTACCTTTAATTTATTTTTGAAAACTCGGACTTTTTGGTACCAAGTACTGCTATGTTGAAGTGGTCACTGGCGGTCAGTTTTTACTTGTGTCAGGATGAAATCTTTTGCATTGGATAGATATTGAAAATACCTTTCCGATGATATGCAGGACTCACTAAGTTGCTGTTTTCGATTACCTTTAATTTATTTTTGAAAATTCCTACTTTTTGGTACCAAGTACTGGTATGTTCAAGTGGTCACTGGCGCTCAGTTTTTACTTGTGTCAGGATGAAACCTTTTACGTTCGATAGCTATTGAAAATACCTTTCCGATGATATGCAGGACTCACTAAGTTGCTGTTTTCGATTACATTTAATTTATTTTTCAAAATTCCTACTTTTTGGTACCAAGTACTGGTATGTTCAAGTGGTCACTGGCGGTCAGTTTTTACTCGTGTCAGGATGAAACCTTTCACGTTCCATAGCTATTGAAAATACCTTTCCGATAATATGCAGGACTCACTAAGTTGCTGTTTTCGATTACCTTTAATTTATTTTTGAAAATTCCTACTTTTTGGTACCAAGTACTGGTATGTTCAAGTGGTCACTGGCGCTCAGTTTTTACTCGTGTCAGGATGAAACCTTTCACGTTCGATAGCTATTGAAAATACCTTTCCGATAATATGCAGGACTCACTAAGTTGCTGTTTTCGATTACCTTTAATTTATTTTTGAAAATTCGGACTTTTTGGTACCAAGTACTGCTATGTTGAAGTGGTCACTGGCGCTCAGTTTTTACTTGTGTCAGGATGAAACCTTTTACGTTCGATAGCTATTGAAAATACCTTTCCGATGGTATGCCGGACGTACTAAGTTGCTGTTTTCGAATACCTTTAATTTATGTTTGAAAATTCCTACTTTTTGGTACCAAGTACTGGTATGTTCAAGTGGTCACTGGCGCTCAGTTTTTACTTGTGTCAGGATGAAACCTTTCACGTTCGATAGCTATTGAAAATACCTTTCCGATAATATGCAGGACTCACTAAGTTGCTGTTTTCGATTACCTTTAATTTATTTTTGAAAACTCGGACTTTTTGGTACCAAGTACTGGTATGTTCAAGTGGTCACTGGCGCTCAGTTTTTACTTGTGTCAGGATGAAGCCTTTTACGTTCGATAGCTATTGAAAATACCTTTCCGATGGTATGCCGGACGTACTAAGTTGCTGTTTTCGATTACCTTTAATTTATGTTTGAAAATTCCTACTTTTTGGTACCAAGTACTGGTATGTTCAAGTGGTCACTGGCGCTCAGTTTTTACTTGTGTCAGGATGAAACCTTTTACGTTCGATAGCTATTGAAAATACCTTGCCGATGGTATGCCGGACGTACTAAGTGGCTGTTTTCGATTACCTTTAATATATTTTTGAAAACTCGGACTTTTTGGTACCAAGTACTGGTATGTTCAAGTGGTCACTGGCGGTCAGTTTTTACTCGTGTCAGGGTGAAACCTTTTACGTTCGATAGCTATTGAAAATACCTTTCCGATGATATGCAGGACTCACTAAGTTGCTGTTTTCGATTACCTTTAATTTATTTTTGAAAATTCCTACTTTTTGGTACCAAGTACTGGTATGTTCAAGTGGTCACTGGCGCTCAGTTTTTACTTGTGTCAGGATGAGTCCTTTTACGTTCGATAGCTATTGAAAATACCTTTCCGATGATATGCAGGACTCACTAAGTTGCTGTTTTCGATTACCTTTAATTTATTTTTGAAAATTCCTACTTTTTGGTACCAAGTACTGGTATGTTCAAGTGGTCACTGGCGCTCAGTTTTTACTTGTGTCAGGATGAAACCTTTTACGTTCGATAGCTATTGAAAATACCTTGCCGATGGTATGCCGGACGTACTAAGTGGCTGTTTTCGATTACCTTTAATATATTTTTGAAAACTCGGACTTTTTGGTACCAAGTACTGGTATGTTCAAGTGGTCACTGGCGGTCAGTTTTTACTCGTGTCAGGGTGAAACCTTTTACGTTCGATAGCTATTGAAAATACCTTTCCGATAATATGCAGGACTCACTAAGTTGCTGTTTTCGATTACCTTTAATTTATTTTTGAAAATTCCTACTTTTTGGTACCAAGTACTGGTATGTTCAAGTGGTCACTGGCGCTCAGTTTTTACTTGTGTCAGGATGAAACCTTTCACGTTCGATAGCTATTGAAAATACCTTTCCGATAATATGCAGGACTCACTAAGTTGCTGTTTTCGATTACCTTTAATTTATTTTTGAAAATTCGGACTTTTTGGTACCAAGTACTGCTATGTTGAAGTGGTCACTGGCGCTCAGTTTTTACTTGTGTCAGGATGAAACCTTTTACGTTCGATAGCTATTGAAAATACCTTTCCGATGGTATGCCGGACGTACTAAGTTGCTGTTTTCGAATACCTTTAATTTATGTTTGAAAATTCCTACTTTTTGGTACCAAGTACTGGTATGTTCAAGTGGTCACTGGCGCTCAGTTTTTACTTGTGTCAGGATGAAACCTTTCACGTTCGATAGCTATTGAAAATACCTTTCCGATAATATGCAGGACTCACTAAGTTGCTGTTTTCGATTACCTTTAATTTATTTTTGAAAACTCGGACTTTTTGGTACCAAGTACTGGTATGTTCAAGTGGTCACTGGCGCTCAGTTTTTACTTGTGTCAGGATGAAGCCTTTTACGTTCGATAGCTATTGAAAATACCTTTCCGATGGTATGCCGGACGTACTAAGTTGCTGTTTTCGATTACCTTTAATTTATGTTTGAAAATTCCTACTTTTTGGTACCAAGTACTGGTATGTTCAAGTGGTCACTGGCGCTCAGTTTTTACTTGTGTCAGGATGAAACCTTTTACGTTCGATAGCTATTGAAAATACCTTGCCGATGGTATGCCGGACGTACTAAGTGGCTGTTTTCGATTACCTTTAATATATTTTTGAAAACTCGGACTTTTTGGTACCAAGTACTGGTATGTTCAAGTGGTCACTGGCGGTCAGTTTTTACTCGTGTCAGGGTGAAACCTTTTACGTTCGATAGCTATTGAAAATACCTTTCCGATGATATGCAGGACTCACTAAGTTGCTGTTTTCGATTACCTTTAATTTATTTTTGAAAATTCCTACTTTTTGGTACCAAGTACTGGTATGTTCAAGTGGTCACTGGCGCTCAGTTTTTACTTGTGTCAGGATGAGTCCTTTTACGTTCGATAGCTATTGAAAATACCTTTCCGATGATATGCAGGACTCACTAAGTTGCTGTTTTCGATTACCTTTAATTTATTTTTGAAAATTCCTACTTTTTGGTACCAAGTACTGGTATGTTCAAGTGGTCACTGGCGCTCAGTTTTTACTTGTGTCAGGATGAAACCTTTTACGTTCGATAGATATTGAAAATACCTTTCCGATGGTATGCCGGACGTACTAAGTTGCTGTTTTCGATTACCTTTAATTTATTTTTGAAAATTCCTACTTCTTGGTACCAAGTACTGGTATGTTCAAGTGGTCACTGGCGCTCAGTTTTTACTCGTGTCAGGATGAAACCTTTTACGTTCGATAGCTATTGAAAGTACCTTTCCGATGATATGCAGGACTCACTAAGTTGCTGTTTTCGATTACCTTTAATTTATTTTTGAAAATTCCTACTTTTTGGTACCAAGTACTGGTATGTTCAAGTGGTCACTGGCGGTCAGTTTTTACTTGTGTCAGGATGAAACCTTTTACGTTCGATAGCTATTGAAAATACCTTTCCGAAGGTATGCCGGACTTACTAAGTTCCTGTTTTCGATTACCTTTAATTTATTTTTGAAAATTCGGACTTTTTGGTACCAAGTACTGCTATGTTGAAGTGGTCACTGGCGGTCAGTTTTTACTTGTGTCAGGATGAAATCTTTTGCGTTGGATAGATATTGAAAATACCTTTCCGATGATATGCAGGACTCACTAAGTTGCTGTTTTCGATTACCTTTAATTTATTTTTGAAAATTCGAACTTTTTGGTACCAAGTACTGCTATGTTCAAGTGGTCACTGGCGGTCAGTTTTTACTTGTGTCAGGATGAAACCTTTTACGTTCGATAGCTATTGAAAATACCTTTCCGCTGGTATGCCGGACTTACTAAGTTCCTGTTTTCGATTACCTTTAATTTATTTTTGAAAACTCGGACTTTTTGGTACCAAGTACTGCTATGTTGAAGTGGTCACTGGCGGTCAGTTTTTACTTGTGTCAGGATGAAATCTTTTGCATTGGATAGATATTGAAAATACCTTTCCGATGATATGCAGGACTCACTAAGTTGCTGTTTTCGATTACCTTTAATTTATTTTTGAAAATTCCTACTTTTTGGTACCAAGTACTGGTATGTTCAAGTGGTCACTGGCGCTCAGTTTTTACTTGTGTCAGGATGAAACCTTTTACGTTCGATAGCTATTGAAAATACCTTTCCGATGATATGCAGGACTCACTAAGTTGCTGTTTTCGATTACCTTTAATTTATTTTTGAATATTCCTACTTTTTGGTACCAAGTACTGCTATGTTCAAGTGGTCACTGGCGGTCAGTTTTTACTTGTGTCAGGATGAAACCTTTTACGTTCGATAGCTATTGAAAATACCTTTCCGAAGGTATGCCGGACTTACTAAGTTCCTGTTTTCGATTACCTTTAATTAATTTTTGAAAATTCGGACTTTTTGGTACCAAGTACTGCTATGTTGAAGTGGTCACTGGCGGTCAGTTTTTACTTGTGTCAGGATGAAATCTTTTGCGTTGGATAGATATTGAAAATACCTTTCCGATGATATGCAGGACTCACTAAGTTGCTGTTTTCGATTACCTTTAATTTATTTTTGAAAATTCCTACTTTTTGGTACCAAGTACTGGTATGTTCAAGTGGTCACTGGCGCTCAGTTTTTACTCGTGTCAGGATGAAACCTTTTACGTTCGATAGCTATTGAAAGTACCTTTCCGATGATATGCAGGACTCACTAAGTTGCTGTTTTCGATTACCTTTAATTTATTTTTGAAAATTCCTACTTTTTGGTACCAAGTACTGGTATGTTCAAGTGGTCACTGGCGGTCAGTTTTTACTTGTGTCAGGATGAAACCTTTTACGTTCGATAGCTATTGAAAATACCTTTCCGAAGGTATGCCGGACTTACTAAGTTCCTGTTTTCGATTACCTTTAATTTATTTTTGAAAATTCGGACTTTTTGGTACCAAGTACTGCTATGTTGAAGTGGTCACTGGCGGTCAGTTTTTACTTGTGTCAGGATGAAATCTTTTGCGTTGAATAGATATTGAAAATACCTTTCCGATGATATGCAGGACTCACTAAGTTGCTGTTTTCGATTACCTTTAATTTATTTTTGAAAATTCGAACTTTTTGGTACCAAGTACTGCTATGTTCAAGTGGTCACTGGCGGTCAGTTTTTACTTGTGTCAGGATGAAACCTTTTACGTTCGATAGCTATTGAAAATACCTTTCCGCTGGTATGCCGGACTTACTAAGTTCCTGTTTTCGATTACCTTTAATTTATTTTTGAAAACTCGGACTTTTTGGTACCAAGTACTGCTATGTTGAAGTGGTCACTGGCGGTCAGTTTTTACTCGTGTCAGGGTGAAACCTTTTACGTTCGATAGCTATTGAAAATACCTTTCCGATGATATGCAGGACTCACTAAGTTGCTGTTTTCGATTACCTTTAATTTATTTTTGAAAATTCCTACTTTTTGGTACCAAGTACTGGTATGTTCAAGTGGTCACTGGCGCTCAGTTTTTACTTGTGTCAGGATGAGTCCTTTTACGTTCGATAGCTATTGAAAATACCTTTCCGATGATATGCAGGACTCACTAAGTTGCTGTTTTCGATTACCTTTAATTTATTTTTGAAAATTCCTACTTTTTGGTACCAAGTACTGCTATGTTCAAGTGGTCACTGGCGGTCAGTTTTTACTTGTGTCAGGATGAAACCTTTTACGTTCGATAGCTATTGAAAAGACCTTTCCGAAGGTATGCCGGACTTACTAAGTTCCTGTTTTCGATTACCTTTAATTTATTTTTGAAAATTCGAACTTTTTGGTACCAAGTACTGCTATGTTCAAGTGGTCACTGGCGGTCAGTTTTTACTTGTGTCAGGATGAAACCTTTTACGTTCGATAGCTATTGAAAATACCTTTCCGATGATATGCAGGACTCACTAAGTTGCTGTTTTCGATTACCTTTAATTTATTTTTGAAAATTCCTACTTTTTGGTACCAAGTACTGCTATGTTCAAGTGGTCACTGGCGGTCAGTTTTTACTTGTGTCAGGATGAAACCTTTTACGTTCGATAGCTATTGAAAATACCTTTCCGATGATATGCAGGACTCACTAAGTTGCTGTTTTCGATTACCTTTAATTTATTTTTGAAAATTCCTACTTTTTGGTACCAAGTACTGCTATGTTCAAGTGGTCACTGGCGGTCAGTTTTTACTTGTGTCAGGATGAAACCTTTTACGTTCGATAGCTATTGAAAATACCTTTCCGATGATATGCAGGACTCACTAAGTTGCTGTTTTCGATTACCTTTAATTTATTTTTGAAAATTCGAACTTTTTGGTACCAAGTACTGCTATGTTGAAGTGGTCACTGGCGGTCAGTTTTTACTCGTGTCAGGGTGAAACCTTTTACGTTCGATAGCTATTGAAAATACCTTTCCGATGATATGCAGGACTCACTAAGTTGCTGTTTTCGATTACCTTTAATTTATTTTTGAAAATTCCTACTTTTTGGTACCAAGTACTGGTATGTTCAAGTGGTCACTGGCGCTCAGTTTTTACTTGTGTCAGGATGAGTCCTTTTACGTTCGATAGCTATTGAAAATACCTTTCCGATGATATGCAGGACTCACTAAGTTGCTGTTTTCGATTACCTTTAATTTATTTTTGAAAATTCCTACTTTTTGGTACCAAGTACTGGTATGTTCAAGTGGTCACTGGCGCTCAGTTTTTACTTGTGTCAGGATGAGTCCTTTTACGTTCGATAGCTATTGAAAATACCTTTCCGATGATATGCAGGACTCACTAAGTTGCTGTTTTCGATTACCTTTAATTTATTTTTGAAAATTCCTACTTTTTGGTACCAAGTACTGCTATGTTCAAGTGGTCACTGGCGGTCAGTTTTTACTTGTGTCAGGATGAAACCTTTTACGTTCGATAGCTATTGAAAATACCTTTCCGAAGGTATGCCGGACTTACTAAGTTCCTGTTTTCGATTACCTTTAATTTATTTTTGAAAATTCGAACTTTTTGGTACCAAGTACTGCTATGTTCAAGTGGTCACTGGCGGTCAGTTTTTACTTGTGTCAGGATGAAACCTTTTACGTTCGATAGCTATTGAAAATACCTTTCCGATGATATGCAGGACTCACTAAGTTGCTGTTTTCGATTACCTTTAATTTATTTTTGAAAATTCCTACTTTTTGGTACCAAGTACTGCTATGTTCAAGTGGTCACTGGCGGTCAGTTTTTACTTGTGTCAGGATGAAACCTTTTACGTTCGATAGCTATTGAAAATACCTTTCCGATGATATGCAGGACTCACTAAGTTGCTGTTTTCGATTACCTTTAATTTATTTTTGAAAATTCGAACTTTTTGGTACCAAGTACTGCTATGTTCAAGTGGTCACTGGCGGTCAGTTTTTACTTGTGTCAGGATGAAACCTTTTACGTTCGATAGCTATTGAAAATACCTTTCCGCTGGTATGCCGGACGTACTAAGTTGCTGTTTTCGATTACCTTTAATTTATTTTTGAAAACTCGGACTTTTTGGTACCAAGTACTGCTATGTTGAAGTGGTCACTGGCGGTCAGTTTTTACTTGTGTCAGGATCACATCTTTTGCATTGGATAGATATTGAAAATACCTTTCCGATGATATGCAGGACTCACTAAGTTGCTGTTTTCGATTACCTTTAATTTATTTTTGAAAATTCCTACTTTTTGGTACCAAGTACTGGTATGTTCAAGTGGTCACTGGCGCTCAGTTTTTACTCGTGTCAGGATGAAATCTTTTGCATTGGATAGATATTGAAAATACCTTTCCGATGATATGCAGGACTCACTAAGTTGCTGTTTTCGATTACCTTTAATTTATTTTTGAAAATTCCTACTTTTTGGTACCAAGTACTGGTATGTTCAAGTGGTCACTGGCGCTCAGTTTTTACTTGTGTCAGGATGAAACCTTTTACGTTCGATAGCTATTGAAAATACCTTTCCAATGATATGCAGGACTCACTAAGTTGCTGTTTTCGATTACATTTAATTTATTTTTCAAAATTCCTACTTTTTGGTACCAAGTACTGGTATGTTCAAGTGGTCACTGGCGGTCAGTTTTTACTCGTGTCAGGATGAAACCTTTCACGTTCCATAGCTATTGAAAATACCTTTCCGATAATATGCAGGACTCACTAAGTTGCTGTTTTCGATTACCTTTAATTTATTTTTGAAAATTCGAACTTTTTGGTACCAAGTACTGCTATGTTCAAGTGGTCACTGGCGGTCAGTTTTTACTTGTGTCAGGATGAAACCTTTTACGTTCGATAGCTATTGAAAATACCTTTCCGATGATATGCAGGACTCACTAAGTTGCTGTTTTCGATTACCTTTAATTTATTTTTGAAAATTCGAACTTTTTGGTACCAAGTACTGCTATGTTCAAGTGGTCACTGGCGGTCAGTTTTTACTTGTGTCAGGATGAAACCTTTTACGTTCGATAGCTATTGAAAATACCTTTCCGCTGGTATGCCGGACGTACTAAGTTGCTGTTTTCGATTACCTTTAATTTATTTTTGAAAACTCGGACTTTTTGGTACCAAGTACTGCTATGTTGAAGTGGTCACTGGCGGTCAGTTTTTACTTGTGTCAGGATCACATCTTTTGCATTGGATAGATATTGAAAATACCTTTCCGATGATATGCAGGACTGACTAAGTTGCTGTTTTCGATTACCTTTAATTTATTTTTGAAAATTCCTACTTTTTGGTACCAAGTACTGCTATGTTCAAGTGGTCACTGGCGGTCAGTTTTTACTTGTGTCAGGATGAAACCTTTTACGTTCGATAGCTATTGAAAATACCTTTCCGAAGGTATGCCGGACTTACTAAGTTCCTGTTTTCGATTACCTTTAATTTATTTTTGAAAATTCGGACTTTTTGGTACCAAGTACTGCTATGTTGAAGTGGTCACTGGCGGTCAGTTTTTACTTGTGTCAGGATGAAATCTTTTGCGTTGGATAGATATTGAAAATACCTTTCCGATGATATGCAGGACTCACTAAGTTGCTGTTTTCGATTACCTTTAATTTATTTTTGAAAACTCGGACTTTTTGGTACCAAGTACTGCTATGTTGAAGTGGTCACTGGCGGTCAGTTTTTACTTGTGTCAGGATGAAATCTTTTGCATTGGATAGATATTGAAAATACCTTTCCGATGATATGCAGGACTCACTAAGTTGCTGTTTTCGATTACCTTTAATTTATTTTTGAAAATTCCTACTTTTTGGTACCAAGTACTGGTATGTTCAAGTGGTCACTGGCGCTCAGTTTTTACTTGTGTTAGGATGAAACCTTTTACGTTCGATAGCTATTGAAAATACCTTTCCGATGATATGCAGGACTCACTAAGTTGCTGTTTTCGATTACATTTAATTTATTTTTCAAAATTCCTACTTTTTGGTACCAAGTACTGGTATGTTCAAGTGGTCACTGGCGGTCAGTTTTTACTCGTGTCAGGATGAAACCTTTCACGTTCCATAGCTATTGAAAATACCTTTCCGATAATATGCAGGACTCACTAAGTTGCTGTTTTCGATTACCTTTAATTTATTTTTGAAAATTCCTACTTTTTGGTACCAAGTACTGGTATGTTCAAGTGGTCACTGGCGCTCAGTTTTTACTTGTGTCAGGATGAAACCTTTTACGTTCGATAGATATTGAAAATACCTTTCCGATGGTATGCCGGACGTACTAAGTTGCTGTTTTCGAATACCTTTAATTTATGTTTGAAAATTCCTACTTTTTGGTACCAAGTACTGGTATGTTCAAGTGGTCACTGGCGGTCAGTTTTTACTCGTGTCAGGATGAAACCTTTTACGTTCGATAGCTATTGAAAATACCTTTCCGATGATATGCAGGACTCACTAAGTTGCTGTTTTCGATTACCTTTAATTTATGTTTGAAAATTCCTACTTTTTGGTACCAAGTACTGGTATGTTCAAGTGGTCACTGGCGCTCAGTTTTTACTTGTGTCAGGATGAAACCTTTTACGTTCGATAGCTATTGAAAATACCTTGCCGATGGTATGCCGGACGTACTATGTGGCTGTTTTCGATTACCTTTAATATATTTTTGAAAACTCGGACTTTTTGGTACCAAGTACTGGTATGTTCAAGTGGTCACTGGCGGTCAGTTTTTACTCGTGTCAGGGTGAAACCTTTTACGTTCGATAGCTATTGAAAATACCTTTCCGATGATATGCAGGACTCACTAAGTTGCTGTTTTCGATTACCTTTAATTTATTTTTGAAAATTCCTACTTTTTGGTACCAAGTACTGGTATGTTCAAGTGGTCACTGGCGCTCAGTTTTTACTTGTGTCAGGATGAGTCCTTTTACGTTCGATAGCTATTGAAAATACCTTTCCGTTGATATGCAGGACTCACTAAGTTGCTGTTTTCGATTACCTTTAATTTATTTTTGAAAATTCCTACTTTTTGGTACCAAGTACTGGTATGTTCAAGTGGTCACTGGCGCTCAGTTTTTACTTGTGTCAGGATGAAACCTTTTACGTTCGATAGATATTGAAAATACCTTTCCGATGGTATGCCGGACGTACTAAGTTGCTGTTTTCGATTACCTTTAATTTATGTTTGAAAATTCCTACTTTTTGGTACCAAGTACTGGTATGTTCAAGTGGTCACTGGCGGTCAGTTTTTACTTGTGTCAGGATGAAACCTTTTACGTTCGATAGCTATTGAAAATACCTTTCCGATGATATGCAGGACTCACTAAGTTGCTGTTTTCGATTACCTTTAATTTATTTGTGAAAATTCCTACTTTTTGGTACCAAGTACTGGTATGTTCAAGTGGTCACTGGCGCTCAGTTTTTACTTGTGTCAGGATGAAACCTTTTACGTTCGATAGATATTGAAAATACCTTTCCGATGGTATGCCGGACGTACTAAGTTGCTGTTTTCGATTACCTTTAATTTATGTTTGAAAATTCCTACTTTTTGGTACCAAGTACTGGTATGTTCAAGTGGTCACTGGCGCTCAGTTTTTACTTGTGTCAGGATGAAACCTTTTACGTTCGATAGATATTGAAAATACCTTTCCGATGGTATGCCGGACGTACTAAGTTGCTGTTTTCGATTACCTTTAATTTATGTTTGAAAATTCCTACTTTTTGGTACCAAGTACTGGTATGTTCAAGTGGTCACTGGCGCTCAGTTTTTACTTGTGTCAGGATGAAACCTTTTACGTTCGATAGCTATTGAAAATACCTTTCCGATGATATGCAGGACTCACTAAGTTGCTGTTTTCGATTACCTTTAATTTATTTTTGAAAATTCCTACTTTTTGGTACCAAGTACTGGTATGTTCAAGTGGTCACTGGCGGTCAGTTTTTACTCGTGTCAGGATGAAACCTTTTACGTTCGATAGCTATTGAAAATACCTTTCCGATGATATGCAGGACTCACTAAGTTGCTGTTTTCGATTACCTTTAATTTATTTTTGAAAATTCCTACTTTTTGGTACCAAGTACTGGTATGTTCAAGTGGTCACTGGCGCTCAGTTTTTACTTGTGTCAGGATGAAACCTTTTACGTTCGATAGATATTGAAAATACCTTTCCGATGGTATGCCGGACGTACTAAGTTGCTGTTTTCGATTACCTTTAATTTATGTTTGAAAATTCCTACTTTTTGGTACCAAGTACTGGTATGTTCAAGTGGTCACTGGCGGTCAGTTTTTACTTGTGTCAGGATGAAACCTTTTACGTTCGATAGCTATTGAAAATACCTTTCCGATGATATGCAGGACTCACTAAGTTGCTGTTTTCGATTACCTTTAATTTATTTGTGAAAATTCCTACTTTTTGGTACCAAGTACTGGTATGTTCAAGTGGTCACTGGCGCTCAGTTTTTACTTGTGTCAGGATGAAACCTTTTACGTTCGATAGATATTGAAAATACCTTTCCGATGGTATGCCGGACGTACTAAGTTGCTGTTTTCGATTACCTTTAATTTATTTTTGAAAATTCGGACTTTTTGGTACCAAGTACTGGTATGTTCAAGTGGTCACTGGCGCTCAGTTTTTACTTGTGTCAGGATGAGTCCTTTTACGTTCGATAGCTATTGAAAATACCTTTCCGATGATATGCAGGACTCACTAAGTTGCTGTTTTCGATTACCTTTAATTTATTTTTGAAAATTCCTACTTTTTGGTACCAAGTACTGGTATGTTCAAGTGGTCACTGGCGCTCAGTTTTTACTTGTGTCAGGATGAAACCTTTTACGTTCGATAGATATTGAAAATACCTTTCCGATGGTATGCCGGACGTACTAAGTTGCTGTTTTCGATTACCTTTAATTTATGTTTGAAAATTCCTACTTTTTGGTACCAAGTACTGGTATGTTCAAGTGGTCACTGGCGCTCAGTTTTTACTTGTGTCAGGATGAAACCTTTTACGTTCGATAGATATTGAAAATACCTTTCCGATGGTATGCCGGACGTACTAAGTTGCTGTTTTCGATTACCTTTAATTTATGTTTGAAAATTCCTACTTTTTGGTACCAAGTACTGGTATGTTCAAGTGGTCACTGGCGCTCAGTTTTTACTTGTGTCAGGATGAAACCTTTTACGTTCGATAGCTATTGAAAATACCTTTCCGATGATATGCAGGACTCACTAAGTTGCTGTTTTCGATTACCTTTAATTTATTTTTGAAAATTCCTACTTTTTGGTACCAAGTACTGGTATGTTCAAGTGGTCACTGGCGGTCAGTTTTTACTCGTGTCAGGATGAAACCTTTTACGTTCGATAGCTATTGAAAATACCTTTCCGATGATATGCAGGACTCACTAAGTTGCTGTTTTCGATTACCTTTAATTTATGTTTGAAAATTCCTACTTTTTGGTACCAAGTACTGGTATGTTCAAGTGGTCACTGGCGCTCAGTTTTTACTTGTGTCAGGATGAAACCTTTTACGTTCGATAGATATTGAAAATACCTTTCCGATGGTATGCCGGACGTACTAAGTTGCTGTTTTCGATTACCTTTAATTTATTTTTGAAAATTCCTACTTTTTGGTACCAAGTACTGGTATGTTCAAGTGGTCACTGGCGCTCAGTTTTTACTTGTGTCAGGATGAAACCTTTTACGTTCGATAGCTATTGAAAATACCTTTCCGATGATATGCAGGACTCACTAAGTTGCTGTTTTCGATTACCTTTAATTTATTTTTGAAAATTCCTACTTTTTGGTACCAAGTACTGGTATGTTCAAGTGGTCACTGGCGGTCAGTTTTTACTCGTGTCAGGATGAAACCTTTTACGTTCGATAGCTATTGAAAATACCTTTCCGATGATATGCAGGACTCACTAAGTTGCTGTTTTCGATTACCTTTAATTTATGTTTGAAAATTCCTACTTTTTGGTACCAAGTACTGGTATGTTCAAGTGGTCACTGGCGCTCAGTTTTTACTTGTGTCAGGATGAAACCTTCTACGTTCGATAGCATTTGAAAATACCTTTCCGATGATATGCAGGACTCACTAAGTTGCTGTTTTCGATTACCTTTAATTTATTTTTGAAAATTCCTACTTTTTGGTACCAAGTACTGGTATGTTCAAGTGGTCACTGGCGGTCAGTTTTTACTTGTGTCAGGATGAAACCTTTTACGTTCGATAGCTATTGAAAATACCTTTCCGATGATATGCAGGACTCACTAAGTTGCTGTTTTCGATTACCTTTAATTTATTTTTGAAAATTCCTACTTTTTGGTACCAAGTACTGGTATGTTCAAGTAGTCACTGGCGGTCAGTTTTTAATTGTGTCAGGATGAAACCTTTTACGTTCGATAGCTATTGAAAATACCCTTCCGATGGTATGCCGGACGTACTGAGTTGCTCTTTTCGATTACCTTTAATTTATTTTTGAAAATTCCTACTTTTTGGTACCAAGTACTGGTATGTTCAAGTGGTCACTGGCGGTCAGTTTTTACTTGTGTCAGGATGAAACCTTCTACGTTCGATAGCATTTGAAAATACCTTTCCGATGATATGCAGGACTCACTAAGTTGCTGTTTTCGATTACCTTTAATTTATTTTTGAAAATTCCTACTTTTTGTTACCAAGTACTGGTATGTTCAAGTGGTCACTGGCGGTCAGTTTTTACTTGTGTCAGGATGAAACCTTTTACATTCGATAGCTATTAAAAATACCTTTCCGAAGGTATGCCGGACTTACTAAGTTTCTGTTTTCGATTACCTTTAATTTATTTTTGAAAACTCGGAGTTTTTGGTACCAAGTACTGGTACGTTGAATTGGTCACTGGCGGTCAGTTTTTACTTGTGTCAGGATGAAACCTTTTACGTTCGATAGCTATTGAAAATACCTTTCCGATGATATGCAGGACTCACTAAGTTGCTGTTTTCGATTACCTTTAATTTATTTCTGAAAATTCCTACTTTTTGGTACCAAGAACTGCTATGTTCAAGTGGTCACTGGCGGTCAGTTTTTACTCGTGTCAGGATGAAACCTTTTACGTTCGATAGCTATTGAAAATAGCTTTCCGATGGTATGCCGGACGTACTAAGTTGCTGTTTTCGATTACCTTTAATTTATTTTTGAAAATTCCTACTTTTTGGTACCAAGTACTGCTATGTTCAAGTGGTCACTGGCGGTCAGTTTTTACTTGTGTCAGGATGAAACCTTTTACGTTCGATAGCTATTGAAAATACCTTTCCGATGATATGCAGGACTCACTAAGTTGCTGTTTTCGATTACCTTTAATTTATTTCTGAAAATTCCTACTTTTTGGTACCAAGAACTGCTATGTTCAAGTGGTCACTGGCGGTCAGTTTTTACTCGTGTCAGGATGAAACCTTTTACGTTCGATAGCTATTGAAAATAGCTTTCCGATGGTATGCCGGACGTACTAAGTTGCTGTTTTCGATTACCTTTAATTTATTTCTGAAAATTCCTACTTTTTGGTACCAAGAACTGCTATGTTCAAGTGGTCACTGGCGGTCAGTTTTTACTTGTGTCAGGATGAAACCTTCTACGTTCGATAGCATTTGAAAATACCTTTCCGATGATATGCAGGACTCACTAAGTTGCTGTTTTCGATTACCTTTAATTTATTTTTGAAAATTCCTACTTTTTGGTACCAAGTACTGGTATGTTCAAGTGGTCACTGGCGCTCAGTTTTTACTTGTGTCAGGATGAAACCTTTTACGTTCGATAGCTATTGAAAATACCTTTCCAATGATATGCAGGACTCACTAAGTTCCTGTTTTCGATTACATTTAATTTATTTTTCAAAATTCCTACTTTTTGGTACCAAGTACTGGTATGTTCAAGTGGTCACTGGCGGTCAGTTTTTACTCGTGTCAGGATGAAACTTTTCACGTTCCATAGCTATTGAAAATACCTTTCCGATAATATGCAGGACTCACTAAGTTGCTGTTTTCGATTACCTTTAATTTATTTTTGAAAATTCGAACTTTTTGGTACCAAGTACTGCTATGTTCAAGTGGTCACTGGCGGTCAGTTTTTACTTGTGTCAGGATGAAACCTTTTACGTTCGATAGCTATTGAAAATACCTTTCCGATGATATGCAGGACTCACTAAGTTGCTGTTTTCGATTACCTTTAATTTATTTTTGAAAATTCCTACTTTTTGGTACCAAGTACTGCTATGTTCAAGTGGTCACTGGCGGTCAGTTTTTACTTGTGTCAGGATGAAACCTTCTACGTTCGATAGCATTTGAAAATACCTTTCCGATGATATGCAGGACTCACTAAGTTGCTGTTTTCGATTACCTTTAATTTATTTTTGAAAATTCCTACTTTTTGGTACCAAGTACTGGTATGTTCAAGTGGTCACTGGCGCTCAGTTTTTACTTGTGTCAGGATGAAACCTTCTACGTTCGATAGCATTTGAAAATACCTTTCCGATGATATGCAGGACTCACTAAGTTGCTGTTTTCGATTACCTTTAATTTATTTTTGAAAATTCCTACTTTTTGGTACCAAGTACTGCTATGTTCAAGTGGTCACTGGCGGTCAGTTTTTACTTGTGTCAGGATGAAACCTTTTACGTTCGATAGCTATTGAAAATACCTTTCCGATGATATGCAGGACTCACTAAGTTGCTGTTTTCGATTACCTTTAATTTATTTTTGAAAATTCGAACTTTTTGGTACCAAGTACTGCTATGTTCAAGTGGTCACTGGCGGTCAGTTTTTACTTGTGTCAGGATGAAACCTTTTACGTTCGATAGCTATTGAAAATACCTTTCCGCTGGTATGCCGGACGTACTAAGTTGCTGTTTTCGATTACCTTTAATTTATTTTTGAAAACTCGGACTTTTTGGTACCAAGTACTGCTATGTTGAAGTGGTCACTGGCGGTCAGTTTTTACTTGTGTCAGGATCACATCTTTTGCATTGGATAGATATTGAAAATACCTTTCCGATGATATGCAGGACTCACTAAGTTGCTGTTTTCGATTACCTTTAATTTATTTTTGAAAATTCCTACTTTTTGGTACCAAGTACTGGTATGTTCAAGTGGTCACTGGCGGTCAGTTTTTACTTGTGTCAGGATGAAACCTTTTACGTTCGATAGCTATTGAAAATACCTTTCCGATGATATGCAGGACTCACTAAGTTGCTGTTTTCGATTACCTTTAATTTATTTTTGAAAATTCCTACTTTTTGGTACCAAGTACTGGTATGTTCAAGTGGTCACTGGCGCTCAGTTTTTACTTGTGTCAGGATGAGTCCTTTTACGTTCGATAGCTATTGAAAATACCTTTCCGACGATATGCAGGACTCACTAAGTTGCTGTTTTCGATTACCTTTAATTTATTTTTGAAAATTCCTACTTTTTGGTACCAAGTACTGGTATGTTCAAGTGGTCACTGGCGCTCAGTTTTTACTTGTGTCAGGATGAAACCTTTTACGTTCGATAGCTATTGAAAATACCTTTCCGATGGTATGCCGGACGTACTAAGTTGCTGTTTTCGATTACCTTTAATTTATGTTTGAAAATTCCTACTTTTTGGTACCAAGTACTGGTATGTTCAAGTGGTCACTGGCGCTCAGTTTTTACTTGTGTCAGGATGAAACCTTTCACGTTCGATAGCTATTGAAAATACCTTTCCGATAATATGCAGGACTCACTAAGTTGCTGTTTTCGATTACCTTTAATTTATTTTTGAAAATTCTGACTTTTTGGTACCAAGTACTGCTATGTTGAAGTGGTCACTGGCGCTCAGTTTTTACTTGTGTCAGGATGAAAACTTTTACGTTCGATAGCTATTGAAAATACCTTGCCGATGGTATGCCGGACGTACTACGTGGCTGTTTTCGATTACCTTTAATTTATTTTTGAAAACTCGGACTTTTTGGTACCAAGTACTGGTATGTTCAAGTGGTCACTGGCGCTCAGTTTTTACTTGTGTCAGGATGAAATCTTTTACGTTCGATAGATATTGAAAATACCTTTCCGATGGTATGCCGGACGTACTAAGTTGCTGTTTTCGATTACCTTTAATTTATGTTTGAAAATTCCTACTTTTTGGTACCAAGTACTGGTATGTTCAAGTGGTCACTGGCGCTCAGTTTTTACTTGTGTCAGGATGAAACCTTTTACGTTCGATAGCTATTGAAAATACCTTGCCGATGGTATGCCGGACGTACTAAGTGGCTGTTTTCGATTACCTTTAATTTATTTTTGAAAACTCGGACTTTTTGGTACCAAGTACTGGTATGTTCAAGTGGTGACTGGCGGTCAGTTTTTACTCGTGTCAGGGTGAAACCTTTTACGTTCGATAGCTATTGAAAATACCTTTCCGATGATATGCAGGACTCACTAAGTTGCTGTTTTCGATTACCTTTAATTTATTTTTGAAAATTCCTACTTTTTGGTACCAAGTACTGGTATGTTCAAGTGGTCACTGCCGCTCAGTTTTTACTTGTGTCAGGATGAGTCCTTTTACGTTCGATAGCTATTGAAAATACCTTTCCGACGATATGCAGGACTCACTAAGTTGCTGTTTTCGATTACCTTTAATTTATTTTTGAAAATTCCTACTTTTTGGTACCAAGTACTGGTATGTTCAAGTGGTCACTGGCGCTCAGTTTTTACTTGTGTCAGGATGAAACCTTTTACGTTCGATAGATATTGAAAATACCTTTCCGATGGTATGCCGGACGTACTAAGTTGCTGTTTTCGATTACCTTTAATTTATGTTTGAAAATTCCTACTTTTTGGTACCAAGTACTGGTATGTTCAAGTGGTCACTGGCGCTCAGTTTTTACTTGTGTCAGGATGAAACCTTCTACGTTCGATAGCATTTGAAAATACCTTTCCGATGATATGCAGGACTCACTAAGTTGCTGTTTTCGATTACCTTTAATTTATTTTTGAAAATTCCTACTTTTTGGTACCAAGTACTGGTATGTTCAAGTGGTCACTGGCGCTCAGTTTTTACTTGTGTCAGGATGAAACCTTCTACGTTCGATAGCATTTGAAAATACCTTTCCGATGATATGCAGGACTCACTAAGTTGCTGTTTTCGATTACCTTTAATTTATTTTTGAAAATTCCTACTTTTTGGTACCAAGTACTGGTATGTTCAAGTGGTCACTGGCGCTCAGTTTTTACTTGTGTCAGGATGAAACCTTTTACGTTCGATAGATATTGAAAATACCTTTCCGATGGTATGCCGGACGTACTAAGTTGCTGTTTTCGATTACCTTTAATTTATGTTTGAAAATTCCTACTTTTTGGTACCAAGTACTGGTATGTTCAAGTGGTCACTGGCGCTCAGTTTTTACTTGTGTCAGGATGAAACCTTTTACGTTCGATAGCTATTGAAAATACCTTTCCGATGATATGCAGGACTCACTAAGTTGCTGTTTTCGATTACCTTTAATTTATTTTTGAAAATTCCTACTTTTTGGTACCAAGTACTGGTATGTTCAAGTGGTCACTGGCGGTCAGTTTTTACTCGTGTCAGGATGAAACCTTTTACGTTCGATAGCTATTGAAAATACCTTTCCGATGATATGCAGGACTCACTAAGTTGCTGTTTTCGATTACCTTTAATTTATGTTTGAAAATTCCTACTTTTTGGTACCAAGTACTGGTATGTTCAAGTGGTCACTGGCGCTCAGTTTTTACTTGTGTCAGGATGAAACCTTCTACGTTCGATAGCATTTGAAAATACCTTTCCGATGATATGCAGGACTCACTAAGTTGCTGTTTTCGATTACCTTTAATTTATTTTTGAAAATTCCTACTTTTTGGTACCAAGTACTGGTATGTTCAAGTGGTCACTGGCGGTCAGTTTTTACTTGTGTCAGGATGAAACCTTTTACGTTCGATAGCTATTGAAAATACCTTTCCGATGATATGCAGGACTCACTAAGTTGCTGTTTTCGATTACCTTTAATTTATTTTTGAAAATTCCTACTTTTTGGTACCAAGTACTGGTATGTTCAAGTGGTCACTGGCGGTCAGTTTTTACTTGTGTCAGGATGAAACCTTTTACATTCGATAGCTATTAAAAATACCCTTCCGATGGTATGCCGGACGTACTGAGTTGCTGTTTTCGATTACCTTTAATTTATTTTTGAAAATTCCTACTTTTTGGTACCAAGTACTGGTATGTTCAAGTGGTCACTGGCGGTCAGTTTTTAATTGTGTCAGGATGAAACCTTTTACGTTCGATAGCTATTGAAAATACCCTTCCGATGGTATGCCGGACGTACTGAGTTGCTGTTTTCGATTACCTTTAATTTATTTTTGAAAATTCCTACTTTTTGGTACCAAGTACTGGTATGTTCAAGTGGTCACTGGCGGTCAGTTTTTACTTGTGTCAGGATGAAACCTTCTACGTTCGATAGCATTTGAAAATACCTTTCCGATGATATGCAGGACTCACTAAGTTGCTGTTTTCGATTACCTTTAATTTATTTTTGAAAATTCCTACTTTTTGTTACCAAGTACTGGTATGTTCAAGTGGTCACTGGCGGTCAGTTTTTACTTGTGTCAGGATGAAACCTTTTACATTCGATAGCTATTAAAAATACCTTTCCGAAGGTATGCCGGACTTACTAAGTTTCTGTTTTCGATTACCTTTAATTTATTTTTGAAAACTCGGAGTTTTTGGTACCAAGTACTGGTACGTTGAATTGGTCACTGGCGGTCAGTTTTTACTTGTGTCAGGATGAAACCTTTCACGTTCGATAGCTATTGAAAATACCTTTCCGATGATATGCAGGACTCACTAAGTTGCTGTTTTCGATTACCTTTAATTTATTTCTGAAAATTCCTACTTTTTGGTACCAAGAACTGCTATGTTCAAGTGGTCACTGGCGGTCAGTTTTTACTCGTGTCAGGATGAAACCTTTTACGTTCGATAGCTATTGAAAATAGCTTTCCGATGGTATGCCGGACGTACTAAGTTGCTGTTTTCGATTACCTTTAATTTATTTTTGAAAATTCCTACTTTTTGGTACCAAGTACTGCTATGTTCAAGTGGTCACTGGCGGTCAGTTTTTACTTGTGTCAGGATGAAACCTTTTACGTTCGATAGCTATTGAAAATACCTTTCCGAAGGTATGCCGGACTTACTAAGTTCCTGTTTTCGATTACCTTTAATTTATTTTTGAAAATTCGGACTTTTTGGTACCAAGTACTGCTATGTTGAAGTGGTCACTGGCGGTCAGTTTTTACTTGTGTCAGGATGAAATCTTTTGCGTTGGATAGATATTGAAAATACCTTTCCGGTGATATGCAGGACTCACTAAGTTGCTGTTTTCGATTACCTTTAATTTATTTTTGAAAATTCCTACTTTTTGGTACCAAGTACTGGTGTGTTCAAGTGGTCACTGGCGGTCGTTTTTTACTTGTGTCAGGATGAAACCTTTTACGTTCGATAGCTATTGAAAATACCTTTCCGATGGTATGCCGGACGTACTAAGTTGCTGTTTTCGATTACCTTTAATTTATTTTTGAAAATTCCTACTTTTTTGTACCAAGTACTGGTATGTTCAAGTGGTCACTGGCGGTCGTTTTTTACTTGTGTCAGGATGAAACCTTTTACGTTCGATAGCATTTGAAAATACCTTTCCGATGATATGCAGGACTCACTAAGTTGCTGTTTTCGATTACCTTTAATTTATTTTTGAAAATTCCTACTTTTTGGTACCAAGTACTGGTATGTTGAAGTGGTCACTGGCGATCAGTTTTTACTTGTGTCAGGATGAAACCTATTACGTTCGATAGCTATTGAAAATACCTTTCCGATGATATGCAGGACTCACTAAGTTGCTGTTTTCGATTACCTTTAATTTATTTTTGAAAACTCGGACTTTTTGGTACCAAGTACTGCTATGTTGAAGTGGTCACTGGCGGTCAGTTTTTACTTGTGTCAGGATGAAATCTTTTGCGTTGGATAGATATTGAAAATACCTTTCCGATGATATGCAGGACTCACTAAGTTGCTGTTTTCGATTACCTTTAATTTATTTTTGAAAATTCCTACTTTTTGGTACCAAGTACTGGTGTGTTCAAGTGGTCACTGGCGGTCAGTTTTTACTCCTGTCAGGATGAAACCTTTTACGTTCGATAGCTATTGAAAATACCTTTCCGATGGTATGCCGGACGTACTAAGTTGCTGTTTTCGATTACCTTTAATTTATTTTTGAAAATTCCTACTTTTTTGTACCAAGTACTGGTATGTTCAAGTGGTCACTGGCGGTCAGTTTTTTACTCCTGTCAGGATGAAACCTTTTACGTTCGATAGCTATTGAAAGTACCTTTCCGAAGGTATGCCGGACGTACTAAGTTCCTGTTTTCGATTACCTTTAATTTATTTTTGAAAATTCGGACTTTTTGGTACCAAGTACTGCTATGTTGAAGTGGTCACTGGCGGTCAGTTTTTACTTGTGTCAGGATGAAATCTTTTGCGTTGGATAGATATTGAAAGTACCTTTCCGAAGGTATGCCGGACGTACTAAGTTCCTGTTTTCGATTACCTTTAATTTATTTTTGAAAATTCGGACTTTTTGGTACCAAGTACTGCTATGTTGAAGGGGTCACTGGCGGTCAGTTTTTACTTGTGTCAGGATGAAATCTTTTGCGTTGGATAGATATTGAAAATACCTTTCCGATAATATGCAGGACTCACTAAGTTGCTGTTTTCGATTACCTTTAATTTATTTTTGAAAATTCGAACTTTTTGGTACCAAGTACTGCTATGTTCAAGTGGTCACTGGCGGTCAGTTTTTACTTGTGTCAGGATGAAACCTTTTACGTTCGATAGCTATTGAAAATACCTTTCCGATGATATGCAGGACTCACTAAGTTGCTGTTTTCGATTACCTTTAATTTATTTTTGAAAATTCGAACTTTTTGGTACCAAGTACTGCTATGTTCAAGTGGTCACTGGCGGTCAGTTTTTACTTGTGTCAGGATGAAACCTTTTACGTTCGATAGCTATTGAAAATACCTTTCCGCTGGTATGCCGGACGTACTAAGTTGCTGTTTTCGATTACCTTTAATTTATTTTTGAAAACTCGGACTTTTTGGTACCAAGTACTGCTATGTTGAAGTGGTCACTGGCGGTCAGTTTTTACTTGTGTCAGGATGAAACCTTTTACGTTCGATAGCTATTGAAAATACCTTTCCGATGATATGCCGGACTTACTAAGTTTCTGTTTTCGATTACCTTTAATTTATTTTTGAAAACTCGGAGTTTTTGGTACCAAGTACTGCTACGTTGAATTGGTCACTGGTGGTCAGTTTTTACTTGTGTCAGGATGAAACCTTTTACGTTCGATAGCTATTGAAAATACCTTTCCGATGATATGCAGGACTCACTAAGTTGCTGTTTTCGATTACCTTTACTTTATTTCTGAAAATTCCTACTTTTTGGTACCAAGAACTGGTATGTTCAAGTGGTCACTGGCGGTCGTTTTTTACTTGTGTCAGGATGAAACCTTTTACGTTCGATAGCTATTGAAAATAGCTTTCCGATGGTATGCCGGACGTACTAAGTTGCTGTTTTCGATTACCTTTAATTTATTTTTGAAAATTCCTACTTTTTGGTACCAAGAACTGGTATGTTCAAGTGGTCACTGGCGGTCAGTTTTTACTTGTGTCAGGATGAAACCTTTTACGTTCGATAGCTATTGAAAATACCTTTCCGAAGGTATGCCGGACTTACTAAGTTCCTGTTTTCGATTACCTTTAATTTATTTTTGAAAATTCGGACTTTTTGGTACCAAGTACTGCTATGTTGAAGTGGTCACTGGCGCTCAGTTTTTACTTGTGTCAGGATGAAACCTTTTACGTTCGATAGCATTTGAAAATACCTTTCCGATGATATGCAGGACTCACTAAGTTGCTGTTTTCGATTACCTTTAATTTATTTTTGAAAATTCCTACTTTTTGGTACCAAGTACTGGTATGTTCAAGTGGTCACTGGCGGTCAGTTTTTACTCGTGTCAGGATGAAACCTTTTACGTTCGATAGCTATTGAAAATACCTTTCCGATGATATGCAGGACTCACTAAGTTGCTGTTTTCGATTACCTTTAATTTATTTTTGAAAATTCGAACTTTTTGGTACCAAGTACTGCTATGTTGAACTGCTTTCCTATCACTTGATCAGCAATCACATCAGGTATATCAACTTTTTTTAGTTGAAAGTTATCATACTAATATGAATATAATGGAACCTAATCATATTATAGGTGAATGCATGCATGTATATATCAAATCCCTTTCTATAATTGGACTACTATCAATTGGATCATCTTTGGTTATTAAAAGAAATTTGTATGTATCTTTCCAACATTCTCAGGGAAAATCATATATTTTGATCCGCATATATTTATAAATTTTGCATAAGACATATCTTTTTCCGACATGATTATTGTATATGTGCTTCATATTCATCTCATCTTGCTTAAACATAATAATCTTGTTGGCATTATCGCGCACCAAATGCTTGCTTATATGGTTAATATGAGTAAAAACAATTAATAGATTTATGTCTGCCAATACAAAAGTACTCTCTAATATTATTTTGCTTCTCACAAGATACGGCATCGAATATCATTATTGAGTTGGCTTTTCTTTCAAACAATTTCAAAAATTTTTGTAGAAGCCAATGTTTTTTTTTTATCCAATTTCAGCTAATTCAAGTACTCATAATTTGATTGATATAATGACTGGCTTTATTATTAAACTTTACTCCATTTTGGACTATCTATACTAAACTCAGTCTTTCCGTTAGATTAGAAGGTTCAACAAATGAGCTATATTATAGAATTCGGTGTCCTATACAGGCTAATAGTTCAGGCTAATTACTTTCATTATATTTATTTATCCATTTAGTATATTTATTCTTTTTATATTTATATTTATTTTATTTTAGATTTATGTATTATATTTATTTTGTGAATTGATTACAGTTTGATCTTCCATACTTTTATTTTGTTTTAAATGGTTTGTTTTATTCTGATATCCCTATTTATTTGTTTGCACCACACACATATTCATATTGCAGCTACATATTTTGTTATTGATGCTAAAGTAAGTATTTCAATTTCATTTTTAGTTAGTATTAATTCTAGTTGCGTTATTGTAATAACTTTCTTTGTTTTATTGATAGAAAGTGGATATGAATATAGCAGTGAATGTATTGTGTGGATATTATGGAGATTCTGATGCTAAAAATAATATTTGTGTTATTGTAGTGGGCATGTATGTCCATTATTTCGTATGTGCTTTTTTAAGAAACAAAATTTGTGGATTGTTGAAATATGAATACTATGTATTTCTTTGTCTTTATTAGGAGTTAGTATAATTTTTAATTGATTATCGATGTTTAAGTGAATTTTGGTTTATGAATTGCAATTATGATATCATACCGATATCAACAACTGAGCTGATAAAATGACTAGCCCGATATTGCTGATGTTTCTATGAGTTTTCTATCCAAATTACTAGCCTGATATTATAGATGTTTCTATGAGCTTTCTGTGCATTTTTGTTCATTTATTTTTGAAATGATTATAGTCTGATATCCTTAAGCTCAAAGCCCCTTGTATTTGGTTTCTAAAGATTGTTTCTATTATCATTGTCGAGCCTTTATCTGGCGACTGATTATATTTGCATTATATTTCCATGTTAATGTCTATTTCAGTTCCCCGTCTTATTAATATGGAGTTGGGTTTTGAGTTAATTGTCTATGGCCTTTAATGATTTTAAATTTATGTCCTAAAAAGAATGGTTTGAAAAATTTCATTGTGCAAAACGGTATTCATTGAGATTTATCCTTGTTCGTCTGTCTGTTGGACTTATAATCGCAATAGAATTGATTAAGCTATTGGAACGAAATTTAACAGAAATGTAGGAGTTTACTATTTCTGTGTATGTATAAATCAATGTTTCTTTTATTGTTTCCCTTAAATTTACAGTTTAATATGTTGGAATGCTACTTTAGCATTTTCCATTCAAAGTTAAAGTTAGACATCATAAGTTGTAGGGTATTTAAGGGTGTAGGGTATTTACTGTCGAATATATGTATATGTAGATATCGTTTCAGACTTAGCTAGGTATGTAGGTATAGTACTTTGTATGTGTTTTCTTAAGAAGCAATATTTGTGGACTTTTTTAGTGTGAATAGTATGTATTGCTTTGCTTTTATTAGGAGTTAGTATAATTTTTTAAGGGATTATGAGTTTTGCAAATATTTTGTTAAGTGATATTGCTAGTGTGTCGGTGTTAAAAGTGAATTCTATTTTATGAAACATAAATTTGTCATCGTATTGATAACAACAACTGGAGTCTCTATTCCTAAAAAGAAGCCGCACTACTTTTCTTCTAACTGTATGTAAGTCATCATGTGATATCCTAGCGTCTGGGGATATGAGATAATGTCCTGCACCGTAAAAAGATCAAGAACTAAATAAACAAGTAGAACAAATTTTTAGATGAATTCTTAAGATAAGGGTTATGGTCTATTACGATTTTTTAAAATTTTCTTTGGGCAAGCGAAGTGAAAAAAGGGATCGGTGTATTGAGCGCCCGCCGTGATTGCCGAGAAAGAAAAGGTCAAAGTGACATGTTTAGAGAGTAAAAAGGACAAGGGTTTAACTATAATTCTTTTTTAATAATTTTTTTTCTCGATCTCTTGGGAAGAGGTCAATCTGAGTTGTCTAAGTATATTTGTGTATATTTCGGCAACGTTTCAAGCAATTTCATATAAATATGACGATGAAAACAGTTGCTGGTAAAGTACGTATTATATTGCTGAAATGGAGCATCGCGAGGAAATAACCGAGGAGGAAATACGCCCGATTTTTAAAAAATATGATGATGCTGTTGAATACGACCCTGGGCCAGCACCGATAACCGCCCCTGTGTACAAAGCGGGGCGTACTCATGTGCGACCAACGAGGCTTACCATAGAGGAATATCGAGCCCGCAATACACGTAAAGTTCCATCACCACCGAAAGTAGATGCAGAGCAGAAAAAGAAGAAGAAGAAGAAGCGGGCTGGTAAGGCTGTGAGAAGACGACAGGAGCTGGCTATACTCTACAGAGAGTACAACCTTAAGATAGATGGCGAGGAAAAGCGGGAGATTAAAAAACAAATATCCATATATAGGAAAACAAAAAAATAGTTTATATAATAGCATAATAATTATCATAAATAAATAAATAAATTTATATAATTTTAAATAATTGTTTTTATTTGTATTTTATTCCTTTCTTTTCTTTTTGGAAAAATTAGTATAAGAAAACATCAGAAAATAAGAGTAAGAATGGCATCCTAGCTTTACCAACTAGAGCCTCTCATATCTATTCTTAAATGTTTCCAGACACTGTCTCCTAAATTTAATACTTTAGATAAAATGGAATTACAAATTTATTCCTAAAATTTCGAACAACAACAATATCTCTTTTCTCAAACACATGTTTACAAACACCATCAGGCATTAACTATTATAATAAACTGGATCATTCAAATCTCTTACTCCTAAAAGCAATAATAATTAGCGTTAAAGAAATAAATTAACGTTAAAGTCTAATAAATTAGCGTGAAAGTCTGTTCTCAGTATAAACAAAAAAAATAAAGCCGATAAAGAAATCATACACACACACATCAAATTCTTAACTGAAACTATACAACGAATAAAAAGAAGAAGAACAGCATCTTAGGTTTGCCTGTTTAAACTACGCAGATCAATGCGAAACAACAAAAATATAGCAAGAGTAAATCGTCTACTGCAACAACATAAACCAAACTCCTACAAGAACAACAAAGCAAAACTCCTGGAAACCCACTTCTACTGCTTCATCAGTCTATTGCTAGATTAGCCTTAACATGATATGTGCATATTAACTTATTCTACTTGTATGTTCAAATTCTACTTAAACTTGTATTAAAGATCTGAAAACTACGACAAGCAATAAACATTATAAATTAATGGTATTTCTAATAATGTTAACAAGTGCCACACACGCTCGCTAAGCATACTCCCACCAGAAATACTATCAGCCATCTGATTCCTCCTCTGTCGCTACATCTAGACTATCCACCTGTCCTTTACCTCTGTCCGTCTGTTAGTCTGTCCGTCTTTTTTCTTGCAAATTTAGAGTTAGATGTGATAAGTTGAAGAGTGCTTAACTGAATATATATATATCGTTTTGGCTATTTGATTATTCATTATATGACTATTTTATGATTTGGCTACACGCGGAAAAAAGAATAAGAAGCAAGGCTTACCTACTCAAGCCTATAATTTCTGTACTTCAATATCAATATCATGCGTCTCTCAATATCTCTCTTCTCAAACACATATTCACAAACTCATCGCTCATTGACTGACTAAACCATATCAAACAAATCTCCTACACCTAAAATCAATAATAATTAACGTTAAAGAAATATTATTTAAAACACTGAAATTTGAAAATATATTACATGAACAAATTGCAGCAAAAAAAAAAAAAAAAAAAAAATCATGTCATCAAATAATTATCCTACAACAAAGAAAAGAAGAAATAAAATAAGAATACTATAAGAACATATCCTAGATTTAATTGCTTAAGCCGTGCATTTCACTACTTCAATATCGACAGCATGCGTCTCTATTTATAAAACTAAAAAACAACAGCACCACAAGAATTAATCGTCTATTACAAGAACAACAACAACAAAATAAAGCAAACTCCTACAACAACAACAGAAGCGAAACTCATACAAAAAACTGCTCCATAAGTGTGTCGGTAGATTAGCTAACCATAAAATTAAACAATTGATTAATTAGTAATGACCTATGAGGATACAAACCAAAGCTCACTTGCAATGTTCATAATTCATTTAGTACCTATATAAAAAAAAAATCTATATCCGAAAATCATTAAATTAAAAGCAACCAAAAAAAAAATATTCCATCAATGTCCCCTAGATCAAATTTCAACAAGTACAGCATATGCATAAACATTGTACATCTTCGCCAAAATATTACTTTATGTGCATAAAAATAAATCCCTAAATTTGTTATACTAACACTATCGACTTGCCACTCCATTTCTCAAAAAATTCGCACGGACATCAAATCTTATCCTAACTGAAGCTATGCAATGATGAAAAATAATAAGTGGAGCATCATAGGTTTATCTACTCAATCCTCTCATGTCTATACTTCAGTATTAACACTTGAGTATCAGCGACACGCGTCTACGTATATTTCTAAAAAGCGGGCAAGCAACAACAACATAGCAAGAGTAAATCATATACACCAACAACATAAGTCAAACTCCTAAAACGATACGATCAAAGTTCAACGAAAACTATTCTCCTGTCCGTCTATATGTATGTATGTCTGTCCTTCACCTTTGTCAGTCTATCCGTCTGTTAGTCTGTATATATATATATGTATGTATGTATGTCCGTCTGTCTGTAAGTAGACCCTTAAAATAAAAAGTTCGAATGAAAAAATATATTACAATTATAAATAAATAAATATACAGGGTGTAACGCATAAGGCACGCCAAAAAGCTAGGACGGGTAGGTTGGGTCGAGACAAGAAAAAAATCGTATGGGAGGGGGTGTGCATTTTCCCCCGTTTAGGCGGGAGGGGACATTTTCTAAAAACCCTACTTAACATCGGAAAAAAAATATTAAAAAATAACGGTTAGATCTAGATAACTTTTGCTCACTGATTTTTAAAGCCAAATATCCGCTTCTTCATATCCTTTTTAAATTAGGTTCCTACGTCAAACAGTTTTCGAGAAAATTAATGTCGAATTTAAAATTTGGAATACAAATTCAAAAAGAAAAATTTTTGGTTTCAATTATTTTGTTAAATTACGGTATTAAGTATAAATTTTTTTCCGACCATAAAATTCTCTAATCAATTCTAGAGGAAGTACTTAAAGCCCGAAGAATCTATGTTTTGCAGTTTCCGAGAAAAGTGAAAATTACGAAGCATTTTAAATATAAATTTTTTGGCTACTTGTGTTTTATTACTGGTGCAATAATATGGAAAAAAGAAGGAGTTTAGTTCGTAATTCTCACTTTTCTCGGAAACTACAAAACATAGATCCTTCCGGTTTGAAGCATTCTCTCTAGAATTGATTAGAGAATTTTATTGTCGCAAAAATTTGTATACTTAATTCCGTAATTTTTAAAAAAAATGGCGATAAAAAACGTTTTTTCGGAATTTTTATTCCAAATTTTAACTTTGGCGTTAATTTGCTCAAAAACTGTTTGACGTAGGAACCTAATTTAAAAAGGATATGAAGAAGCGGATATTTGGCTTTGAAACTCAGTGAGCAAAAGTTATCTAGATCTAACCGTTATTTTTTAATATTTTTTTTCGATATTAAGTCGGGTTTTTAGAAAATGTCCCCTCCCGCCTAAACGGGGGAAAATGCACCCCCCCCCTCCCATACGATTTTTTTCTTGTCTCGACCCAACCTACCCGTCCTAGCTTTTTGGCGTACCTTATGCGTTACACCCTGTAGAACTAAATAAATAAATAAATAATTAAAAATATAAAATGTAAATTATAATAATATATGTACATACATAAAATATGGAAAGAAAAATATCAGAAAAAATAAATAACAACAACAACAACAGAACATTTCACTTGATCTTTAAATCAAAGTAGCGAAGTGAATCATCCCCTAAAATAAATAACAACAACAACAAACACATAGCAAAATTGAAAAAAGTCAAAAGAAAAAAATATAATAAATATAAATAAATAAATAAATATAAATAAATATATAAATAAATGAATCAATAAATAAATCAATAAATAAATAAATATAAAATATACTTTATTAATTATAATAATATACACATAGCACTTGATCTTCAAATATACTATCAAAGTACCGAAGTGAATCATCCCCTAAAATAAATAACAACAACAACAACCACATAGCAAAATTAAAAATTCAAAAGAAAAAAGATTATAATTATAAATAAATAAATAAATAAATAAATAAATATATAAATAAATAAATAAATAAATATATAAATAAATAAATAAATATATAAAAATATAAATATAAATAAATATATAAGTTATAAATTATAATAATACATACAAAACACTTGATCTTTAAATCTACTATCACACAGCGGGCGAATCATACCCTAAAATAAATAGCAACAACAACAACCACATAGCAAAACTTCTGACTTCTACAATAGCTTAGTACTTTACCGATATACCAAACACACGTCATATAAAAAGTCTAAAAAGTATGGTACGCTTTTTGCTTCCCTTTATTCCCACCAAAGACAAAGTCACTCTTTTATTCCTAACACCGAGAAATTAAAAAAAAAGACTAAAAAAGTATGCTACACTAAAAACTCCCCACTAGCGCCATCTACTTCGGTATAGCAAACGATCGGCATACCTAAGTCTATATCACAGACACAAGCCTAAAAGAACATTCCAAAGCACTTATCCACGATGGCCATCTGGTGGACGATAGCATAGTTACAAACCTATCGGCTAAAAGACAGAAAATTATCCTAGAAAACACCCAGAAAACCATAATTTAGCAAAGACACAATCCTAAATGGCTAAAAATGCAATAATCATTCAAAAAACCCCTAAAACTATGCTTTCAGCAAGGACACAATGCAAAATATAGCAAAGGCACAACCCAATTTTTAGCAAAGACACACTCCTAAATTTTATTCCCACTTATTCCCACTTTTCCTTTGTGCCAGAACCGCCATATAACCACTACTGTCTTCGCTTCAGTAGAAAAGTTCAGCTTGCGTCACATCCCAGCAAAAATCGAGCTTCCCTTGGAATCGAGAGCGGAATCCAGAGAGACGCTGGCAATCGATTCCTTTCTAGATTCTAGAACCCATTCTTTTTACATAGGCATGTCATTGGAGGTAGTGCATTACAATTAAGAGACTTAGAATAGCTTCTATAATGGCTTCCATTCATCGATTATATAACTACTTCTAGAAGAATTAAAAATAAATAAAATAAAGTTATTCGGTACATTTTTGTACATTTCGATACACATTTGTGTACCATTTCTATATATTTTATTTATTTACTAATTTATTTATTTGAAAGTAGCAACTTCAACTCATATTAAACATCCATGCTCAGCGGGATTTGAACCACGTCCTCAAGATTGTAAGGCAAACACTTTATCTTCTGCGCCACCGCGGACGTATCTCTCTGGTATAAAATCTTTGGTTTGAATAAAAATATGCGTCTTATTATTATATTTTTCCATTTTTCCATAAAAATATGCGTCTTATTTTAATATTTTTCCATTTTTCCATTTGTCACTGCATTCTTTATAAGAAAGAAAGAGAAAGCTTATGAGAGCTTCTTATTGCATTCTGTGGAATCCATAGAAGAATATGAAGAATCGCCATTAGCATTTTGGTAATGCATTATGGAATCAGTGATGAAACAAAGCCATTCCGAAATGTTGAAAAATTTTTGCTGGGATGTTATTCAATTCATGTATTTATTGATGATCATGTATTCTGATGATGTTATACACAAAACAATTTATACTTAACCACAAAACTAAAATCCTACACATTATATTTAAAGCTTTGTAAATGTAAACCTGTGGTAAAAGTTTAGCGACAAGAATTAGATTTATTATCGATAATAAAAATAAATACATCTGCCGAATTAACCACACCCTGTATAGCAAGCGCAATTTTTCCGTTTTTTTTTTCACTCTTCTTGATTGCATTTCAATTTCAGATAATATTTTCAAAGTGTTATTTTGAATACTTAAGTACACAATATGAATGAAATATTATAACCTGAAACACACATTAATTCACATGGAAAAGATGCGCGAGTTACGTTGCTCCTGCAACAGTTTGCCAAAAAATAAGATCTTTCACCTGGCTCCAACTGCCAGGAATACAAAACACGTCCGAGTGGTAGCTAAACTGATTTATTACTGATTTACAAAGTTGAAATTGATTAATAAGAATATACAATAAATGCTTAATAACTAATACTACAATACAATCATAATGTGTTTGTGCAATTGCCCAAATGCTTAATCAGCTATTTGGCTTGCACTTGATAACCCTGCGAACGGAAACAGGTATCCGGTCAAGATATCTATAACGCTAGAAAACTGCAGCGATGGCAAATAGTTCTGAGGTGTCTGCCCTTGGATGGCTGGGGTGAATGACTATGTCATAACTCCTCCCCCCTTATGGTAGAGCGAAGGCCACAGAGATTTTGATGTGGCTGGAGCGATTTCTGGACCCTGTACGATGTAGCTGATGATCTTCTTCCTTTTTGCTATGATGAAAGTTGATGTGATAAAGATGGCCATTAGTACTATTGCGGTGTAAGTGATTATTTGATTGTTGAATGTTATGTTGTTGGTTTGAAGTAGCATCTTTTCTTGTTGGATGTTTTGTAATTTTAGTTTTTCAAGTGATAGAACGTCCTTAGTTGAATTTGTGGTGATACTTGGGTCAGGTAATGGTAGCATATATGTTTGATCCCAGTATTCGGTTGTTGTGTCTTCATATGTGATGCCGTTAATTTGTATGCTGCAATCTCTGAATTGGATTAACTGGGTTCCTTTAGTTGTGAAGGATGTGTTGTCACAATTTGATTTTATGAGTGTTTCTGGTGTGTTTATTAAGAGAATGTTGCTGTGTTCTATTTGGATGATGTCTTGCTTCTTTCCAACGTCGTTCATGGGGCAATTAGCTTTTTCCTTGTTCATCAATTTTCCGACGCATTGTGACTGGTCTGAGGGTTCTTGGTGTTGTGGGGCTCCGCATAGATACATGTTTTCGATTTTGGGACAGATTTCAGAAAAATATTGAATCTCTTGCTCATTGTACATAATATATGGCTTAACATCAATTTCTAGGGTTTCATTGATTGGGAGTGTTATTAGGTGAAATAAGTTGTAGGATTCATTTGAAAGGACTGGGATTTGTATATTTAGTATGATTTTAGAGGAATTATAGTAAGCTTGTAATTTTATTATTTCATATAAATGTTCTTCTGATAATATATTAAATGATTTATTGTTGGTTATTTCAAAAATTTCTTGTAATTCTGAAAGACTTAATATAGATTTGGAAATTACACTTAATTTAGCAAGTGTGACTGTTTCTGCAATTTCGCTTAAATGATTCGTAAGCAGATCAATATTGTAATTGATTTGATTAATATATTGTTGTTCTTGTATTATGTCTTCAATGTCTTTAATTTTATTAGCATTTTTATTAATGAAATTTTCAATTTTTTCTTGTTCTTTATTTATGTGTTCTGTGATATTTGTGATTCTTTCCGATAATTTATGGTTGTACATGGAATGACTGTTAACAATATTGCTAATATTTATTGATCTTTCTTTTATGTTCTCAATTTGTTTGTTAATTGCAAATGCATCGTTTGCATCCATGATGCCTGTAATTGTTTTTATTACTGTACCTAGTCCGTTAATTATTCCGCGCTTTTGTCTTTTTATTGGTAATAAGAGTCTGTATTTTCTTTCTAATTCATTTAGCTTTAGTTTTGTTATTGCCATGGTATTCGTTGTCGATCCATATTTTTCGAACTTTTGTAGTGTACTGTAAATATTTACTATGTTTTTACCATATGTTTCTAAGTCTATTACGTGAAGAATGTTTCTATGGGTTATTATTTGTTTTGCTGTACCCAGGAAGTATGGAAGGATTCCTTGATTATTATTAAGGTTTTGGATTTGGATGGGCTGGGATGTGATTGAGGATATTCTGAAACTATTAAGAGGAGGAATCAACAAGATTGTGTTTTGTTTTCCTTATTCTAGCTTTAGAGCTGGGCCACAATACGGCAGCGACAGTGTCAGTGTTTCTCTCACCATGCAAACCTTATGGGAAAAAACACTGCCGAGTAGGGGAAAAATTATAGACTCTAGTTCGGCAGTGAGCAGTGAGTAGTGGGTATATGTACCTTCTGGCGCAACGTAGCGACTGCGCTGCCGTGAGGAGCGTGCGGAGTGTGCGGTGCTATGGTAGGCCGTGAGGTGCTATGGTAGCGACTGCGCTGCCCGGCGGAGCGTGCGGTGCGTGCGGTGCTATGGTAGGCCGTGAGGTGCTATGGTAGCGACTGCGCTGCCCGGTGGAGCGTGCGGTGCGTGCGGTGCTATGGTAGGCCGTGAGGTGCTATGGTAGCGACTGCGCTGCCCGGCGGAGCATGCGGAGTGTGCGATGCTATGGTAGGCCGTGAGGTGCTATGGTAGCGACTGCGCTGCCCGTGAAGTGCTATGGTTATGTGAGAGTGAGCGAGAGGGCGATAGTTTGAAGAAGGGGTGGGAGGAAGGAAGGGGAAGAAGGGAGGGAGGAAGGAATAGGAGGGAGGGAGGGAGGGAGGAAGGAAGGGAGGGAGGGAGGAAGGAAAGGGAGGGATGGAGAGGAGGGAGGAAGGGGAAGAGGAGGGACAGACGGACATACAGACGGACATATAGACAGACATACATACATATAGACGTACATACATACATATAGACCGACAGACATACATACATACAGACGCACATATAGACGGACATACATAGCTCGGCGTGCTGACTGTTGCGAGTGTAGTGTATTCCTCTGCCTTGATCTCTGCCCGCTTGCGTATCGTTTGTGGTACTTGAGATTTTTTGTTGTTGTTGTTCTGAATATGCGTAGCGTTGTTGTTGGAAAATATTTTTTAATTACTCTCATTTGATTGCTTTTCGTCATTTTGCTATGTGGTTGTTGTAGATTTAGTAAATGAGTTATGGACATTCCAAGTGGTCGGTTCGCTCGCGATCACACTTATTGTATGTACAATTATTTCAATCTCGGAATTGGAGTTGACATTTTCGGTACTTTCTGTTTACGAGTATTTTCTCATGGTCTGATAGACAGACGGACACACATACATACATATAGACAGACCGACAGACGGACAGACAAAGGGCCGAATAGACAGATGGACATACATACATATAGACGGACATATATACATATAGACGGACAGACATACAGACGGATATACAGACATATAGACGGACAGACATACAGACGGACAGACAAAGGGGTCGAATAGACAGATGGACAGTGAAACATACACAAATTCAATTCTTCATAACTTCAGTGTCATAGTTAGCTTGGAGATCAGCTTGAAGGCTAAAGTGGTTGGTGGGAAGAGGGAATGGGAAAGTGTAGGGTGGCAAAACGGACAGACAGACGGACAGACTGACAGACAGAGAGACATAGCGTCAGTGAACATGTACGAATTAAAATTCTTTTGTTTATTTTTGTTCTTGTTCGAGTTTGGCTTATGTTGTTTTGTATACGATTTATTCTTGCTGTCTTGTTTTATTTTTAGGAATAGAGACGCTTGTTAATGATATTGAAGTATAGACGAGAGGACGAGAGGATTGCGTAGGTAAACATAGGATGATCCACTTATTCTTTTTCTTCATTGTATAGCTTCTGTTAGAATAACCATTTGATATCCGTGCGAGAAGAGTTAATACAACAAATTTAGGGATTTTATACACATGAAGTAATATTTTGGTACATTTGCCTTAGGAATATGCTTGGGTATGCTATACTTGTTTTTCTTTTATTTAATCTAGTTTTTATTTTATTTCTTTTCGGGTGTAGATTTTTTTCTTGTTATGTAGGCACTAAATGAAGATTTCAAGTGAACTTTGGTTTGTAGCCTCATAGGTTATTACTAATATGGGTTATTTAATTTAATGGGTAGCTAATCTACCGATACACTTTTAAAGCACTTTCTGTATGAGTTTTGCTTGTGTTATTGTTGTAAGAGTTTGATTTATGTTGTTGTTGTTGTAGTTGTAGACGATTTATTCTTGCGGTGTTGTTGTTGTTTTTTATTTTTTTCTTAGGAGGAGAGAGGCATGCGGTCGATATTGAATTACTAAAATGCAGGGCTTAAGCAGTTAAATCTAGAATTTGTTCTTATGGTATTCTTATTTTAATTCTTGTTTTCTTTGCTGTAGGATAAGCATTTTAATTAATTGATAGTTAATTTTAGTGCCCGAGAAAGACACACATATTTTAATCGCTTATTATTTTTTTCTTATTTATTTTTATACTGAGACATTTAGAAAATGCTATGATTATATTTTGAATATGCTTATAGTTCATCAAATTCAATATGACTATATGACTATATGACTATATGGATTAATGAACATATGATGCCATGATTTTCCTTTCATTGTTCTTGTAATATATTTTTAATTTCAAGTTTCAAATAATATTTCTTTAACGCTAATTATTATTGCTTTTAGGTTTAAGAGATTTGTTTGATATGCTTTAGTTAGTTAATGAGCAATGGGTTAGTAAACATATCTTTGAGAACAGAGATATTGTTGTTTTGAAATTTTAGGAATATATTTGTGAGTACATTTTGTCTAAATTATAAAATTTTAGGAAACAAAGCCTGTTAACATTGAAGTGTAGACGTGAGAGGCTTGAGTTGGTAAAGCTAGGATGCCATTCTTACTCTTTCTCTTCTTTTCTTTTCTTTTTTCTTGTTCTTGCTCCTTTTTTTTTTGACAATACTATTATTATTGCTTCTTATTTTTTCTTTTTCCGCGTGTAGCCAAATCATAAGGTAGTCATATAATGTATAAGCAAATAGTCAATACGTTATTTATATATTCAACCTCACCGAAACAGTTAAGCATTCTTCAATTTAGCACATCTAACTCTAAATTTGAAAGAAAAGCCGGACAGACTAACAGAATGATAGAGGTAAAGGACAGGCGGATAGTGTAGATGTAGCGACAGAGGCAGATTCAAATGATGGGTAGTATTTTTGGTGGGACTATTCTTAGCGTATTCGGCACTTGTTGACATTGATAGAAAATATTATTATTCATTTATAATGTTTATTGTTTGTCGTAATTTTCGGATGTTGAATACATATGAGTAGAATTTGAACATATAAGAAGAGTTAAGTTAATATGCGTGTATCAGGTTGGTGTTGACATTTTAAGGCTAATCTAACAATAGACTGATGAAGCAGTAGAAGCGGTTTTGTAGGAGTTTCCCTTATATTGTTATTGTTGTAAGAGTTTGATTTATGTTGTTGTTGTTGTAGTAATAGACGATTTATTCTTGCTGTATTTTTGTTTTTTTAGGAATAGAGACTCATGCTGTTGATATTTAACTGATGACATGCTTGGCTTAAGCAGGCAAACCTATGATGCTATTTTTCTTCTTCTTCTTCTTTTTATTTGTTGCATAGATTCTGTTAGGAGAAGCATTTGATGTGCCTGTGAATTTTTATGTCGATGAAAGACACATATTATATTCGGTTATTATCGCTTATTATTTTTTCTTTTTTTTTTTTTTTGTTTTATACTGTCACATATAGAAAATGTTGAGTAGATTTTGAGCATGGCTATAGGTCATATAGTTGATGATGGATGATATGGTTTCATGAACATATGATGACATGATTTTCCATTAATTTGTTCTTGTAATATATTTTTAATTTCATTGTTTTAAATAATATTTCTTCAAAGCTTTTAGGTTTAAGAAAGTTGTTTGATCTGGTTTAGTTACTTAATGAGCAATGAGTTAGTAAACATATCTTTGAGAACAGAGATATTGTTGTTTTGAAATTTTAGGAATAAAGTTGTGATTACATTTTGTCTAAATTATTAAATTTTAGGAGGATTTCTTCTTAGTAGGATTTCTTCTTAACACTGAAGTGTAGACGTGAGAGGGTTGAGTTGGTAAAGCTAGGATGCCATTCTTACTCTTATTTTCTTTTTCTTCGTTTTTTTTTTTTTTCTTGTTCTTTTTTTTTACTATTATTATTAGTTCTAATTCTTTTTCTGTTCTTCTGCGTATAGCCGAACCATCAAAATAGTCATACCAAAGTTTAGCTTAAAACTATTAAAAACTATTACTAAAATTTAGCTTCTATACTATGACCAATGTTTAGTCTAAATGGTAACAACTACTTATTTCAATATTAAATATAGGGATTTATGTAGCTTAAATTATTTCTCTTGTAAAGAATGCTATTGACCCAACAAAATAGCTGCTTGATTGAAGCTTGACTACAACTTTTTATGCTTTCAAATCGACAATAAGAATTTTCTTTGACCAATAAAATCTGGCTTTTAGTTAGGGATCATTATATAGTCTATAAATAACCGAAAACGATATCTATATATTCGACCGCAGCGAGACACTTAAATACCCTACAACTTATGATGTCTAAGTATAACTTTGAATGGAAAATGCTAAGGTAGCGTTTCAACATATTAAACTCTAAATTTAAGGGAAACCTATAATTATTCAGAACAATAAAAGAAACATATTGATTTGTACACACACACAGGAATAGTGAACTCCTACATTTCTGTTAAATTTCATTCCAATAGCTTAATCAGTTCTAATGCGATCATGATTCCAACAGAGAGAAGAACAAGGCTAAATCTCAATGAATATCTTTTGCGCAATAAAATTTTCCATATCGTTCTTTTTAGAACATAAATTAAAAATCATTAAAGGGCATTTAACTCAAAATCCAACTCTAAATTAATAAGACGGAGAATTGAAATAGACATTAAAATTGAAATATAATGCAAATAGATATAAACACTACTTCTTACTATAATGAGTCGCCTATGGTTCGACAATGATAATAGAAACAATCTTTAGAAACCAACAACAAGGGACTTTGAGCGTAAGGAGCGTAAGGAGATCAGACTATAATCAATTCAAAAATAAATTAATAAAAAATGGATAGAAAACTCATTGAAACATCTACAGCATCGGTCTAGTAATTTTATTAGCCCAGTTGTGGATATCAGTATGATAACATAATTGTAATTCATAAACAAAAATTCATTCAAAATACACTAGCAATATATGTAACTCAACGAACTATTAGCGAGACAATCAATAAAAATTATACTAACTCCTAATAAAGGCAAGAAATACATAGTATTCATACAATACAATACAATTCAACAATTCACAAATTTTGTTTCTTAAGAAACCACATACGAAATAATAGACCACCATACCCACTACAGTAACACAAATATTTTTTTTTTAGCATCAAAATCTCTATAATATCCTCACAACACATTCACTGATACATTTATATCCACTTCCTATCAATAAAACAAATGAAATTATTACAATAACGCAGCTAGAATTAATAGAACTAATGAATGAAATTGAAATACTTACTTACTATTGCTTCAATAACAAAATATATAACTGGAAATATGAATATGTCTAGTCGCAAACAAATAAATGGGGATAGGGGAATGAAACAAACCATTTGAAAGAACATAAAAGCATCACCGCTAATCAATTTACAAAAATAAACATAAATATAATATATAAATCTAAAATCAAATAAATATTAAAATAGGTAAAAATAAATATGTACTGTAAGCATAAATAAATATAACGATATTAATTAAATAATAACATGTATAAGACACAGTTCACTACCACCGAATTCTATAAGAGAGCTCATTTGTTGGCCCTTCTAATCGCGAAAAGACTAAATTTAATATAGACAGTCCGAACGGACTAAATTTTATTAACATATATCTGTAAATTATATAAATGACAGTATGAGTAGTTGAAGTACATATTATTTTTAGATAAAAAACATTGGCTTCTTTACAAATTTTGAGACTGTTTTAAGTCAAAAACCAATAATTATATTCGATGACATAGCTAGAGGGAAGTAAAACAATATTCAAGAGTACTTTTGTATGGGCAGACGCAAATTTATTGATTGCTTTTTACTCATACCAACCATATACAAAAATTCCCAAGCATATGGTGCGCGATAATGCTAACATGATTATTATGTTTAAGCAGGATGATATGAATATGAAGCACATATACAATGATCATGCCGCAACAGATATGGCTTATAAAAAATTGATTAATGTATGCGGAGAATGTTGGAAAAATAAATATGGATTTCTTGTAACAAAGACAATAGAAGTAATAATGAACGATCTAAAATGGGATTTGATATATACATACATTCACTAATTCCCTGGTTACCACTATATTAATATTAGTATGATAACATTCAACTGAATGCATTTCATATACCTATTAAAAAAATTGGTAAAAAATGTTCTAAGATGTTCGAAAGGTGTTCAGAGCTGTTCAAAAGGTTTTCAAAAGGTGTTCAGAGCTGTTCAAAAGGTGTTCAGAGCTGTTCAAAAGGTGTTCAAAAGGTGTTCAGAGCTGTTCAAAGCTGTTCAAGAGCTGTTTAAAAGGTGTTCAAAGCTGTTCAAGAGCTGTTTAAAAGGTGTTCAAAAGCGGTTCAAAGATGTTCGAAGCTGTTCAAGAGTTGATCATAAGCTGATTGAAAAGTAATCAAGAGCTAATCAGAAAAAAAAGCAGATTTAGAGAATTAACTAGAAAGACATTTAGCCACATCACAAAACCTCTAAAAGAAATAGTCAAGCACTCCAATACAAATTATAATAAGGATAAGCATAACATTAAATACAATAAGGGACCGCTAAAAGTAAAAACAAGTACTCCAGGTAAAGCACGAAAAGTCGATTTCTCAAACGAAACCCTTATCAATAGTAATGACGATGAAGACGACGACTTTTTCACTCAAATGGAAGATGCAGAAGTGAACACATCAACCCATACAAAAAAATAATTAATAATAATATTAATTTTCTGAACTCGATACTGCAAGAGATGTTCAGAAATCTACTGAACACGGTCTATTCCGAATTGGAAGAGCAGAATGTGTTGGATACCACATATGAGCCATACAAAGGATCGGATTTTAAAGGCAAATCGGAAATAGCGCTTTACATAATAAAATAATAATAATATCCGATAATAGTTGGTAACTTACACCTAGATTGCTTCAATTATTATTAGAAGCATCAAATTATAACAAAGCAGACCATATTTCAAAACTATTTTACGTACCTACTAGTACTAACAAACATAATTTTAATAGAAATGAACAAGTAGCGGGAATTAAGGGCTTTTCAAACTCAATTGTTGGTTTGATGATAACATTTTTAAATTTGAGATTATTATAGGTGGGACATTTTCTTTGAGCCATACTCTAAAATCAACACACCTAAAATATAGTCCAATACATGGCTGAATCTAAACTGTAATCGATCAACCTAATCAACCGATCAACCTGATCAACCTAATCAGCCGATCAACCGATCAACCTAATCAACCGATCAACCTAATCAACCGATCAACCTGATCAACCTAATCAACCGTATCAACCTAATCAACCTAATCAACCTAATCAACCGTATCAACCTAATCAACCGATCAACCTGATCAACCGATCAGCCGATCAACCGAGCAACCGATCAACCTGATCAACCGATCATCCGATCAACCTGATCAACCAGATCAATCGATTGATCGGATGCTCGGTTGATCAGGTTGATCGGATGAACGGTTGATTAATCGGTTGATTAGGTTGATCGGCTGATCGGTTGATCAGGTTGATCGGTTGATTAGGTTGATACGGTTGATTAGGTTGATTAGGTTGATACGGTTGATTAGGTTGATCAGGTTGATCGGTTGATTAGGTTGATCGGTTGATTAGGTTGATCGGTTGATCGGCTGATTAGGTTGATCAGGTTGATGGGTTGATTAGGTTGATCGGTTGCTCGGTTGATCGGCTGATCGGTTGATCAGGTTGATCGATTACAGTTTAGATTCAGCCATGTATTGGACTATATTTTAGGTGTGTTGATTTTAGAGTATGGCTCAAAGAAAATGTCCCACCTATAATAATCTCAAATTTAAAAATGTTATCATCAAACCAACAATTGAGTTTGAAAAGCCCTTAATTCCCGCTACTTGTTCATTTCTATTAAAATTATGTTTGTTAGTACTAGTATCTATGTATGTAAAATAGTTTTGAAATATGGTCTGCTTTGTTATAATTTGTTGCTTCTAATAATAATTGAAGCAATCTAGGTGTAAGTTACCAACTATTATCGGATATTATTATTATTTTATTATGTAATGCGCCAGCGCTATTTCCGATTTGCCTTTAAAATCCGATCCTTTGTATGGTTTATATGTGGTATCCAACACATTCTGCTATTCCAATTCGGAATAGAGCATTGATTCAGTAGATTTCTGAACATCTCTTGCAGTATCGAGTTCAGAAAATTAATATTATTATTAATTATTATTTTTGTATGGGTTGATGTGTTCCCTTCTGCATCTTCCATTTGAGTGAAAAAGTCGTCGTCTTCATCGTCATTACTATTGATAAGAGTTTCGTTTGAGAAATCGACTTTTCGGGCTTTAGCTGGAGTACTTGTTTTTACTGTTAGCGGTCCCTTATTGTATTTAATGTTATGCTTATCCTTATTATAATTTGTATTGGAGTGCTTGACTATTTCTTTTAGAGGTTTTGTGATGTGGCTAAATGTCTTTCTAGTTAATTCTCTAAATCTGCTTTTACTAATTTTATATGCTTAATTTTTGTATTTCAATTTGTATCTAGTTTTTATTAGATCTTTTAATATTTTCTTTTCTCTTTCCATTTTAGCGATAGTAATATCAGATCAGGTATATGAGCTTTTTGATTAGCTCTTGATTACTTTTCAATCAGCTTATGATCAACTCTTGAACAGCTTCGAACATCTTTGAACCGCTTTTGAACACCTTTTAAACAGCTCTTGAACCGCTTTTGAACACCTTTTAAACAGCTGTTGAACAGCTTTGAACACCTATTAAACAGCTTCTGAACAGCTCTGAACACCTTTTGAACAGCTCTGAACACCTTTTGAACAGCTCTGAACACCTTTTGAACACCTTTTGAACACCTTTTGAACAGCTCTGAACACCTTTCGAACAGCTCTGAACACCTTTTGAACAGCTTTTGAACAGCTTTGAACACCTTTTGAACAGCTTTTGAACAGCTCTGAACACCTTTTGAACAGCTTTTGAACATCTTAGAACATTTTTTACCAATTTTTTTAATAGGTATATGAAATGCATTCAGTTGAATGTTATCATACGAATATTAATATAGTGGTAACCAGGGAATTAGTGAATGTATGTATATATCAAATCCCATTTTATATCGCCCAATTTTAGATCGTTCATTATTACTTGGATTGTCTTTGTTACAAGAAATCCATATTTATTTTTCCAACATTCTCCGCATACATTAATCAATTTTTTATAAGCCATATCTGTTGCGGCATGATCATTGTATATGTGCTTCATATTCATATCATCCTGCTTAAACATAATAATCATGTTAGCATTATCGCGCACCAAATGCTTGGGAATTTTTGTATATGGTTGGTATGAGTAAAAAGCAATCAATAAATTTGCGTCTGCCCATACAAAAGTACTCTTGAATATTGTTTTACTTCCCTCTAGCTATGTCATCGAATATAATTATTGACTTAAAACAGTCTCAAAATTTGTAAAGAAGCCAATGTTTTTTATCTAAAAATAATATGTACTTCAACTACTCATACTGTCATTTATATAATTTACAGATATATGTTAATAAAATTTAGTCCGTTCGGACTGTCTATATTAAATTTAGTCTTTTCGCGATTAGAAGGGCCAACAAATGAGCTCTCTTATAGAATTCGGTGGTAGTGAACTGTGTCTTATACATGTTATTATTTAATTAATATCGTTATATTTATTTATCCTTACAGTACATATTTATTTTTACCTATTTTAATATTTATTTGATTTTAGATTTATATATTATATTTATGTTTATTTTTGTAAATTGATTAGCGGTGATGCTTTTATGTTCTTTCAAATGGTTTGTTTCATTCCCCTATCCCCATTTATTTGTTTGCGACTAGACATATTCATATTTCCAGTTATATATTTTGTTATTGAAGCAATAGTAAGTAAGTATTTCAATTTCATTCATTAGTTCTATTAATTCTAGCTGCGTTATTGTAATAATTTCATTTGTTTTATTGATAGGAAGTGGATATAAATGTATCAGTGAATGTGTTGTGAGGATATTATAGAGATTTTGATGCTAAAAAAAAAATATTTGTGTTACTGTAGTGGGTATGGTGGTCTATTATTTCGTATGTGGTTTCTTAAGAAACAAAATTTGTGAATTGTTGAATTGTATTGTATTGTATGAATACTATGTATTTCTTGCCTTTATTAGGAGTTAGTATAATTTTTATTGATTGTCTCGCTAATAGTTCGTTGAGTTACATATATTGCTAGTGTATTTTGAATGAATTTTTGTTTATGAATTACAATTATGTTATCATACTGATATCCACAACTGGGCTAATAAAATTACTAGACCGATGCTGTAGATGTTTCAATGAGTTTTCTATCCATTTTTTATTAATTTATTTTTGAATTGATTATAGTCTGATCTCCTTACGCTCAAAGTCCCTTGTTGTTGGTTTCTAAAGATTGTTTCTATTATCATTGTCGAACCATAGGCGACTCATTATAGTAAGAAGTAGTGTTTATATCTATTTGCATTATATTTCAATTTTAATGTCTATTTCAATTCTCCGTCTTATTAATTTAGAGTTGGATTTTGAGTTAAATGCCCTTTAATGATTTTTAATTTATGTTCTAAAAAGAACGATATGGAAAATTTTATTGCGCAAAAGATATTCATTGAGATTTAGCCTTGTTCTTCTCTCTGTTGGAATCATGATCGCATTAGAACTGATTAAGCTATTGGAATGAAATTTAACAGAAATGTAGGAGTTCACTATTCCTGTGTGTGTGTACAAATCAATATGTTTCTTTTATTGTTCTTAATAATTATAGGTTTCCCTTAAATTTAGAGTTTAATATGTTGAAACGCTACCTTAGCATTTTCCATTCAAAGTTATACTTAGACATCATAAGTTGTAGGGTATTTAAGTGTCTCGCTGCGGTCGAATATATAGATATCGTTTTCGGTTATTTATAGACTATATAATGATCCCTAACTAAAAGCCAGATTTTATTGGTCAAAGAAAATTCTTATTGTCGATTTGAAAGCATAAAAAGTTGTAGTCAAGCTTCAATCAAGCAGCTATTTTGTTGGGTCAATAGCATTCTTTACAAGAGAAATAATTTAAGCTACATAAATCCCTAGTATTTAATATTGAAATAAGCAGTTGTTACCATTTAGACTAAACATTGGTCATAGTATGGAAGCTAAATTTTAGTCATAGTTTTTTAATAGTTTTAAGCTAAACTTTGGTATGACTATTTTGATGGTTCGGCTATACGCAGAAGAACAGAAAAAGAATTAGAACTAATAATAATAGTAATAAAAAAAGAACAAGAAAAAAAAAAAAAAAACGAAGAAAAAGAAAATAAGAGTAAGAATGGCATCCTAGCTTTACCAACTCAACCCTCTTACGTCTACACTTCAGTGTTAAGAAGAAATCCTACTAAGAAGAAATCCTCCTAAAATTTAATAATTTAGACAAAATGTAATCACAACTTTATTCCTAAAATTTCAAAACAACAATATCTCTGTTCTCAAAGATATGTTTACTAACTCATTGCTCATTAAGTAACTAAACCAGATCAAACAACTTTCTTAAACCTAAAAGCTTTGAAGAAATATTATTTAAAACAATGAAATTAAAAATATATTACAAGAACAAATTAATGGAAAATCATGTCATCATATGTTCATGAAACCATATCATCCATCATCAACTATATGACCTATAGCCATGCTCAAAATCTACTCAACATTTTCTATATGTGACAGTATAAAACAAAAAAAAAAAAGAAAAAATAATAAGCGATAATAACCGAATATAATATGTGTCTTTCATCGACATAAAAATTCACAGGCACATCAAATGCTTCTCCTAACAGAATCTATGCAACAAATAAAAAGAAGAAGAAGAAGAAAAATAGCATCATAGGTTTGCCTGCTTAAGCCAAGCATGTCATCAGTTAAATATCAACAGCATGAGTCTCTATTCCTAAAAAAACAAAAATACAGCAAGAATAAATCGTCTATTACTACAACAACATAAACCAAACTCCTACAACAATAACAACATAAGGGAAACTCCTACAAAACCGCTTCTACTGCTTCATCAGACTATTGTTAGATTAGCCTTAAAAATGTCAACACCAACCTGATACATGCTTATTAACTTAACTCTTCTTATATGTTCAAATTCTACTTATATGTATTAAACATCCGAAAATTACGACAAACAATAAACATTATAAATGAATAATAATATTTTCTATCAATGTCAACAAGTGCCGAATACGCTAAGAATAGTCCCACCAAAAATACTACCCATCATTTGAATCTGCCTCTGACGCTACATCTACACTATCCGCCTGTCCTTTACCTCTATCATTCTGTTAGTCTGTCCGGCTTTTCTTTCAAATTTAGAGTTAGATGTGCTAAGTTGAAGAATGCTTAACTGTTTCGGTGAGGTTGAATATATAAATAACGTATTGACTATTTGCTTACACATTATATGACTACCTTATGATTTGGCTACACGCGGAAAAAGAAAAAATAAGAAGCAATAATAATAGAATTGACAAAAAAAAAAAAAGAGCAAGAAAAAGAAAAAAGAAAAGAGAAAATAAGAGTAAGAGTAAGAATGGCATCCTAGCTTTACCAACTCAAGCCTCTCACGTCTACACTTCAGTGTTAAGAAGAAATCCTACTAAGAAGAAATCCTCCTAAAATTTAATAATTTAGACAACATTTAATTACAAAGTTATGTATTCCTAAAATTTCAATCAACAACAATATCTCTGTTCTCAAAGATATGTTTACCATCGCTCATTAACTAACTAAACCACATCAAACAAATTTCTTAAACCTAAAAGCAATAATAATCAGGTCTAGGGAAATATTATTTAAGACACTGAAACTAAAAATATATTACAAGAACAAATGAAAGGAAAATCATGTCATCATATGTTCATTAATCCATATAGTCATATAGTCATATTGAATTTGATGAACTATAAGCATATTCAAAATATAATCATAGCATTTTCTAAATGTCTCAGTATAAAAACAAAAAAGAAAAAAATAATAAGCGCTTAAAATATGTGTGTCTTTCTCCGACACTAAAATTAACTATTTCAATCAATTAATTAAAATGCTTATCCTACAGCAAAGAAAACAAGAATTAAAATAAGAATACCATAAGAACAAATTCTAGATTTAACTGCTTAAGCCCTGCATTTTAGTACTTCAATATCGACAGCATGCGTCTCTATTCCTAAAAAAAAAAAAATAAAAAACAACAACAACACCGCAAGAATAAATCGTCTACTACTACAACAACAACAACATAAATCAAACTCTTACAACAATAACACAAGCAAAACTCATACAGAAAACTGCTTCAAATTTGTATCGGTAGATTAGCTACCCATTAAATTAAATAACCCATATTAGTAATAACCTATGAGGCTACAAACCAAAGTTCACTTGAAATCTTCATTTAGTACTTACATAACAAGAAAAAAAATCTACACCCGAAAAGAAATAAAATAAAAACTACATTAAATAAAATAAAAACAAGTATAGCATACCCAAGCATATTCCTAAGGCAAATGTACCAAAATATTACTTCATGTGTATAATATCCCTAAATTTGTTGTATTAACTCTTCTCGCACGGATATCAAATGCTTATTCTAACAGAAGCTATACAATGAAGAAAAAGAATAAGTGGAACATCCTAGGTTTACCTACTCAATCCTCTCGTCTACACTTCAATATCTTTAACAAGCGTCTCTATTCCTAAAAATAAAACAAGACAGCAAGAATAAATCGTATACAAAACAACATAAGCCAAACTCGAACAAGAACAAAAATAAACAAAAGAATTTTAATTCGTACATGTTCACTGACGCTATGTCTCTCTGTCTGTCAGTCTGTCCATCTGTTTGTCCGTTTTGCCACCCTACACTTTCCCATTCCCTCTTCCCACCAACCACTTTAGCCTTCAAGCTGATCTCCAAGCTAACTATGACACTGAAGTTATGAAGAATTGAATTTGTGTATGTTCACTGTCCATCTGTCTATTCGGCCCTTTGTCTGTCCGTCTATATGTATGTCTGTCCGTCTATATGTCTGTATGTCCGTCTGTATGTCTGTCCGTCTATATGTATATATGTCCGTCTATATGTATGTATGCCCATCTGTCTATTCGGCCCTTTGTCTGTCCGTCTGCCTATATGTATGTACGTCCGTGTATCATCCGTCTGTCTATCAGACCATGAAAAATATTCCTAACCAGAAAGTATCGAACTTGTCAACTCCAATTCCGAGATTGAAATAATTGTACATACAATAAGTATGATCGCGAGCGAACCGACCACTTGGAATGTCCATAACTCATTTACTAAATCTACAACAACCACATAGCAAAATGACGAAAAGCAATCAAATGAGAGTAATTAAAAAATATTTTCCAACAACAACGCTACGCATATTCAGAACAACAACAACAAAAAATCTCAAGTACCACAAACGATACGCAAGCGGGCAGAGATCAAGGCAGAGGAATACACTACACTCGCAACAGTCAGCACGCCGAGCTATGTATGTCCGTCTATATGTGCGTCTGTATGTATGTATGTCTGTCGGTCTATATGTATGTATGTCCGTCTATATGTATGTATGTCTGTCTATATGTCCGTCTGTCCCTCCCCTTCCCCTTCCTCCCTCCCTCCCCTTCCTTCCTCCCACCCCTTCTTCAAACTATCGCCCTCTCGCTCACTCTCACATAACCATAGCACCTCACGGGCAGCGCAGTCGCTACCATAGCACCTCACGGCCTACCATAGCACCGTTTCAAGAACAAGAAAAAAGTTAAATATACTATTTAAAAAAAAAAAAAAAGTTAATCAAATATAAACAAATTTAACAACAATTAAAACTGAACAATATTAATTATTTACTATCAAGTGAAAATTCTGAAAAAGTTAAATATAGTATTTAAACGTTAATAAAATATAAACAAATTTAACAACAATTAAAAGAAAAGTGTTCTAATACAACATCCAATCTAAACAATCTAATCTAATCTAAAATAAGTGAAATATTTGCAACAAAAATAAAAATGAAGAGCTTCATATGCAATGTTTGCGGGCAGGAGTTCACTGCAATGCGCAGCCTCAAAAGGCATATTAAGAGTAAACACACCAATACAAACTTCTGTTGTGAAGAATGTGGTAAAAATTTCGTGCGACTAGACATCTGTCATGCGTAGACACACAAATTTGATTCACAAAAGACCCCACGCAACTTCATCATCATCAGCATCGCCATCAACGTCCGTAGCAGCACCATCATCATCAGCAACACCATCATCATCATCATCATCAACAGCAACACCATCATCATCACTAGCCGCAGCACCATCATTATCATCAACAGCAACACCATCATTATCATCATCAACATCTATAGCAGCGGCAGCACCTTCATCATCGACATCAAGAGCAGTATCATGGCTACCAGTTAAAACTAACGAGAACGTTCGTTGTCCAAATTGCAATGAAGATGTTTCTCGAAGAGACTGGAATCATCACATCAAAACGTTGAAGCATAAGAGGAATTGTTGGATTCCCATAAGTGGTGGTGGACTGAAATGCATAAGATCATCTTTCCGGAATAGAATTCAAACCCTGATATTCCAAAATGAGGATGAGGGTCTTGTCATTCCGGAAAAGTTTTTTGAGAAGGCTCAAAATATATTGGTCAAAGAGCTATTAAAAACATTAGAGAAGCATGCATCATATAAGTTCAACATGCAGCTGTATGCTGAATATTTTAAAGTGGTGGATGATGATGAAATGGTGGTGGAGATGAAATCGTTTCAAACCAAAATGATTTTGGTGCAAAAATATGAAGATCTACCTGCGATATACAATGATATGTGCCAAGAGATCAGCTCCAAAATGGGTGAGTTCCAGGAACGGGACAGCGGATGGTCTCTACTGAAAATATGTCACGTAGAGGTGAATATTAATAGGTATCGACCGTTGAAGGGATCGTCATATATCGCACTACCCAAATCCTTGCAGGAAAAGCACGCCTGCATCAATGTTCAAAATGACGATCCCTACTGTTTCAAATGGGCGATCATCTCAGCTCTGAGACCCACCGAAAACAATCCCCAAAGACCGCAAAATTATAATGTGGAGAACATTGGAGCTGATCTCATAGCACTGGATAATGGTGCTAAAGTGGATTTTAAGGGATTGGCGTTCCCCATGCCAATAAATGACATCGATCATTTTGAGAAACAGAATCCAACAGTGAGTGTCAACGTCTTCGGATTCGATGAAGTTTCGGGCAACATCGAGGGACCTTATCATTGCACAAAGCAGGAAAAGGTGCAGCATATAAACCTGTTGCTGTTGCAGGAAGGAGAGCGGTTCCATTATGTATGGATTAAAAATATTTCAAGGTAATTATAATTATATCACGATTTAAATTTTTTTTTATATTAAATATAAATTTTTTTCCAACTAATTGTATTTTTCTTTTAAACATTAAACAGACTCATACGCAACCAACAAACACATCACCAACACAAGGCATTCTTATGTAACAGCTGCCTGCAGTACTCTCACAATGAGAGTACTCTACTACAACACAAGATTATATGTGGGAGGACTGTTGCAGAGATGCCTGCAATAGAAAAGGCGGTAATTAGTTTTAAGAATTATGAACGTAGTTTAGACGTACCATTCGTTGTCTATGCAGACTTCGAATGTGTACTTAGTAGCATAGATTTAGATTTAGCTAGTAATACTCGTAATATTAATAAGCATATACCAATAGCCTTTAGTTATTATATTAGTTGTAAGCATGATAGTAAGTTAAATAAATTTAAAATTTATTCGGGAGAAGATGCCCCCACAAAATTTTTAGAATATTTAGTTAGTGATATAAGATATATTTATAATAATTATTTAAGTGTAGTTAGGCCAATGAACTCCTTGTCCAATGAAGAGGTAAAACTCCAAAAAGACTCCAATTCTTGTCATATTTGCGAACAAGAATTGGGGGCTGATAGAGTGGCAGATCATTGTCATTTAACTGGAATATACAGGGGGCCGGCACATAACGAATGCAATTTAAAATTTCAAATTGCAAAGTTTGTGCCTGTATTTTTCCATAATTTTTCTGGTTATGACTGCCCCCTCTTCATTAAAGAATTAAACTTATTTGAGGGTGATATAAATGTTATCCCCTTAAATAAGGAATTGTATGTATCCCTTTCCAAACGTATACAAGTAAGGGAAAAGAAAACAATCGAAATCAGATTCTTGGATTCTTTTCGGTTCATGGCATCGAGTTTGGATGCATTAGCGCAAAATTTGTCATCAAGTGATTTCAAAATAGTGCGGCAAATGTATCCAAACGATGATGAGTTTGCATTACTAACAAGAAAAGGCGTATTCCCTTACGAATACATCAACTCGGTCGATCGTCTGAAGGAAACCTCTCTTCCTACTCAGGATGAATTTTTCAGTCATTTGACAAATAAGACTTGTTCTACTGAGGATTATGAACACGCGGTTAAAGTATGGCAACAGTTTAAATGTCGAACACTTGAAGATTACATGGTGATATATTTGAAAACAGATGTTTTAATCTTGACTGACGTTTTCGAAAATTTTAGAAAAGTGTGTCAAAAAATTTATAATCTTGATCCTTGTCAATATTACACAGCTCCAGGGTTATCATGGGAGGCAATGTTGAAAACAACAAAGATAAACCTGGTGCAAAAAAGTATTCGAGGCGGCATTGTCCAATGTAGTACAAGGCATTCCAAGGCAAATAATAAGTACATGATGGGGTACGATAAAAGTAAACCATCTACATATTTAACTTATTTGGATGCCAATAATCTGTATGGATGGGCAATGTCGCAATATTTACCTTATGGGGGATTCGAATGGGTGGAAAATATTGAGCAATTCAACGTTTTCGAAATTCCATTCGATTCTCCCATCGGATACATACTCGAAGTAGATTTGGATTACCCACAGGCTCTACATGATGCGCATAATGATTTACCATTTTGTGCTGAGAATAAAGCTGTGGGTAATTCAAAATCTAAAAAGTTGATTACTGACCTAACCAACAAAACTCGCTATGTAATTCATTATAGAAATCTTCAGCAATGTATAGAAAATGGTATGTTGTTGAAGAAAGTACATAAAATATTGAAATTTAAGCAGTCTTGTTGGTTAAGTGAGTATATCAATCTAAATATCCATCATCGCAGTTTAGCAAAGAATACGTTCGAAAAGAATTTTTTCAAATTGTTAAACAATGCGGTGTATGGGAAAACAATGGAAAATGTAGATAAACGAAAAGACATCAAAATAGTGACCGACTGGGAAAGTAAGGGAAGGCGATTAGGAGCCCGAGCGCTAATAGCCAAGCCCAACTTTCACAGCTGTACTCATTTTACAGAAGACATTGTTGCCATCGAGATGTCTAGGGTCCGTACGGTTTACAACAAACCAATATATTTAGGTTTTGTTGTACTCGAGTTGTCAAAGTGGAAGATGTATGACTTCCATTATAGTTATATGAAACCCAAATTTGACAACTTGAGGTTAAACTATATGGACACCGATTCGTTTATCTATACCATCGAGACAAATGATTTCTATAGGGATATTCGGAATGACATCGAACGTAAGTTTGATACATCTGAATATCCCGTAGATAATCTGTATGGTTTCCCCCTTAGAAATGCCAAAGTCCTTGGTATGATGAAGGATGAGAATAAGGGGGAAATTATGCAAGAGTTCATTGGCCTTCGATCCAAAATGTATTCAATAAGTATAGCAAATAACATAGTCATTAAGAAAGCCAAAGGCGTCAAACAATCAGTAGTAAGTAATTTAAGTTTAAGCAATTATAATGACTGTCTAGTTAATAAGAAAATAATTTATGGTGATATGTATATATTTAGATCTAGGATACATGAAATATATACCCAACTAGTTCATAAGATAGCATTAAGTTCTAGTGATGATAAGCGTTTTATTAGAAATGATAGTATAAACACATATGCGTGGGGGCATTATAAAATAGATTTAGAATTAGAGTTAGATATAGATGAAGATATATTTATGGATATAGAATATTAAATATAACTATTATAAAAAATAAATAAGAAAAAAAAAAATTTGTAAATAGATTTAAGAAAAAGCATTTATTTTCAATCAAACTTAATTAATTAAATGTATAATATATTTTAAAAATTCAAATTGATGTGTTTTATTTATGGATGTAAGATAAAGTTTCGGAGTAGGATTGCATTTTCTAGTGCACAGCAACCATTATGAGAATGGCATATTCTTTGCAGTAAGTATGTATCTCTAAGAGTTTCCAGATTCTCGCAGCCAAATTCTTCTACATTGAATACAGGTTTCCCCAAGATTTCTTCAATCCATTTCGATTTTTCAACTCCCTTCACATACATATACACGTTTATGTTTAATATTTAATTTCAAGAAATTCTCAACGCTATTAAAAGAGATAGATCCATCGTTCCAACGAAATCCATGATGATTGTGATACAGCCAATTCGCCTGCTTTTTATATTTTAAAGATAAGTCCCTAAATTCAAATGGTGGTTTGATGATAAAGTTTTGATATTCACTAAAGCTGAAGGTTACAACTCTTTAACTATAAACTCATTGAAATTTCCTTTGAAACCCTGCACATCCAATGTTACAAATTTTTGTTGTTCCATTTCACTTAGACAACTTTTTTAATTTCGCCGGTCACTGGAGTGTATTCAATCAACTTATCGTGTATAAGTATACAATAAGCTGATGTATTGGCCGGAATATTCGTTGATGTTTTAAATTCAATTCGAATATCAATTGGTCCAGTTTTTATCGCTTCGTTTTGATGAGTTACATCCACCATTATTATCGGAGCTGTATCTTTAAAGTCTTCAGGTAGCAACAGAGGTTGGGAATCGCGTGCAAAGTAGTTTTGTTGAAATTTCAAATACATATCATAAAGCAGAGCATAACGATCACGGTCAAAATTCAGATTGAGATCATCATAGGGATATGTATTAGAATTTAAGTGTACTTTTACATCGGTTAGATGGCAATATTGAAATTTTTGATTTCGTCGAAAGGCAATAAGTATGAAGCGTGATGATTGTTTCCTTGAGTGAGTACCGGATTGAAATGACAATCCCAACTACGGAATGCCATTAATAAAGGTTTTCCACTTTGGATCGTTTGAAAGAGTTGTAGTTTTGCAAAATCAGCCAACTGTACATGAGGAATTTTCCATGTGATATTAGTTATTGTTAATTTTATATTTTCGGTGGCAACAGTTGAATAAACAGCATTTTCATCGGATTTCGATCTCAGTAGTATAAGTTCATGTTTAGAATTTAAAATAATTTTGTTAAAGTCTTCAGCAAATCCCAATAGCATTTTCAATGGTACACAAAAATTAAAATATCCCTTCTTTATTTCAAGTTCATTCTTTGAAAACCATCCAGCATTTGTGAGGATGTTACTTTGATTCGAATTTAATGAGACATAATTTTTTACTGTTGTAGTTACACCCAAGTGACGCGTACGATCGATCTCTAATCCATTAACTTCATAGCGAATTTCATCAAACATGAATGCAACACAATTGTTTTTTAATCTTACATTGGCTGTTGCGCCTCCATTTTCTAAGGTAACTGTACCTTCAATGTAAATTAAACTCTCACTGGGTAGAAGGTAAAGATCTTGATTTTGAACGGCTATCCGTATCTCGTCATTGCTGTTATATGATTGTAAATATGGTGAATAGCTATGGTATTCCTTTTTAATAATACTGTTATCGTAGAGCGGTGTTTGTAAAACATCAAGTATTTGACTCATTTTAATTTCAGTTTGTCTTTAGATTTAAGCCCAAAGATTTTAGAAACTCTTTATTTTCAAATGACAGCTTTTTACGTTGTAGAGCGTTTTGAGTTGTTTGCGACTTTGACGACCTTGTCAGTTCAAATGGTAAAGAAGAAGTGACTGTAGTTGCAGCTGGGTATGCGCTTTTATTATACACAATCATTGCTCTTGCGGTTTTAGGTGAAGTCTGAGTGTTATTGTTTCTCCGCAAAAATTAATTAGATTACCGTTTTGGTCAACGATTTTCACAGTAATTGAACTTATCTGTCTGGTGGTTACTGGCAAATAGATTACATTTTTAGGGATCTCGTCTATTTTATAGCCAGGACTAACATTTAATGCAAACATATGGATTGTATGAGCTGGTATGTTGTTAATGTAGGCGCCGCTAATTATGTCGCACTCAATGTGTATTGCGTTTATTTTCGTTATATACACGGGTAAGTCTGATGTATGCAGTTTTCCTGCTTCCAATACTTTTTTACTGAATCCCAATAGTGAACCAATGGTGCGTTCCTTATTAAAGAAAATGTTATTTTTACTGGATCCTACGACTGCTTGCAGTGTATTGGGGTTGGCGGCTATTTCCACTTTCTCATGTGGATCTATACTAAAATATTTATTTTGAATAAACTCAGCAATGTCGTCAAGCTCGTATGAACCAACAGGAATCTCAATGCTATGATCACCAATGTGAAATAAATTATTTTCGTAATCAACATTCGGTATAGTGTGATAACTATGAAAGTCTACGAGACCACACACATACTTTCCCTCTAAATCTATGGGCGGAAAATAATTAGCCGATAAAATGGATTTATTTCCACTTAAAGTAAGAGTTATTGACATCTTGGAAGTTGGTTGAGTAATGAAATGAAAAGTCAGATGCAATCTTTTTTATTTACAATTTTTTAATAATAATAATAATGTTATTACTATATGAACAATATATTTAAAAAAAAAAAAATATATTTATTACAATTTTATAAAATTTCATTTTTATCGATCCAAGAATTATGATCATTGCTAAATCCTAGCCACTTGACAAAAATTTGTCTGCCTTTAGTTTTAAGAACTTTTTCCACGAGATAAATGCTGGGATATTTTGTTTTCAATAGTTCACTTTCGTAGAATCCTCCTCTAATTGGATTCCCTTGATAGTCTTCAAGAATGTACGTTGTTGGGTTTGTAATTCTTATACTTTTAATTTTGAATATTTCTGTTGTCCAGTTCGGTGTATAGCCTTTCTCAAAAATGTGTTTATATTTACTTATACGCACATAATCTCCTATCCGAAACTTTGGCTTTCTAAATATTTTCAAGTTGTTGTAGGCAGTATCTAATAATAACTTTTCATTTGCTCGATTCACTTCAATTGGAGCCATATTAATGATTCGATGCTTTTTATGATTGTATTCGTTGATCAAACTTTTGTACTTGTCAATCCATCGATATGATCCATGATAGCTAAATTCCTTCCACATCATCTGCTTTAACGTTCTATTAAAACGTTCAACAATTGACGCCTTTAAAACACTGTACGAAGAATAATGGTTGATGTTGTATTTTTTCATTAAATTTTGAAATTTTCCGTTGAAGAATTCTTTGCCGTCATCGGTTTGAAAATTGCTTGGTTTTCGTCTTAAATCGAGTATGGATTTCATAGCTTTAGTAACATCAATAGCGTTTTTAGATTTTAAGGGTACAATCCAGCCATATTTCGAGAATGTGTCTATTACAGTTAGAAGAAAGCGGTATCCATCATTATATGTAGAATAACTACTCATTTCCACTAAATCTGCTTGCCAGAGATCATCTATTCCCTTGGTTATTACTCGCCTTCGCTTAAAGTTCTTACGAGCTTGTCTGTGAAGCTCCTCTACTAAACCTCTCTTCATAGACATATCAGGGTTTTTATTCATTTTTGTATTTCCTGAAGCATTTTATCTTCTAATGCAACTTTGGATTTTCGGGTCTCCTCGATGATTTTCTCTTCTATTTCAGCTATTGATTTTCCTTTTTTTAGTTCTTCATTTACGAAACTTGTGAACCGCTCAAGCCCTTCGCTTATATCATCTGCATAATTCTTGTTATTACTGTCGACGTGTTGTTTCTTGTTTTGGAGTTTTACATATATTATTTCAACGACTTTAAGTATTCTTTTGCCTAGTATATCGATTTCGCTGTTAAAATAAGCCCTTATCTCAGTAGTACTATTTACAACAAGTGACTGAAGATTTTGTTTGACTTGCTTAATATCGTTTTCTTCTTTAAATTCAACCTTTATCTGTTTAATACTATCTGCAACAAGTAATTGATGATTTTTGTTAACTTTTTCAATGTCTTTATCTATTTTTTCCTTTACCAATGAGTTCTCTGCTTGAATTTGCATGTGAGTCTGTTTGATTTCTTTGTAAATATTTTGCTTTAGTAAATTGTTTTCTCTTTGAAATTCCACTTTGATTCGATTCATACTATCTTCAACAAATAATTTTGTTACTGCATCATTGTCTTCGACAGGAGCATTAATATTTCTTAACCGTTTCAATGGAGATTCAAGTCATTTTATCATTGTCCCAATTGAATCCCAAGGCTCTTGTAAAATTTCTTTTTAATTTATTGTTTAATGACTTCTCTATGGAATAATGACCGAACTTGTCGACGCTCATTTTACAATTATATATACATATTTATGGAAATTGTGGTTATTTATATGATGATTATACAATTAGCTACCCTAAGTTCTTCGAGTATTGAAACTATTTCGTTGTTGTGATTGGTGTGTCCTGCAGATTGTGATGATACTAATAGCCTTAACCTATCTACCAACTCATTTGGATCATCCCAATATATGTATATAGTTTGGTTGTCCTTGTTAACACTCATTAAACCGCTTCCCTTAGTTTGATTTTGTGAGGTAGTCAATGGAGTTATATCACTGAATAATGGCTTTATGATGTCGGTGTATTTGAAGGCTCTGCTTCCCTTTGCTCGTGCATTGCTGTTAAAATTAAGTTTGTGAGCACTAGTATTTACTAAAATACTTTTGTACGCTTGTAGATCTTTATCGTCATATTTTGATGGTTCTTTGCTGAATAATAATTGAAGGAATCCGGGTGTAAAGTTCCAACTATTATCGGATATTATTATTTTATCATCGCGTAATGTGAAAGGGCTATTACCGATTCGCCATTTACCATCAGTTCCCCTGTATGGTCCATATGTGGTATCCAACTGATTCTGTTGTTGTAAGTCGGAATAGACCATTGATTCAGTAGATTTTGGATCGTCGCTTGTAGTATCGAGTTCAGAGAATAATTTTGTTTCGCTTGATTTATTCACTATATCTTCTGCATCTTCTATTTGAGAGAAAAAGTCGTCGTCTTCTTCGTCATTACTATTGATAAGAGTTTCGTTTGAAAAATCGACTTTTCGTGCTTTAGCTGGAGTACTTGTTTTTACTTTTAGTGGTACCTTATTGTTTTTAATGTTATGATTATCCTTATTATAATTTGTATTGGAGTGCTTGGCTATTTCTTTTAGAGGTTTTGTGATGTGGCTAAATGTCTTTTCTAATTCATTCTCTAAATCTGCTTTTCCTAATTTTATATTCTTAAATTTCTGTTTTAATATGCGTCTAGTTTCGATCAAGTCTTTTAATATTTTGTCATCCATTTTAGCAACAACATACAATATATCAGATCAGCTTTTAAACAGCTCTTGAACAGCTTTGAACGCCTTTTAAACAGCTCTTGAACAGCTTTGAACACCTTTTAAACAGCTCTTGAACAGCTTTGAACACCTTTTAAACAGCTCTTGAACAGCTTTGAACACCTTTTAAACACCTTTTGAACAGCTCTAAACACCTTTTGAACAGCTCTAAACACCTTTTGAACAGCTTTGAACACCTTTTGAACAGCTTAGTTATATCAATGTTATCAGTTGAAAGCTAAGTAGCATACTAATATGAATATAATGGTATCCAGCCATATTAAAGGTGAATGTACATATGTATCAAATCCCTTTCTATAACGTCCACTATCAATTGGATCGTCTTTGCTTATTACAAGAAATCCATATTTATCTTTCCAACATTCTCCGCATATATTAATAAATTTTTTATAAGCCATATCTGTTCCGACATGATCATTGTATATGTGCTTCATGTTCATTTCATCTTGCTTAAACATAATAATCATGTTGGCATTATCGCGCACCATATGCTTGGGAATTTTTGTATATGGTTGGTATGAGTAAAAAGCAATCAATAAATTTGCGTCTGCCCATACAAAAGTATTCTCGAATGTTGTTTTACTTCTCACAAGCTACATCATCGAATATCATTATTGAGTTGGTTTTTGATCATCTGGCTTAAGCACTTCGTCGTTCTCGGAAAACGTAAAGAATCCCATATTTTGAATTGGTTTTATTAACCGTTTTAGATATTCATATTTCGGTTGGTATAATGATTTTGAGTACAAATATATGTTTGCAAACTTTAGTCCATTTGGGCTTTCTATTAAACTCAACATGACATTAGTCTTTCCACAATTTGAGGGTCCTACAATAAGACATCGAATTGAATTCGGCAGGAGGGAACTGTGTCTGGATTTAGCCACATTATTAGTAACAAGGTCCATATTTTTCACAGTAATATTTTTGTCTTGCTTGACGAACCGCATTTTAGCTTATGATATAAATAAGCAATAATCACACCTTTATATTCATTTATGTATGTATATCGAAACAGTTCAATTGGAGAGTTATATAAAATGGTCATCCTTTATAAAAATAATTTCAGTCTATATCAACCAGTAATTGGAAGAGGTCTTTTAAATAAAGCTATAAATTCTCTACCAGTTGAACTTCATTTACCAGGCTATCAATTTTGTGGCCCAGGAACTAAACTAAAAGAACGCTTAGAAAGAGGTGATAAAGGAATCAATCCACTGGACGCTGCATGTAGAGAGCACGACATTGCTTATAGTAATACACAGAACTTGGATGACCGTCACGAAGCAGATAAAATATTAGCTGAAAAGGCGTGGCAAAGAGCAAAATCAAACGATAGTAAATATAGTGAGCGAATAAACGCATGGTTAATAGCCAAAGCAATGAAAGCTAAAGTCAAATTCGGTATGGGGAACGAGCTAAATAAGAACCTTAAGAAAATAAAGAAAAAGGTGAAAAGATGCTGTGCAAAGAAAATTTTTACAAAAACTGTTAGAAATGCATTGAAAATTATCAAGCAACGTAAACCAGAAGATATCCCTAATGCTATTAAATTGGCGCAAGGTGTAATCAAAAAGTCTTTTGGACGTAAAAAATCCCTGATAGATATTCCACGTGTTATACCTATTCCCAAAGTAGGAGGTTTTCTACCACTAGTACCAATTTTAACAGCTCTTGGTGCCGTTGGTGGTTTAGCATCTGGTGGTGCTGCAATCGCGAAAGCAATTAATGAAGCCAACTCTGCAAGAAAACAATTGAAAGAAGCAAATCGGCATAATCAAACTATGGAAGCAATTGCTATTGGTAAAGGCTTGTATCTTAAACCCTACAAAAAAGGATTGGGATTATATTATAGTCCTCAACCAAAAAACTTTTGAAGAAGCTACCCAACAGAGCCCTCACAAATATCGATCTAATGAAATATACAAAGAATCTACCACACTTTCGAGGTATTTTTATGTTAGATACCTTACCAAGGCATCCTCATCAACAAGAATCTGGTATCGTTAATCTTGATACATCTGAGGGTCCTGGTACTCATTGGGTAGCATATTATAAAAATAAGAATCGAAAGGAATATTTTGATAGTTTTGGAAACTTGCAACCACCGTATGAAGTAATCCAATACTTGGGTGATGGAATACGTTACAACTATACTCAGCATCAAGATTATAATTCATTTAACTGTGGTCATTTATGTCTAAAATTTCTTTATAATTTAATTTTTAGGAAAAATAACGAATAAAGTTTATTAAAATGAAATCAAATTGTGTTTTATTTATGTGTTTAGTATATAATACATACTATTATTAATTTTATTATAAGGTATATTTGATTTTGATGATGATGATGATGATGACGGTGATGATGAAGAGCTATTCCACTCCTTATCTGATTTAAATGGATTTTTCACCACTGCATACTGCATCTTCTTTGTCCAAGATTCTTTCATTGTAATATCTTTCTTCTTATCCATTTTGTTGTGGTTGGAATTCTCTCTTTCTCTCTCTCTCTCTCCGTGTCCTCTAAGTTCTAGATATAAACTAAACTAAAAATTTAAATTTCTTGTCATAAATACTATTTTCTTTGGTTGCATATATCCAGTTGTAGTTCATCTTTCGATCGGTGCAGTTAAGAGCTCCTCAGTTTATAGTGCTACCTACCAAGAAAATTAAGAAACAACAAATTCGAAAATGAATCTAAAACAACGTCAAGGATCATCATCTTTTTCCGTTGCTGCTATGGACGACTTCAATCAGAACAATTGTGTCCAAAAACCCATATTAGCAGTTAAAGATATGGAGCCGAACAAATCGTATTCAATTAAAAATGTACGGAAAACGAAAACAAAGTATGGAGTGCGAGTTTTAATGGAGAATGTCATTTTTCTACCGCAAAGATTTAACAACATCAGCGATGAGACAATAGAAGAATTCTCAAACGGAGCTTACTATTTGTGTAAAATAATGAAGGAAGATACTGACGACTTTCGCTTGGAGGTTCTGGTTGACTTTCCCTTAACACAAGCAATGTATTATCAAATGTGAAAACTTTGTATAATAAAATGTTATAAAAATAAAATATAATTTATGTCTTAAAAAAATAGATTCTTCTTTTTTATTTTTTCAATATAGAATATAATAGCATTAATTTATTGATTCGTAAGATTTTATTCTCCAACATATAGCACGCACACGTATCTGGTCCATCCAAACATGTATCCGAAGACCAACAGCAAGATTTATAGTGATTTCCATGATTGGATTCTAATATTTCTTGATGTTGATAGCAGCTTAATTTTTCGTAGCAGTTCAGCATTTCATCCAAATGCTCATCAAGTAAACAGTCTACTACAGATTGAATTAATTTTAGTCGTGAACCAGATCCAGCGTTTGTTTACATTATGATTCCATACAAAAACAAAAATTTCTAAAAGTTCGTTGAGAAAAGAAAAAAGAGCAACAACAACGACATGGCAAAACTACTACGCAGCCAGCTGCATTTGCATCCACCACCCATCTGTACTGAACATAAACAATACTCCTATTAAAAACATTTTGAGTATCCCCATATTCTCCAGTCGATTATTCCCATTATGATTCTAATTTACGACTTTTTCTTCCGAGAAATATTTTGTAAACAGAAAGTATCGAAAATGTCAACTCCAATTCCGAGATTGAAATAATTGTACATACAATAAGTGTGGTCGCGAGGTAATCGAACACTTGAAATGCCCATAACTCATTTACTAAATCTACAACAACCACATAGCAAAATGACGAAAAGCAATCAAATGAGAGTAATTAAAAAATATTTTCCAACAACAGCGCTACGCATATTCAGAACAACAACAATATCAAGTACCACAAACGATACACAGGCGGGCAGAGATCAAGGCAGAGGGGCACGCCACACTTGCAACAATCAGCACGCCGAGCTATGTATATACATATGTCTGTCTGTCCGTCTATATATGTGTATGTCCGTCTGTCTGTTCGTCTATATATGTGTATGTCCGTCTGTCTGCCCGTCTATATATGTGTATGTCCGTCTGTCTGTCCGTTTTGACACGCCCACTTTTGCACAATGGTCCATATAACACATCCCCCTGAATTAACCAATCAACGAGAATGATGCACACATCATGATTACAAGTGTGACATGGCCCGCTCAAAGCAGCGCTTCAGTCTACAGGCAGAAGCTATCTCCTTCTCACTCCCTCCCACTCTCCAGGCAGCGCACCGCACGCTCCAGGCAGCGCACCGCACGCTCCAGGCAGCGCTCCTCACGCTCCAGGCAGCGCACCGCACGCTCCAGGCAGCGCAACGCACGCACCGCCGGGCAGCGCAGTCGCTACGTTGGGCCAGAACCGCCGTATACCCACTACTCTTTTGAACACCTTTTGAACAGCTCTGAACACCTTTCGAACATCTTAGAACATTTTTTACCAATTTTTTTAATAGGTATATGAAATGCATTCAGTTGAATGTTATCATACTAATATTAATATAGTGGTAACCAGGGAATTAGTGAATGTATGTATATATCAAATCCCATTTTATATCGCCCCATTTTAGATCGTTCATTATTACTTGGATTGTCTTTGTTACAAGAAATCCATATTCATTTTTCCAACATTCTCCGCATACATTAATCAATTTTTTATAAGCCATATCTGTTGCGGCATGATCATTGTATATGTGCTTCATATTCATATCATCCTGCTTAAACATAATAATCATGTTAGCATTATCGCGCACCATATGCTTGGGAATTTTTGTATATGGTTGTTATGAGTAAAAAGCAATCAATAAATTTGCGTCTGCCCATACAAAAGTACTCTTGAATATTGTTTTACTTCCCTCTAGCTATGTCATCGAATATAATTATTGGTTTTTGACTTAAAACAGTCTCAAAATTTGTAAAGAAGCCAATGTTTTTATCAAAAATAATAGCTACTTCAACTACTCATACTGTCATTTATATAATTTACAGATACATATATGTTAATAAAATTTAGTCCGTTTGGACTGTCTATATTAAATTAAGTCTTTTCGCGATTAGAAGGGCCAACAAATGAGCTCTCTTATAGAATTCGGTGGTAGTGAACTGTGTCTTATACATGTTATTATTTAATTAATATCGTTATATTTATTTATCCTTACAGTACATATTTATTTTGACCTATTTTAATATTTATTTGATTTTAGATTTATATATTATATTTATGTTTATTTTTGTAAATTGATTAGCGGTGATGCTTTTATGTTCTTTCAAATGGTTTGTTTCATTCCCCTATCCCCATTTATTTGTTTGCGGCTAGACATATTCATATTTCCAGTTATATATTTTGTTATTGAAGCAAAGCAAGGTAAGTAAGTATTTCAATTTCTTTCATTAGTTCTATTAATTCTAGCTGCGTTATTGTAATAATTTCATTTGTTTTATTGATAGGAAGTGGATATAAATGTATAAGTGAATGTGTTGTGAGGTTATTATAGAGATTTTGATGCTAAAAAAAAAATATTTGTGTTACTGTAGTGGGTATGGAGGTCTATTATTTCGTATGTGGTTTCTTAAGAAACAAAATTTGTGAATTGTTGAATTGTATTGTATTGTATGAATACTATGTATTTCTTGCCTTTATTAGGAGTTAGTATAATTTTTATTGATTGTCTCGCTAATAGTTCGTTGAGTTACATATATTGCTAGTGTATTTTGAATGAATTTTTGTTTATGAATTACAATTATGTTATCATACTGATATCCACAACTGGGCTAATAAAATTACTAGACCGATGCTGTAGATGTTTCAATGAGTTTTCTATCCATTTTTTATTAATTTATTTTTGAATTGATTATAGTCTGATCTCCTTACGCTCCTTACGCTCAAAGTCCCTTGTTGTTGGTTTCTAAAGATTGTTTCTATTATCATTGTCGAACCATAGGCGACTCATTATAGTAAGAAGTAGTGTTTATATCTATTTGCATTATATTTCAATTTTAATGTCTATTTCAATTCTCCGTCTTATTAATTTAGAGTTGGATTTTGAGTTAAATGCCCTTTAATGATTTTTAATTTATGTTCTAAAAAGAACGATATGGAAAATTTTATTGCGCAAAAGATATTCATTGAGATTTAGCCTTGTTCTTCTCTCTGTTGGAATCATGATCGCATTAGAACTGATTAAGCTATTGGAATGAAATTTAACAGAAATGTAGGAGTTCACTATTCCTGTGTGTGTGTACAAATCAATATGTTTCTTTTATTGTTCTTAATAATTATAGGTTTCCCTTAAATTTAGAGTTTAATATGTTGAAACGCTACCTTAGCATTTTCCATTCAAAGTTATACTTAGACATCATAAGTTGTAGGGTATTTAAGTGTCTCGCTGCGGTCGAATATATAGATATCGTTTTCGGTTATTTATAGACTATATAATGATCCCTAACTAAAAGCCAGATTTTATTGGTCAAAGAAAATTCTTATTGTCGATTTGAAAGCATAAAAAGTTGTAGTCAAGCTTCAATCAAGCAGCTATTTTGTTGGGTCAATAGCATTCTTTACAAGAGAAATAATTTAAGCTACATAAATCCCTAGTATTTAATATTGAAATAAGCAGTTGTTACCATTTAGACTAAACATTGGTCATAGTATGGAAGCTAAATTTTAGTCATAGTTTTTTAATAGTTTTAAGCTAAACTTTGGTATGACTATTTTGATGGTTCGGCTATACGCAGAAGAACAGAAAAAGAATTAGAACTAATAATAATAGTAATAAAAAAAGAACAAGAAAAAAAAAAAAAAAACGAAGAAAAAGAAAATAAGAGTAAGAATGGCATCCTAGCTTTACCAACTCAACCCTCTTACGTCTACACTTCAGTGTTAAGAAGAAATCCTACTAAGAAGAAATCCTCCTAAAATTTAATAATTTAGACAAAATGTAATCACAACTTTATTCCTAAAATTTCAAAACAACAATATCTCTGTTCTCAAAGATATGTTTACTAACTCATTGCTCATTAAGTAACTAAACCAGATCAAACAACTTTCTTAAACCTAAAAGCTTTGAAGAAATATTATTTAAAACAATGAAATTAAAAATATATTACAAGAACAAATTAATGGAAAATCATGTCATCATATGTTCATGAAACCATATCATCCATCATCAACTATATGACCTATAGCCATGCTCAAAATCTACTCAACATTTTCTATATGTGACAGTATAAAACAAAAAAAAAAAAGAAAAAATAATAAGCGATAATAACCGAATATAATATGTGTCTTTCATCGACATAAAAATTCACAGGCACATCAAATGCTTCTCCTAACAGAATCTATGCAACAAATAAAAAGAAGAAGAAGAAGAAAAATAGCATCATAGGTTTGCCTGCTTAAGCCAAGCATGTCATCAGTTAAATATCAACAGCATGAGTCTCTATTCCTAAAAAAACAAAAATACAGCAAGAATAAATCGTCTATTACTACAACAACATAAACCAAACTCCTACAACAATAACAACATAAGGGAAACTCCTACAAAACCGCTTCTACTGCTTCATCAGACTATTGTTAGATTAGCCTTAAAAATGTCAACACCAACCTGATACATGCTTATTAACTTAACTCTTCTTATATGTTCAAATTCTACTTATATGTATTAAACATCCGAAAATTACGACAAACAATAAACATTATAAATGAATAATAATATTTTCTATCAATGTCAACAAGTGCCGAATACGCTAAGAATAGTCCCACCAAAAATACTACCCATCATTTGAATCTGCCTCTGACGCTACATCTACACTATCCGCCTGTCCTTTACCTCTATCATTCTGTTAGTCTGTCCGGCTTTTCTTTCAAATTTAGAGTTAGATGTGCTAAGTTGAAGAATGCTTAACTGTTTCGGTGAGGTTGAATATATAAATAACGTATTGACTATTTGCTTACACATTATATGACTACCTTATGATTTGGCTACACGCGGAAAAAGAAAAAATAAGAAGCAATAATAATAGAATTGACAAAAAAAAAAAAAGAGCAAGAAAAAGAAAAAAGAAAAGAGAAAATAAGAGTAAGAGTAAGAATGGCATCCTAGCTTTACCAACTCAAGCCTCTCACGTCTACACTTCAGTGTTAAGAAGAAATCCTACTAAGAAGAAATCCTCCTAAAATTTAATAATTTAGACAACATTTAATTACAAAGTTATGTATTCCTAAAATTTCAATCAACAACAATATCTCTGTTCTCAAAGATATGTTTACCATCGCTCATTAACTAACTAAACCACATCAAACAAATTTCTTAAACCTAAAAGCAATAATAATCAGGTCTAGGGAAATATTATTTAAGACACTGAAACTAAAAATATATTACAAGAACAAATGAAAGGAAAATCATGTCATCATATGTTCATTAATCCATATAGTCATATAGTCATATAGTCATATTGAATTTGATGAACTATAAGCATATTCAAAATATAATCATAGCATTTTCTAAATGTCTCAGTATAAAAACAAAAAAGAAAAAAATAATAAGCGCTTAAAATATGTGTGTCTTTCTCCGACACTAAAATTAACTATTTCAATCAATTAATTAAAATGCTTATCCTACAGCAAAGAAAACAAGAATTAAAATAAGAATACCATAAGAACAAATTCTAGATTTAACTGCTTAAGCCCTGCATTTTAGTACTTCAATATCGACAGCATGCGTCTCTATTCCTAAAAAAAAAAAAATAAAAAACAACAACAACACCGCAAGAATAAATCGTCTACTACTACAACAACAACAACATAAATCAAACTCTTACAACAATAACACAAGCAAAACTCATACAGAAAACTGCTTCAAATGTGTATCGGTAGATTAGCTACCCATTAAATTAAATAACCCATATTAGTAATAACCTATGAGGCTACAAACCAAAGTTCACTTGAAATCTTCATTTAGTACTTACATAACAAGAAAAAAAATCTACACCCGAAAAGAAATAAAATAAAAACTACATTAAATAAAATAAAAACAAGTATAGCATACCCAAGCATATTCCTAAGGCAAATGTACCAAAATATTACTTCATGTGTATAATATCCCTAAATTTGTTGTATTAACTCTTCTCGCACGGATATCAAATGCTTATTCTAACAGAAGCTATACAATGAAGAAAAAGAATAAGTGGAACATCCTAGGTTTACCTACTCAATCCTCTCGTCTACACTTCAATATCTTTAACAAGCGTCTCTATTCCTAAAAATAAAACAAGACAGCAAGAATAAATCGTATACAAAACAACATAAGCCAAACTCGAACAAGAACAAAAATAAACAAAAGAATTTTAATTCGTACATGTTCACTGACGCTATGTCTCTCTGTCTGTCAGTCTGTCCATCTGTTTGTCCGTTTTGCCACCCTACACTTTCCCATTCCCTCTTCCCACCAACCACTTTAGCCTTCAAGCTGATCTCCAAGCTAACTATGACACTGAAGTTATGAAGAATTGAATTTGTGTATGTTCACTGTCCATCTGTCTATTCGGCCCTTTGTCTGTCCGTCTATATGTATGTCTGTCCGTCTATATGTCTGTATGTCCGTCTGTATGTCTGTCCGTCTATATGTATATATGTCCGTCTATATGTATGTATGCCCATCTGTCTATTCGGCCCTTTGTCTGTCCGTCTGCCTATATGTATGTACGTCCGTGTATCATCCGTCTGTCTATCAGACCATGAAAAATATTCCTAACCAGAAAGTATCGAACTTGTCAACTCCAATTCCGAGATTGAAATAATTGTACATACAATAAGTATGATCGCGAGCGAACCGACCACTTGGAATGTCCATAACTCATTTACTAAATCTACAACAACCACATAGCAAAATGACGAAAAGCAATCAAATGAGAGTAATTAAAAAATATTTTCCAACAACAACGCTACGCATATTCAGAACAACAACAACAAAAAATCTCAAGTACCACAAACGATACGCAAGCGGGCAGAGATCAAGGCAGAGGAATACACTACACTCGCAACAGTCAGCACGCCGAGCTATGTATGTCCGTCTATATGTGCGTCTGTATGTATGTATGTCTGTCGGTCTATATGTATGTATGTCCGTCTATATGTATGTATGTCTGTCTATATGTCCGTCTGTCCCTCCCCTTCCCCTTCCTCCCTCCCTCCCCTTCCTTCCTCCCACCCCTTCTTCAAACTATCGCCCTCTCGCTCACTCTCACATAACCATAGCACCTCACGGGCAGCGCAGTCGCTACCATAGCACCTCACGGCCTACCATAGCACCGTTTCAAGAACAAGAAAAAAGTTAAATATACTATTTAAAAAAAAAAAAAAAGTTAATCAAATATAAACAAATTTAACAACAATTAAAACTGAACAATATTAATTATTTACTATCAAGTGAAAATTCTGAAAAAGTTAAATATAGTATTTAAACGTTAATAAAATATAAACAAATTTAACAACAATTAAAAGAAAAGTGTTCTAATACAACATCCAATCTAAACAATCTAATCTAATCTAAAATAAGTGAAATATTTGCAACAAAAATAAAAATGAAGAGCTTCATATGCAATGTTTGCGGGCAGGAGTTCACTGCAATGCGCAGCCTCAAAAGGCATATTAAGAGTAAACACACCAATACAAACTTCTGTTGTGAAGAATGTGGTAAAAATTTCGTGCGACTAGATGTCATGCGTAGACACACAAATTTGATTCACAAAAGACCCCACGCAACTTCATCATCATCAGCATCGCCATCAACGTCCGTAGCAGCACCATCATCATCAGCAACACCATCATCATCATCATCATCAACAGCAACACCATCATCATCACTAGCCGCAGCACCATCATTATCATCAACAGCAACACCATCATTATCATCATCAACATCTATAGCAGCGGCAGCACCTTCATCATCGACATCAAGAGCAGTATCATGGCTACCAGTTAAAACTAACGAGAACGTTCGTTGTCCAAATTGCAATGAAGATGTTTCTCGAAGAGACTGGAATCATCACATCAAAACGTTGAAGCATAAGAGGAATTGTTGGATTCCCATAAGTGGTGGTGGACTGAAATGCATAAGATCATCTTTCCGGAATAGAATTCAAACCCTGATATTCCAAAATGAGGATGAGGGTCTTGTCATTCCGGAAAAGTTTTTTGAGAAGGCTCAAAATATATTGGTCAAAGAGCTATTAAAAACATTAGAGAAGCATGCATCATATAAGTTCAACATGCAGCTGTATGCTGAATATTTTAAAGTGGTGGATGATGATGAAATGGTGGTGGAGATGAAATCGTTTCAAACCAAAATGATTTTGGTGCAAAAATATGAAGATCTACCTGCGATATACAATGATATGTGCCAAGAGATCAGCTCCAAAATGGGTGAGTTCCAGGAACGGGACAGCGGATGGTCTCTACTGAAAATATGTCACGTAGAGGTGAATATTAATAGGTATCGACCGTTGAAGGGATCGTCATATATCGCACTACCCAAATCCTTGCAGGAAAAGCACGCCTGCATCAATGTTCAAAATGACGATCCCTACTGTTTCAAATGGGCGATCATCTCAGCTCTGAGACCCACCGAAAACAATCCCCAAAGACCGCAAAATTATAATGTGGAGAACATTGGAGCTGATCTCATAGCACTGGATAATGGTGCTAAAGTGGATTTTAAGGGATTGGCGTTCCCCATGCCAATAAATGACATCGATCATTTTGAGAAACAGAATCCAACAGTGAGTGTCAACGTCTTCGGATTCGATGAAGTTTCGGGCAACATCGAGGGACCTTATCATTGCACAAAGCAGGAAAAGGTGCAGCATATAAACCTGTTGCTGTTGCAGGAAGGAGAGCGGTTCCATTATGTATGGATTAAAAATATTTCAAGGTAATTATAATTATATCACGATTTAAATTTTTTTTTATATTAAATATAAATTTTTTTCCAACTAATTGTATTTTTCTTTTAAACATTAAACAGACTCATACGCAACCAACAAACACATCACCAACACAAGGCATTCTTATGTAACAGCTGCCTGCAGTACTCTCACAATGAGAGTACTCTACTACAACACAAGATTATATGTGGGAGGACTGTTGCAGAGATGCCTGCAATAGAAAAGGCGGTAATTAGTTTTAAGAATTATGAACGTAGTTTAGACGTACCATTCGTTGTCTATGCAGACTTCGAATGTGTACTTAGTAGCATAGATTTAGATTTAGCTAGTAATACTCGTAATATTAATAAGCATATACCAATAGCCTTTAGTTATTATATTAGTTGTAAGCATGATAGTAAGTTAAATAAATTTAAAATTTATTCGGGAGAAGATGCCCCCACAAAATTTTTAGAATATTTAGTTAGTGATATAAGATATATTTATAATAATTATTTAAGTGTAGTTAGGCCAATGAACTCCTTGTCCAATGAAGAGGTAAAACTCCAAAAAGACTCCAATTCTTGTCATATTTGCGAACAAGAATTGGGGGCTGATAGAGTGGCAGATCATTGTCATTTAACTGGAAAATACAGGGGGCCGGCACATAACGAATGCAATTTAAAATTTCAAATTGCAAAGTTTGTGCCTGTATTTTTCCATAATTTTTCTGGTTATGACTGCCCCCTCTTCATTAAAGAATTAAACTTATTTGAGGGTGATATAAATGTTATCCCCTTAAATAAGGAATTGTATGTATCCCTTTCCAAACGTATACAAGTAAGGGAAAAGAAAACAATCGAAATCAGATTCTTGGATTCTTTTCGGTTCATGGCATCGAGTTTGGATGCATTAGCGCAAAATTTGTCATCAAGTGATTTCAAAATAGTGCGGCAAATGTATCCAAACGATGATGAGTTTGCATTACTAACAAGAAAAGGCGTATTCCCTTACGAATACATCAACTCGGTCGATCGTCTGAAGGAAACCTCTCTTCCTACTCAGGATGAATTTTTCAGTCATTTGACAAATAAGACTTGTTCTACTGAGGATTATGAACACGCGGTTAAAGTATGGCAACAGTTTAAATGTCGAACACTTGAAGATTACATGGTGTTATATTTGAAAACAGATGTTTTAATCTTGACTGACGTTTTCGAAAATTTTAGAAAAGTGTGTCAAAAAATTTATAATCTTGATCCTTGTCAATATTACACAGCTCCAGGGTTATCATGGGAGGCAATGTTGAAAACAACAAAGATAAACCTGGTGCAAAAAAGTATTCGAGGCGGCATTGTCCAATGTAGTACAAGGCATTCCAAGGCAAATAATAAGTACATGATGGGGTATGATAAAAGTAAACCATCTACATATTTAACTTATTTGGATGCCAATAATCTGTATGGATGGGCAATGTCGCAATATTTACCTTATGGGGGATTCGAATGGGTGGAAAATATTGAGCAATTCAACGTTTTCGAAATTCCATTCGATTCTCCCATCGGATACATACTCGAAGTAGATTTGGATTACCCACAGGCTCTACATGATGCGCATAATGATTTACCATTTTGTGCTGAGAATAAAGCTGTGGGTAATTCAAAATCTAAAAAGTTGATTACTGACCTAACCAACAAAACTCGCTATGTAATTCATTATAGAAATCTTCAGCAATGTATAGAAAATGGTATGTTGTTGAAGAAAGTACATAAAATATTGAAATTTAAGCAGTCTTGTTGGTTAAGTGAGTATATCAATCTAAATACCCATCATCGCAGTTTAGCAAAGAATACGTTCGAAAAGAATTTTTTCAAATTGTTAAACAATGCGGTGTATGGGAAAACAATGGAAAATGTAGATAAACGAAAAGACATCAAAATAGTGACCGACTGGGAAAGTAAGGGAAGGCGATTAGGAGCCCGAGCGCTAATAGCCAAGCCCAACTTTCACAGCTGTACTCATTTTACAGAAGACATTGTTGCCATCGAGATGTCTAGGGTCCGTACGGTTTACAACAAACCAATATATTTAGGTTTTGTTGTACTCGAGTTGTCAAAGTGGAAGATGTATGACTTCCATTATAGTTATATGAAACCCAAATTTGACAACTTGAGGTTAAACTATATGGACACCGATTCGTTTATCTATACCATCGAGACAAATGATTTCTATAGGGATATTCGGAATGACATCGAACGTAAGTTTGATACATCTGAATATCCCGTAGATAATCTGTATGGTTTCCCCCTTAGAAATGCCAAAGTCCTTGGTATGATGAAGGATGAGAATAAGGGGGAAATTATGCAAGAGTTCATTGGCCTTCGATCCAAAATGTATTCAATAAGTATAGCAAATAACATAGTCATTAAGAAAGCCAAAGGCGTCAAACAATCAGTAGTAAGTAATTTAAGTTTAAGCAATTATAATGACTGTCTAGTTAATAAGAAAATAATTTATGGTGATATGTATATATTTAGATCTAGGATACATGAAATATATACCCAACTAGTTCATAAGATAGCATTAAGTTCTAGTGATGATAAGCGTTTTATTAGAAATGATAGTATAAACACATATGCGTGGGGGCATTATAAAATAGATTTAGAATTAGAGTTAGATATAGATGAAGATATATTTATGGATATAGAATATTAAATATAACTATTATAAAAAATAAATAAGAAAAAAAAAAATTTGTAAATAGATTTAAGAAAAAGCATTTATTTTCAATCAAACTTAATTAATTAAATGTATAATATATTTTAAAAATTCAAATTGATGTGTTTTATTTATGGATGTAAGATAAAGTTTCGGAGTAGGATTGCATTTTCTAGTGCACAGCAACCATTATGAGAATGGCATATTCTTTGCAGTAAGTATGTATCTCTAAGAGTTTCCAGATTCTCGCAGCCAAATTCTTCTACATTGAATACAGGTTTCCCCAAGATTTCTTCAATCCATTTCGATTTTTCAACTCCCTTCACATACATATACACGTTTATGTTTAATATTTAATTTCAAGAAATTCTCAACGCTATTAAAAGAGATAGATCCATCGTTCCAACGAAATCCATGATGATTGTGATACAGCCAATTCGCCTGCTTTTTATATTTTAAAGATAAGTCCCTAAATTCAAATGGTGGTTTGATGATAAAGTTTTGATATTCACTAAAGCTGAAGGTTACAACTCTTTAACTATAAACTCATTGAAATTTCCTTTGAAACCCTGCACATCCAATGTTACAAATTTTTGTTGTTCCATTTCACTTAGACAACTTTTTTAATTTCGCCGGTCACTGGAGTGTATTCAATCAACTTATCGTGTATAAGTATACAATAAGCTGATGTATTGGCCGGAATATTCGTTGATGTTTTAAATTCAATTCGAATATCAATTGGTCCAGTTTTTATCGCTTCGTTTTGATGAGTTACATCCACCATTATTATCGGAGCTGTATCTTTAAAGTCTTCAGGTAGCAACAGAGGTTGGGAATCGCGTGCAAAGTAGTTTTGTTGAAATTTCAAATACATATCATAAAGCAGAGCATAACGATCACGGTCAAAATTCAGATTGAGATCATCATAGGGATATGTATTAGAATTTAAGTGTACTTTTACATCGGTTAGATGGCAATATTGAAATTTTTGATTTCGTCGAAAGGCAATAAGTATGAAGCGTGATGATTGTTTCCTTGAGTGAGTACCGGATTGAAATGACAATCCCAACTACGGAATGCCATTAATAAAGGTTTTCCACTTTGGATCGTTTGAAAGAGTTGTAGTTTTGCAAAATCAGCCAACTGTACATGAGGAATTTTCCATGTGATATTAGTTATTGTTAATTTTATATTTTCGGTGGCAACAGTTGAATAAACAGCATTTTCATCGGATTTCGATCTCAGTAGTATAAGTTCATGTTTAGAATTTAAAATAATTTTGTTAAAGTCTTCAGCAAATCCCAATAGCATTTTCAATGGTACACAAAAATTAAAATATCCCTTCTTTATTTCAAGTTCATTCTTTGAAAACCATCCAGCATTTGTGAGGATGTTACTTTGATTCGAATTTAATGAGACATAATTTTTTACTGTTGTTGTTACACCCAAGTGACGCGTACGATCGATCTCTAATCCATTAACTTCATAGCGAATTTCATCAAACATGAATGCAACACAATTGTTTTTTAATCTTACATTGGCTGTTGCGCCTCCATTTTCTAAGGTAACTGTACCTTCAATGTAAATTAAACTCTCACTGGGTAGAAGGTAAAGATCTTGATTTTGAACGGCTATCCGTATCTCGTCATTGCTGTTATATGATTGTAAATATGGTGAATAGCTATGGTATTCCTTTTTAATAATACTGTTATCGTAGAGCGGTGTTTGTAAAACATCAAGTATTTGACTCATTTTAATTTCAGTTTGTCTTTAGATTTAAGCCCAAAGATTTTAGAAACTCTTTATTTTCAAATGACAGCTTTTTACGTTGTAGAGCGTTTTGAGTTGTTTGCGACTTTGACGACCTTGTCAGTTCAAATGGTAAAGAAGAAGTGACTGTAGTTGCAGCTGGGTATGCGCTTTTATTATATACAATCATTGCTCTTGCGGTTTTAGGTGAAGTCTGAGTGTTATTGTTTCTCCGCAAAAATTAATTAGATTACCGTTTTGGTCAACGATTTTCACAGTAATTGAACTTATCTGTCTGGTGGTTACTGGCAAATAGATTACATTTTTAGGGATCTCGTCTATTTTATAGCCAGGACTAACATTTAATGCAAACATATGGATTGTATGAGCTGGTATGTTGTTAATGTAGGCGCCGCTAATTATGTCGCACTCAATGTGTATTGCGTTTATTTTCGTTATATACACGGGTAAGTCTGATGTATGCAGTTTTCCTGCTTCCAATACTTTTTTACTGAATCCCAATAGTGAACCAATGGTGCGTTCCTTATTAAAGAAAATGTTATTTTTACTGGATCCTACGACTGCTTGCAGTGTATTGGGGTTGGCGGCTATTTCCACTTTCTCATGTGGATCTATACTAAAATATTTATTTTGAATAAACTCAGCAATGTCGTCAAGCTCGTATGAACCAACAGGAATCTCAATGCTATGATCACCAATGTGAAATAAATTATTTTCGTAATCAACATTCGGTATAGTGTGATAACTATGAAAGTCTACGAGACCACACACATACTTTCCCTCTAAATCTATGGGCGGAAAATAATTAGCCGATAAAATGGATTTATTTCCACTTAAAGTAAGAGTTATTGACATCTTGGAAGTTGGTTGAGTAATGAAATGAAAAGTCAGATGCAATCTTTTTTATTTACAATTTTTTAATAATAATAATAATGTTATTACTATATGAACAATATATTTAAAAAAAAAAAAATATATTTATTACAATTTTATAAAATTTCATTTTTATCGATCCAAGAATTATGATCATTGCTAAATCCTAGCCACTTGACAAAAATTTGTCTGCCTTTAGTTTTAAGAACTTTTTCCACGAGATAAATGCTGGGATATTTTGTTTTCAATAGTTCACTTTCGTAGAATCCTCCTCTAATTGGATTCCCTTGATAGTCTTCAAGAATGTACGTTGTTGGGTTTGTAATTCTTATACTTTTAATTTTGAATATTTCTGTTGTCCAGTTCGGTGTATAGCCTTTCTCAAAAATGTGTTTATATTTACTTATACGCACATAATCTCCTATCCGAAACTTTGGCTTTCTAAATATTTTCAAGTTGTTGTAGGCAGTATCTAATAATAACTTTTCATTTGCTCGATTCACTTCAATTGGAGCCATATTAATGATTCGATGCTTTTTATGATTGTATTCGTTGATCAAACTTTTGTACTTGTCAATCCATCGATATGATCCATGATAGCTAAATTCCTTCCACATCATCTGCTTTAACGTTCTATTAAAACGTTCAACAATTGACGCCTTTAAAACACTGTACGAAGAATAATGGTTGATGTTGTATTTTTTCATTAAATTTTGAAATTTTCCGTTGAAGAATTCTTTGCCGTCATCGGTTTGAAAATTGCTTGGTTTTCGTCTTAAATCGAGTATGGATTTCATAGCTTTAGTAACATCAATAGCGTTTTTAGATTTTAAGGGTACAATCCAGCCATATTTCGAGAATGTGTCTATTACAGTTAGAAGAAAGCGGTATCCATCATTATATGTAGAATAACTACTCATTTCCACTAAATTTGCTTGCCAGAGATCATCTATTCCCTTGGTTATTACTCGCCTTCGCTTAAAGTTCTTACGAGCTTGTCTGTGAAGCTCCTCTACTAAACCTCTCTTCATAGACATATCAGGGTTTTTATTCATTTTTGTATTTCCTGAAGCATTTTATCTTCTAATGCAACTTTGGATTTTCGGGTCTCCTCGATGATTTTCTCTTCTATTTCAGCTATTGATTTTCCTTTTTTTAGTTCTTCATTTACGAAACTTGTGAACCGCTCAAGCCCTTCGCTTATATCATCTGCATAATTCTTGTTATTACTGTCGACGTGTTGTTTCTTGTTTTGGAGTTTTACATATATTATTTCAACGACTTTAAGTATTCTTTTGCCTAGTATATCGATTTCGCTGTTAAAATAAGCCCTTATCTCAGTAGTACTATTTACAACAAGTGACTGAAGATTTTGTTTGACTTGCTTAATATCGTTTTCTTCTTTAAATTCAACCTTTATCTGTTTAATACTATCTGCAACAAGTAATTGATGATTTTTGTTAACTTTTTCAATGTCTTTATCTATTTTTTCCTTTACCAATGAGTTCTCTGCTTGAATTTGCATGTGAGTCTGTTTGATTTCTTTGTAAATATTTTGCTTTAGTAAATTGTTTTCTCTTTGAAATTCCACTTTGATTCGATTCATACTATCTTCAACAAATAATTTTGTTACTGCATCATTGTCTTCGACAGGAGCATTAATATTTCTTAACCGTTTCAATGGAGATTCAAGTCATTTTATCATTGTCCCAATTGAATCCCAAGGCTCTTGTAAAATTTCTTTTTAATTTATTGTTTAATGACTTCTCTATGGAATAATGACCGAACTTGTCGACGCTCATTTTACAATTATATATACATATTTATGGAAATTGTGGTTATTTATATGATGATTATACAATTAGCTACCCTAAGTTCTTCGAGTATTAAAACTATTTCGTTGTTGTGATTGGTGTGTCCTGCAGATTGTGATGATACTAATAGCCTTAACCTATCTACCAACTCATTTGGATCATCCCAATATATGTATATAGTTTGGTTGTCCTTGTTAACACTCATTAAACCGCTTCCCTTAGTTTGATTTTGTGAGGTAGTCAATGGAGTTATATCACTGAATAATGGCTTTATGATGTCGGTGTATTTGAAGGCTCTGCTTCCCTTTGCTCGTGCATTGCTGTTAAAATTAAGTTTGTGAGCACTAGTATTTACTAAAATACTTTTGTACGCTTGTAGATCTTTATCGTCATATTTTGATGGTTCTTTGCTGAATAATAATTGAAGGAATCCGGGTGTAAAGTTCCAACTATTATCGGATATTATTATTTTATCATCGCGTAATGTGAAAGGGCTATTACCGATTCGCCATTTGCCATCAGTTCCCCTGTATGGTCCATATGTGGTATCCAACTGATTCTGTTGTTGTAAGTCGGAATAGACCATTGATTCAGTAGATTTTGGATCGTCGCTTGTAGTATCGAGTTCAGAGAATAATTTTGTTTCGCTTGATTTATTCACTATATCTTCTGCATCTTCTATTTGAGAGAAAAAGTCGTCGTCTTCTTCGTCATTACTATTGATAAGAGTTTCGTTTGAAAAATCGACTTTTCGTGCTTTAGCTGGAGTACTTGTTTTTACTTTTAGTGGTACCTTATTGTTTTTAATGTTATGATTATCCTTATTATAATTTGTATTGGAGTGCTTGGCTATTTCTTTTAGAGGTTTTGTGATGTGGCTAAATGTCTTTTCTAATTCATTCTCTAAATCTGCTTTTCCTAATTTTATATTCTTAAATTTCTATTTTAATATGCGTCTAGTTTTGATCAAGTCTTTTAATATTTTGTCATCCATTTTAGCAACAACATACAATATATCAGATCAGCTTTTAAACAGCTCTTGAACAGCTTTGAACGCCTTTTAAACAGCTCTTGAACAGCTTTGAACACCTTTTAAACAGCTCTTGAACAGCTTTGAACACCTTTTAAACAGCTCTTGAACAGCTTTGAACACCTTTTAAACACCTTTTGAACAGCTCTAAACACCTTTTGAACAGCTCTAAACACCTTTTGAACAGCTTTGAACACCTTTTGAACAGCTTAGTTATATCAATGTTATCAGTTGAAAGCTAAGTAGCATACTAATATGAATATAATGGTATCCAGCCATATTAAAGGTGAATGTACATATGTATCAAATCCCTTTCTATAACGTCCACTATCAATTGGATCGTCTTTGCTTATTACAAGAAATCCATATTTATCTTTCCAACATTCTCCGCATATATTAATAAATTTTTTATAAGCCATATCTGTTCCGACATGATCATTGTATATGTGCTTCATGTTCATTTCATCTTGCTTAAACATAATAATCATGTTGGCATTATCGCGCACCATATGCTTGGGAATTTTTGTATATGGTTGGTATGAGTAAAAAGCAATCAATAAATTTGCGTCTGCCCATACAAAAGTATTCTCGAATGTTGTTTTACTTCTCACAAGCTACATCATCGAATATCATTATTGAGTTGGTTTTTGATCATCTGGCTTAAGCACTTCGTCGTTCTCGGAAAACGTAAAGAATCCCATATTTTGAATTGGTTTTATTAACCGTTTTAGATATTCATATTTCGGTTGGTATAATGATTTTGAGTACAAATATATGTTTGCAAACTTTAGTCCATTTGGGCTTTCTATTAAACTCAACATGACATTAGTCTTTCCACAATTTGAGGGTCCTACAATAAGACATCGAATTGAATTCGGCAGGAGGGAACTGTGTCTGGATTTAGCCACATTATTAGTAACAAGGTCCATATTTTTCACAGTAATATTTTTGTCTTGCTTGACGAACCGCATTTTAGCTTATGATATAAATAAGCAATAATCACACCTTTATATTCATTTATGTATGTATATCGAAACAGTTCAATTGGAGAGTTATATAAAATGGTCATCCTTTATAAAAATAATTTCAGTCTATATCAACCAGTAATTGGAAGAGGTCTTTTAAATAAAGCTATAAATTCTCTACCAGTTGAACTTCATTTACCAGGCTATCAATTTTGTGGCCCAGGAACTAAACTAAAAGAACGCTTAGAAAGAGGTGATAAAGGAATCAATCCACTGGACGCTGCATGTAGAGAGCACGACATTGCTTATAGTAATACACAGAACTTGGATGACCGTCACGAAGCAGATAAAATATTAGCTGAAAAGGCGTGGCAAAGAGCAAAATCAAACGATAGTAAATATAGTGAGCGAATAAACGCATGGTTAATAGCCAAAGCAATGAAAGCTAAAGTCAAATTCTGTATGGGGAACGAGCTAAATAAGAACCTTAAGAAAATAAAGAAAAAGGTGAAAAGATGCTGTGCAAAGAAAATTTTTACAAAAACTGTTAGAAATGCATTGAAAATTATCAAGCAACGTAAACCAGAAGATATCCCTAATGCTATTAAATTGGCGCAAGGTGTAATCAAAAAGTCTTTTGGACGTAAAAAATCCCTGATAGATATTCCACGTGTTATACCTATTCCCAAAGTAGGAGGTTTTCTACCACTAGTACCAATTTTAACAGCTCTTGGTGCCGTTGGTGGTTTAGCATCTGGTGGTGCTGCAATCGCGAAAGCAATTAATGAAGCCAACTCTGCAAGAAAACAATTGAAAGAAGCAAATCGGCATAATCAAACTATGGAAGCAATTGCTATTGGTAAAGGCTTGTATCTTAAACCCTACAAAAAAGGATTGGGATTATATTATAGTCCTCAACCAAAAAACTTTTGAAGAAGCTACCCAACAGAGCCCTCACAAATATCGATCTAATGAAATATACAAAGAATCTACCACACTTTCGAGGTATTTTTATGTTAGATACCTTACCAAGGCATCCTCATCAACAAGAATCTGGTATCGTTAATCTTGATACATCTGAGGGTCCTGGTACTCATTGGGTAGCATATTATAAAAATAAGAATCGAAAGGAATATTTTGATAGTTTTGGAAACTTGCAACCACCGTATGAAGTAATCCAATACTTGGGTGATGGAATACGTTACAACTATACTCAGCATCAAGATTATAATTCATTTAACTGTGGTCATTTATGTCTAAAATTTCTTTATAATTTAATTTTTAGGAAAAATAACGAATAAAGTTTATTAAAATGAAATCAAATTGTGTTTTATTTATGTGTTTAGTATATAATACATACTATTATTAATTTTATTATAAGGTATATTTGATTTTGATGATGATGATGATGATGACGGTGATGATGAAGAGCTATTCCACTCCTTATCTGATTTAAATGGATTTTTCACCACTGCATACTGCATCTTCTTTGTCCAAGATTCTTTCATTGTAATATCTTTCTTCTTATCCATTTTGTTGTGGTTGGAATTCTCTCTTTCTCTCTCTCTCTCTCCGTGTCCTCTAAGTTCTAGATATAAACTAAACTAAAAATTTAAATTTCTTGTCATAAATACTATTTTCTTTGGTTGCATATATCCAGTTGTAGTTCATCTTTCGATCGGTGCAGTTAAGAGCTCCTCAGTTTATAGTGCTACCTACCAAGAAAATTAAGAAACAACAAATTCGAAAATGAATCTAAAACAACGTCAAGGATCATCATCTTTTTCCGTTGCTGCTATGGACGACTTCAATCAGAACAATAGTGTCCAAAAACCCATATTAGCAGTTAAAGATATGGAGCCGAACAAATCGTATTCAATTAAAAATGTACGGAAAACGAAAACAAAGTATGGAGTGCGAGTTTTAATGGAGAATGTCATTTTTCTACCGCAAAGATTTAACAACATCAGCGATGAGACAATAGAAGAATTCTCAAACGGAGCTTACTATTTGTGTAAAATAATGAAGGAAGATACTGACGACTTTCGCTTGGAGGTTCTGGTTGACTTTCCCTTAACACAAGCAATGTATTATCAAATGTGAAAACTTTGTATAATAAAATGTTATAAAAATAAAATATAATTTATGTCTTAAAAAAATAGATTCTTCTTTTTTATTTTTTCAATATAGAATATAATAGCATTAATTTATTGATTCGTAAGATTTTATTCTCCAACATATAGCACGCACACGTATCTGGTCCATCCAAACATGTATCCGAAGACCAACAGCAAGATTTATAGTGATTTCCATGATTGGATTCTAATATTTCTTGATGTTGATAGCAGCTTAATTTTTCGTAGCAGTTCAGCATTTCATCCAAATGCTCATCAAGTAAACAGTCTACTACAGATTGAATTAATTTTAGTCGTGAACCAGATCCAGCGTTTGTTTACATTATGATTCCATACAAAAACAAAAATTTCTAAAAGTTCGTTGAGAAAAGAAAAAAGAGCAACAACAACGACATGGCAAAACTACTACGCAGCCAGCTGCATTTGCATCCACCACCCATCTGTACTGAACATAAACAATACTCCTATTAAAAACATTTTGAGTATCCCCATATTCTCCAGTCGATTATTCCCATTATGATTCTAATTTACGACTTTTTCTTCCGAGAAATATTTTGTAAACAGAAAGTATCGAAAATGTCAACTCCAATTCCGAGATTGAAATAATTGTACATACAATAAGTGTGGTCGCGAGGTAATCGAACACTTGAAATGCCCATAACTCATTTACTAAATCTACAACAACCACATAGCAAAATGACGAAAAGCAATCAAATGAGAGTAATTAAAAAATATTTTCCAACAACAGCGCTACGCATATTCAGAACAACAACAATATCAAGTACCACAAACGATACACAGGCGGGCAGAGATCAAGGCAGAGGGGCACGCCACACTTGCAACAATCAGCACGCCGAGCTATGTATATACATATGTCTGTCTGTCCGTCTATATATGTGTATGTCCGTCTGTCTGTTCGTCTATATATGTGTATGTCCGTCTGTCTGCCCGTCTATATATGTGTATGTCCGTCTGTCTGTCCGTTTTGACACGCCCACTTTTGCACAATGGTCCATATAACACATCCCCCTGAATTAACCAATCAACGAGAATGATGCACACATCATGATTACAAGTGTGACATGGCCCGCTCAAAGCAGCGCTTCAGTCTACAGGCAGAAGCTATCTCCTTCTCACTCCCTCCCACTCTCCAGGCAGCGCACCGCACGCTCCAGGCAGCGCACCGCACGCTCCAGGCAGCGCTCCTCACGCTCCAGGCAGCGCACCGCACGCTCCAGGCAGCGCAACGCACGCACCGCCGGGCAGCGCAGTCGCTACGTTGGGCCAGAACCGCCGTATACCCACTACTCTTTTGAACACCTTTTGAACAGCTCTGAACACCTTTCGAACATCTTAGAACATTTTTTACCAATTTTTTTAATAGGTATATGAAATGCATTCAGTTGAATGTTATCATACTAATATTAATATAGTGGTAACCAGGGAATTAGTGAATGTATGTATATATCAAATCCCATTTTATATCGCCCCATTTTAGATCGTTCATTATTACTTGGATTGTCTTTGTTACAAGAAATCCATATTCATTTTTCCAACATTCTCCGCATACATTAATCAATTTTTTATAAGCCATATCTGTTGCGGCATGATCATTGTATATGTGCTTCATATTCATATCATCCTGCTTAAACATAATAATCATGTTAGCATTATCGCGCACCATATGCTTGGGAATTTTTGTATATGGTTGTTATGAGTAAAAAGCAATCAATAAATTTGCGTCTGCCCATACAAAAGTACTCTTGAATATTGTTTTACTTCCCTCTAGCTATGTCATCGAATATAATTATTGGTTTTTGACTTAAAACAGTCTCAAAATTTGTAAAGAAGCCAATGTTTTTATCAAAAATAATAGCTACTTCAACTACTCATACTGTCATTTATATAATTTACAGATACATATTGTATGTATGTTAATAAAATTTAGTCCGTTTGGACTGTCTATATTAAATTAAGTCTTTTCGCGATTAGAAGGGCCAACAAATGAGCTCTCTTATAGAATTCGGTGGTAGTGAACTGTGTCTTATACATGTTATTATTTAATTAATATCGTTATATTTATTTATCCTTACAGTACATATTTATTTTGACCTATTTTAATATTTATTTGATTTTAGATTTATATATTATATTTATGTTTATTTTTGTAAATTGATTAGCGGTGATGCTTTTATGTTCTTTCAAATGGTTTGTTTCATTCCCCTATCCCCATTTATTTGTTTGCGACTAGACATATTCATATTTCCAGTTATATATTTTGTTATTGAAGCAATAGTAAGTAAGTATTTCAATTTCATTCATTAGTTCTATTAATTCTAGCTGCGTTATTGTAATAATTTCATTTGTTTTATTGATAGGAAGTGGATATAAATGTATAAGTGAATGTGTTGTGAGGTTATTATAGAGATTTTGATGCTAAAAAAAAAATATTTGTGTTACTGTAGTGGGTATGGAGGTCTATTATTTCGTATGTGGTTTCTTAAGAAACAAAATTTGTGAATTGTTGAATTGTATTGTATTGTATGAATACTATGTATTTCTTGCCTTTATTAGGAGTTAGTATAATTTTTATTGATTGTCTCGCTAATAGTTCGTTGAGTTACATATATTGCTAGTGTATTTTGAATGAATTTTTGTTTATGAATTACAATTATGTTATCATACTGATATCCACAACTGGGCTAATAAAATTACTAGACCGATGCTGTAGATGTTTCAATGAGTTTTCTATCCATTTTTTATTAATTTATTTTTGAATTGATTATAGTCTGATCTCCTTACGCTCCTTACGCTCAAAGTCCCTTGTTGTTGGTTTCTAAAGATTGTTTCTATTATCATTGTCGAACCATAGGCGACTCATTATAGTAAGAAGTAGTGTTTATATCTATTTGCATTATATTTCAATTTTAATGTCTATTTCAATTCTCCGTCTTATTAATTTAGAGTTGGATTTTGAGTTAAATGCCCTTTAATGATTTTTAATTTATGTTCTAAAAAGAACGATATGGAAAATTTTATTGCGCAAAAGATATTCATTGAGATTTAGCCTTGTTCTTCTCTCTGTTGGAATCATGATCGCATTAGAACTGATTAAGCTATTGGAATGAAATTTAACAGAAATGTAGGAGTTCACTATTCCTGTGTGTGTGTACAAATCAATATGTTTCTTTTATTGTTCTTAATAATTATAGGTTTCCCTTAAATTTAGAGTTTAATATGTTGAAACGCTACCTTAGCATTTTCCATTCAAAGTTATACTTAGACATCATAAGTTGTAGGGTATTTAAGTGTCTCGCTGCGGTCGAATATATAGATATCGTTTTCGGTTATTTATAGACTATATAATGATCCCTAACTAAAAGCCAGATTTTATTGGTCAAAGAAAATTCTTATTGTCGATTTGAAAGCATAAAAAGTTGTAGTCAAGCTTCAATCAAGCAGCTATTTTGTTGGGTCAATAGCATTCTTTACAAGAGAAATAATTTAAGCTACATAAATCCCTATATTTAATATTGAAATAAGTAGTTGTTACCATTTAGACTAAACATTGGTCATAGTATAGAAGCTAAATTTTAGTAATAGTTTTTAATAGTTTTAAGCTAAACTTTGGTATGACTATTTTGATGGTTCGGCTATACGCAGAAGAACAGAAAAAGAATTAGAACTAATAATAATAGTAAAAAAAAAGAACAAGAAAAAAAAAAAAAACGAAGAAAAAGAAAATAAGAGTAAGAATGGCATCCTAGCTTTACCAACTCAACCCTCTCACGTCTACACTTCAGTGTTAAGAAGAAATCCTACTAAGAAGAAATCCTCCTAAAATTTAATAATTTAGACAAAATGTAATCACAACTTTATTCCTAAAATTTCAAAACAACAATATCTCTGTTCTCAAAGATATGTTTACTAACTCATTGCTCATTAAGTAACTAAACCAGATCAAACAACTTTCTTAAACCTAAAAGCTTTGAAGAAATATTATTTAAAACAATGAAATTAAAAATATATTACAAGAACAAATTAATGGAAAATCATGTCATCATATGTTCATGAAACCATATCATCCATCATCAACTATATGACCTATAGCCATGCTCAAAATCTACTCAACATTTTCTATATGTGACAGTATAAAACAAAAAAAAAAAAAAAGAAAAAATAATAAGCGATAATAACCGAATATAATATGTGTCTTTCATCGACATAAAAATTCACAGGCACATCAAATGCTTCTCCTAACAGAATCTATGCAACAAATAAAAAGAAGAAGAAGAAGAAAAATAGCATCATAGGTTTGCCTGCTTAAGCCAAGCATGTCATCAGTTAAATATCAACAGCATGAGTCTCTATTCCTAAAAAAACAAAAATACAGCAAGAATAAATCGTCTATTACTACAACAACAACAACATAAATCAAACTCTTACAACAATAACAATATAAGGGAAACTCCTACAAAACCGCTTCTACTGCTTCATCAGTCTATTGTTAGATTAGCCTTAAAATGTCAACACCAACCTGATACACGCATATTAACTTAACTCTTCTTATATGTTCAAATTCTACTTATATGTATTCAACATCCGAAAATTACGACAAACAATAAACATTATAAATGAATAATAATATTTTCTATCAATGTCAACAAGTGCCGAATACGCTAAGAATAGTCCCACCAAAAATACTACCCATCATTTGAATCTGCCTCTGACGCTACATCTACACTATCCGCCTGTCCTTTACCTCTATCATTCTGTTAGTCTGTCCGGCTTTTCTTTCAAATTTAGAGTTAGATGTGCTAAGTTGAAGAATGCTTAACTGTTTCGGTGAGGTTGAATATATAAATAACGTATTGACTATTTGCTTACACATTATATGACTACCTTATGATTTGGCTACACGCGGAAAAAGAAAAAATAAGAAGCAATAATAATAGTATTGACAAAAAAAAAAAAAGAGCAAGAAAAAGAAAAAAGAAAAGAGAAAATAAGAGTAAGAGTAAGAATGGCATCCTAGCTTTACCAACTCAAGCCTCTCACGTCTACACTTCAGTGTTAAGAAGAAATCCTACTAAGAAGAAATCCTCCTAAAATTTAATAATTTAGACAACATTTAATTACAAAGTTATGTATTCCTAAAATTTCAATCAACAACAATATCTCTGTTCTCAAAGATATGTTTACCATCGCTCATTAACTAACTAAACCACATCAAACAAATTTCTTAAACCTAAAAGCAATAATAATCAGGTCTAGGGAAATATTATTTAAGACACTGAAACTAAAAATATATTACAAGAACAAATGAAAGGAAAATCATGTCATCATATGTTCATTAATCCATATAGTCATATAGTCATATTGAATTTGATGAACTATAAGCATATTCAAAATATAATCATAGCATTTTCTAAATGTCTCAGTATAAAAACAAAAAAGAAAAAAATAATAAGCGCTTAAAATATGTGTGTCTTTCTCCGACACTAAAATTAACTATTTCAATCAATTAATTAAAATGCTTATCCTACAGCAAAGAAAACAAGAATTAAAATAAGAATACCATAAGAACAAATTCTAGATTTAACTGCTTAAGCCCTGCATTTTAGTACTTCAATATCGACAGCATGCGTCTCTATTCCTTAAAAAAAAAAAATAAAAAACAACAACAACACCGCAAGAATAAATCGTCTACTACTACAACAACAACAACATAAATCAAACTCTTACAACAATAACACAAGCAAAACTCATACAGAAAACTGCTTCAAATGTGTATCGGTAGATTAGCTACCCATTAAATTAAATAACCCATATTAGTAATAACCTATGAGGCTACAAACCAAAGTTCACTTGAAATCTTCATTTAGTACTTACATAACAAGAAAAAAAATCTACACCCGAAAAGAAATAAAATAAAAACTACATTAAATAAAATAAAAACAAGTATAGCATACCCAAGCATATTCCTAAGGCAAATGTACCAAAATATTACTTCATGTGTATAATATCCCTAAATTTGTTGTATTAACTCTTCTCGCACGGATATCAAATGCTTATTCTAACAGAAGCTATACAATGAAGAAAAAGAATAAGTGGAACATCCTAGGTTTACCTACTCAATCCTCTCGTCTACACTTCAATATCTTTAACAAGCGTCTCTATTCCTAAAAATAAAACAAGACAGCAAGAATAAATCGTATACAAAACAACATAAGCCAAACTCGAACAAGAACAAAAATAAACAAAAGAATTTTAATTCGTACATGTTCACTGACGCTATGTCTCTCTGTCTGTCAGTCTGTCCATCTGTTTGTCCGTTTTGCCACCCTACACTTTCCCATTCCCTCTTCCCACCAACCACTTTAGCCTTCAAGCTGATCTCCAAGCTAACTATGACACTGAAGTTATGAAGAATTGAATTTGTGTATGTTCACTGTCCATCTGTCTATTCGGCCCTTTGTCTGTCCGTCTATATGTATGTCTGTCCGTCTATATGTCTGTATGTCCGTCTGTATGTCTGTCCGTCTATATGTATATATGTCCGTCTATATGTATGTATGCCCATCTGTCTATTCGGCCCTTTGTCTGTCCGTCTGTCTATATGTATGTATGTCCGTCTATATGTATGTATGTCCGTCTGTCTATATGTATGTACGTCCGTGTATCATCCGTCTGTCTATCAGACCATGAAAAATATTCCTAACCAGAAAGTATCGAAAATGTCAACTCCAATTCCGAGATTGAAATAATTGTACATACAATAAGTATGATCGCGAGCGAACCGACCACTTGGAATGTCCATAACTCATTTACTAAATCTACAACAACCACATAGCAAAATGACGAAAAGCAATCAAATGAGAGTAATTAAAAAATATTTTCCAACAACAACGCTACGCATATTCAGAACAACAACAACAAAAAATCTCAAGTACCACAAACGATACGCAAGCGGGCAGAGATCAAGGCAGAGGAATACACTACACTCGCAACAGTCAGCACGCCGAGCTATGTATGTCCGTCTATATGTGCGTCTGTATGTATGTATGTCTGTCGGTCTATATGTATGTATGTCCGTCTATATGTATGTATGTCTGTCTATATGTCCGTCTGTCCCTCCCCTTCCCCTTCCTCCCTCCCTCCCCTTCCTTCCTCCCACCCCTTCTTCAAACTATCGCCCTCTCGCTCACTCTCACATAACCATAGCACCTCACGGGCAGCGCAGTCGCTACCATAGCACCTCACGGCCTACCATAGCACCTCACGCTCCGCCGGGCAGCGCAGTCGCTACCATAGCACCTCACGGCCTACCATAGCACCGCACGCTCCGCCGGGCAGCGCAGTCGCTACCATAGCACCTCACGGCCTACCATAGCACCGCACACTCCGCACGCTCCGCCGGGCAGCGCAGTCGCTACCATAGCACCTCACGGCCTACCATAGCACCGCACGCTCCGCCGGGCAGCGCAGTCGCTACCATAGCACCTCACGGCCTACCATAGCACCGCACACTCCGCACGCTCCGCCGGGCAGCGCAGTCGCTACGTTGCGCCAGAAGGTACATATACCCACTACTGCCGTTGAAGGAAGAACGACGGACTATTTGAACACAATGTGACGCCGTTCAGATTGGTAAACGCTCCTATGGTGTTCCAAGAGATGATCACAGAACTCATACGAGGCCTCCCACATCGTTCGAAAATAATTAGTTACGTGGACGAAGTCATAATAGCCACTAAAACGGTCCCTGAGGGCAAAGAAGTACTTCGAGAGTTAATGCAAGCTATACGAAACGCTGGATTAACACTTCGGCCATCAAAATATGTTTTTATGGCAACAACAGTAAGCTTCTTGGGCCATGTTATTAGTAGCCACGGGGTGCGCCCAGGTAACGAGAAAACGAGGTGTATAAGTGAATTTCCGGCTCCTTCGAATACAACTGAAGTAAGGCAGTTTTTGAGAGTCACAGGGTTTTTCAGAAAGTTCGTAAAAGATTATTGTCAAATTGCAAAACCCTTGGCACTTCTGATGAAGAAAGAAACCAAATTTGTGTGGTCGCAGGAGCAGACGAGGCATTCCAGAAACTAAAATTGCTCTGACCAGTGAACCCATACTCGCGTTATATGATAGCAATAAGCCACACGAAGTGCATACTGATGCGAGTGCAATTGGGTTGTCAGGAATTCTTTTCTAATTAGAAACTGAAGGGGAGAATCGTCCGGTCTTCTATTTTAATAGACAGCGCAGTGAAGCCGAAAGCCGATACGCGAATCACGAACTGGAAGTCCTAGCAATTGTCGAATCATTAGAGCGATTCCGATTATACTTGCTCAGTACCACGTTCCGGGTTATAACTGACTGCAATGCGATTGCAACAACAAAAGCAACGACACCTCTGTCACCTTGCATAGCTGGAGTTTGACTTTGTCTGTGAGCACAGACCAGGAGCCAGTATGCCTCATGTAGATGGCATGAGTCGATCTCCAACGAAACCTCCTTCCACAACGTCAACGGGAGCTGACAACGTGTTGAGCACTTTTACGTATGACGATGATTGGATTTTCACTATTCAACTCCAAGATGAAAAACTACGACGAATAATAAATGTTTTGAATGGGACCGAAGCCATTGAAAGTTCGACGAAGAAGGATCCGAAGATATGTTAAATCTTATATCGCGGCATGTCCGGAGTGCTGCCTCAACAAAGCACGAAGTGGTAAGGCGGAAGGGCAGTTGCATATAAACGAGGTGTTACCTATACCAATTAGAAGCGTGAATATTGACCACTTGGGCCCTTTTCCCAAGAGCAAAAGAGGTAACAGTTATATCATTGTATTAGTATGTCATTTCAGTAAGTTTACAATCATGCGGGCGGTGCGCAATACAAAAACCGCACCGGTGATAAGGATGCTACGAGAAGCCATGTCAGTCTTTGGTACACGTCAAAAGAATTCGAAGCGTTTCTGCAGAGACAAGGGGTGCAGCATGTAAAAACAGCCGTAAGGACACCACGGGCGAATGGGCAGGTAGAGAGAGTGAACCGAACGATTTTAAACTCACTGAAATGCTCGACAAGTCTGCATAATGAATGGGACGACGTGCTTCCGACACTGCAGTGGTGCATAAATTCTCAGTCTAATGCGACTGCTAAGATGTCACCCAACGAGATTGTTTTTAGTTTCAACCCAAGGGAATTAACCCAAAATAGAGTTATACAGGCGCTGAACGATGAAGCTGTGGCAGAGGTTAACCCAGAAAAATTACAAGAAGCGGCAGCAAATATTGCAGCGGCGCAGCGTGCCTGGAAGGTCAGATTCGACCAGAAACATCGACATCCTCAGCAGTTCAAGGACGGCGATTTAGTAGTTATCGACCATGTGCCGCAAGCGACTGGTGAGTCACATAAACTCGACCCGCGGTTTAAAGGGCCCTATGTGATTACTAAAGTTCTCAACCACGATCGATATGTTGTGGAGGATTTACCCGATAAACCAAGAATTCAGAAGAAATACAGCAACGTCCTCTCGAGCGAACATATGAAACCATTGTGTTATGTTGACCCGAATATCGAATGGGAAGATGAAATAGCCGATTCGTCGGGGGACGACGAAATACCAGGAGAGGCCGAGCTGTCAACGTCATCTGGCAACGCTGAGAGAAATGACAGTCGTAGAGAGATTGAGCACGCGTGAACATCAACTCAAGAAATAATTTTAAGCAAGCGTATCGGTTGAAGTTAATTTTGACTTGGAAATTATTAAAATAATAAATTAAAGCTATCTTGACACACATGACTTGACTCTGTATCTTTTGCTTAAAACACGCACACAATTGGACCTCGCGCACAAAAAACAAATTTTGTCATTTCTGAAACAAATATGACAATTCTCTTTTGTAAACAAATTGAATATATAAAGAAGCAGAATAAGAGCTATCTCACGGACATGCGCTTCTTTATCTAAAAACAAATGTTCGTAGATAACTAATTTTTTTCTTGAATCCCATAAGAGCCTGTGTAAATTTGACAGATGATTTTGTTTTTAGTGTTTTGTTCGTCTAATTGTGTTCAAGGCATTACAAATTGAGTATGATAAGGGTTGTTTTCGACCCCAGTACAATAATGTTGATTTTATTTTATTAATTTCAATTAATAAGTAAAATCTTAAAGCCTTATTTATTAGATTTCGTTAAACAGTCGTTAAACAATTGTGTAATTACACACTGCGTAAGGAGTTACACAACGTTGCTTAAGTTTTTATTTATAATTGAATTTTATGTGTGTGTCAATTAAACAAGGTTTGTGGATAAAAAGGTTCAAAAATCCACTAAAACTATTACAAAAAGACGTGCTCTATTACTTTTGTTGATATGTAAGTAAAAAATTTTACGTTTTTTGATTTTCATTTGGAAAGATATAACGCGATTTGATATTTTAAAATAAAATATGGAATCTGGTAAAATCAGGAAAAGGTCTCAAAACTGGGAATCGTCGGACAAGGTTAGTTACTTTATATATTTACGCCCATGTCTGTTGATGCATAAAATTATTGATTCATGTAAGAAGGTCGTTAACGTATTTTCATTTCTTCAACCGGAATTATGCACTGCAACTTACAGAAGGTTCTGCGGAAATTGGTGGAAGGAAGTATTGATGTCATAGAAAATAAATGCGTTGACACAAACACTTCAAAACAAAAGAGAGAAGCTTGGCAATCAGTACTCCATTCGTAAGTTCCGAAGTATTGTATAGTAAAAAATTACCTTTTTACAATTAGACCATTAACTATTAGATTCAATAAAGTCAGCACTGTGAAAAGAGACTTAAAGCAATTACAGTGCCAGTGGCGTAGTACGAAAATGCAGGCGAAAAGCAGACTGTCAAATTATCGTCGAAGCGTCAATGCCACTGGAGGTGGACCACCTCCAGATTTGCCAAATGGAGAAGATGTGGAGTACTTGCTCTAATCCCTGCAGAGTTCGAGGTCGATGAAAATGCATTCGATTGTGATGCAATTGACCCAGTGGTATATACATAAATGTCATTAAAAGGCAATTTAACTAAACTTTTCTATTAGGCTGAAGTGGAATATTTGGTGGAAAGTAGTTTGGATGCCAGCCCGAGGTTCCAACGACTATGAAAGAATCCAAAGAAACAGCAAACAAGAAAAAGAACACTACAAGAAATAATGTAAGTAAACATGAACTGCAGTGATTATATTTATTTTTATAATCTTTATCTTTTATTGGCAGATGGATTCCGATGCAATGAAATTTCAGCTTTTTCAAATTACAAAGCAATTAAAAGAAAGAGAGCTACAAATATTAGAAGAAGAGCATGAGAAAAGGAATAAAATTTTAGAATTAGAAGAAGATAAGAAAAGAACGGAAATAAGCTTACTTAAAGCGGCATTTGAGAGAGAGGAGCAACGAAAAGATAAATTGCATAATATGCAAGTGAAAGAACTTAAATATAAATAAATATATAAATAATAATTTTTTTCGTAATCAATGCCATATTTTACCATTTTTGTAATGTAGTTTTTTTGTTACTAAATGAAAACGAAAGCAAATAAAATGTTTGTAATATTTAATTTATTGAAAATGTCGTTCAATAAACAAAGTTCTTATCAAATTCTGCTGCTGGTAAGTATTTTGCCGGAACAACTCATTTGGTGGTTGGACGTCATCGTAATCTTCATTATCTGCATGGATAAAGACATGTTTTTAATTTTTTAAAATACTGTTATTAAAATCAAAATGTACTGTGACGTTCATCTGCGAATTCAATCGCTAAGTTGTGCAAGACAGCTAAAGCCACAATTGTTGTTTTTGCTAAACTGAGTGAGCATCTCATGCCTGTTAATAAAATTCTAAACCGTTGCTTCCAAACTCCAAAACATCTTTCCACAGTGTTGCGAGTTTGAATGTGAGCTTTGTTGTAGTTTATCTCTGAGTTAGTCTGAGGGTTTAAAATAGGTGTGAAGAGAATATTGGAACACGCGTAACCTCCATCGCCCAGTAATCGACCCAAGAATTCATCATTTTCAAATCTTTGTTTGATTCGGCTTTCGCGAAATATTCTGGAATTGTGTGTGCTTCCTCGCCAGCGGCAAACAATATCACGTATTTTTAGTGAAGCACACAACTTGTGTATTGAGGGAATAGTATCCTTTTCGGTTTATATAATATTGCCCCGAAGTACCACCTACTTTGCGTATTTTTATGTGGGTGCAGTCGATCGCACCAATGACCTCAGGAAACCCACAAATGGACCTAAATTTTTTTATCTGGCCAAATGGCCCTATCTGGCCAAAACCTGATGTTGGCATTTTTACATACGTAGCCCTCTTTTTAGCGAAAGCCACTGCAACTCTTCGGCAAATGACAGAAAGTGTTGGTTGGCTAAATCCATGTATGTCCCCTCCATCATCTTGAATCTGAAAAAATACGTATCAATATTTGTGAATTTGGGATAAACTTCATTACTTCATTTCGGCCCCAATATCTAATAGCTGCCATAACTTGGAGCTCAACCGGTATATAACCGGTCTCTGCTGCTACCACTAAGATCAGAACGGACGATTTCTATGAGCTTTAGCATATTTCGTTTCGTAAATCTATATTTGCTTTTAAATTCTTCGTCCCTGAATGTAGTCGGGTCAAATCTTTCTTTATAATTTTTCTGCCTTCTTTGTGAAATGTTTCCGCTGAATACATCGATTAAATTCGCATCAATTAACGCTGCTTCGAAATCAAAAGGCATTTCGCTTTATTTCTATTTTTTTAAATTATTATTTGAACACAAAAATTATTTGAATTTTGATATGCCACTTTACACAGGCTTTAAACGCAAATTTTTGTGTTTAAATTACACAGCCTTTAAACAACGTTACGTAAAATAAAAATTATATTGTTTATAAATAACGTTTTCTTGTTTAAGAGTTGTTTAAGGTTACGCAGCCTTTAAAATATGTTTATAAATAAGGCTGTTAGAGTTTAATTTGAAATTCAAATTTTTTCTGGTCTTCCAGCACACAAAGGCGGTAAAATTGCGTTTATTTCAGCTTACGTCAAAATTGTTACCGTTATTGGTTATGCGTAAATCAAGTGGTAGTGTTTAGTTATTGTGTGAAACAATTATGTCGCGTCTAATAGAAGAAGAAATTGCAAAATGTTTGCAGAGGAAAGCGAAGGCGATGAATTTAATGAGAGTGACGACGAGCCAAGCCAAGAACTATTAGAAGAATACGAGGAAAGTGAAAACATTCTTCAGATGAAGGGAACGTGGATCCCCTGCAGTGGATCACCTTTTTACATCAATCCTCTTCAGTCAATATCACTTGAAAGATGTAAATAAATAAATAAATTGATAACCTAGCTTCACGTGTCAAAAACATCAAAGATTGTTTTCTGCAAAACAACAAATACAAAATTGTTGTTGAATACAAAATACTAATGAATAATGCAAATGCATAAATACGGAGAAAAGCACAGACCAATAGATCGAGATTTACTCCATGCATATTTTGGAGTTCTGCTTCGGGTCGACGTATGTATATATTATACGTAATTCATTGATGAAAATATATGCTTCAAAGTATTCAAATTCAATTTCGTAGGGCAAAAACATCGTGAATTTGTTTGATGTAAACTATGGATGTCCAATTTTTATACAATAGAAATATTATGCCGAAAGAAACCTTCTTTCAAATCACGTCTATTTTACGCTTCGACAACCCATTCAGCCGCCGCCAAAATATGTCTCTAAACGTCAACTTTGGTCCGTTTCGCACACTTTGGCAGAGATGGGTCGAACTTCTGGCAAAGTTCTATAATCCATGCGAATATGTAAAAGTGGATGGGTTTGGGCAATTGGGTTTCAACGGACGATGCTCTTTTCGTCAGTATATTCCAAGCAAGCCCAAAAGGTATGGCATTAAGTTTTGGGTGCTGATTTGCTCAAAAACATATGAATGGAACGTACAACCCTATTTAGGCAAGCATTCAAGAGCTAAGGCAGAGCAAAATCAACGCCAAAGAGTTGTCCTGGATTTGGTTGAAGGCCTAAAAGGCCATAACATTACTATTGACAATAGCAGTAATGTTTGTCTGGCATGTCTTGCAAAAATAAATAAATATTTTTACTCCTTTTCTGTTTTCTCTAAAAGATTTATTAATTTGGACAGAAATTATATGAGGGGTCGAAATCGACCCAAACGTATGAATCTTAAGTTTTTTCCAGCGTGCGTCTACGGTTAATGAAAGTCCTTGTCACTTCTAAACTTCCATGGTTGTATTATACTATGTTTTTTTATTTTTCGTCTTAATGCGACTTCGTCGCTCTACATACGACTCTTAGGGCCAGTTTTTCAGTGCTCGGTTATCGTCGTTTCTCAGTTAACCTCCTAACCTCAGTTAAACGACACATTGTGTTTTTCAGTGTACGTTTAAACGTCGTTTAACCGGCCAATATTGGTGAGTTAAACTCCGGTAAATTTATCTTTTTAATAGATAAAGAAACAGCTGATTCTTCGAGTACAGACATTTACCTTTGTTCAAAACTATGCTAATAATTTTGTTTATTTGCACCAGAACAGCTGTTCCCCTTGTAAAAATGAAAATATTGACAGGTGCTGCCAAAATAGGTTGAAACATCAACTTATAGTAACGAGTATACGCTAAATACTCGTTGCATTTAGATAAATTCGCTATGAAATATAGATAAGATACGTTTAACCACAGAACAAACAGTATACAGAATGCGCATCTCATACAAAAAAAATTTTGTTCCGTGGTCGCAATATTACGACCACCGTTAACTTAACATTACGTCCGCTGTTAATAATATTACGACCAGCATTTAACAGCCTTTGTTTCTGTAAAGTTCAACTCGTTTGGTGTTTCTAACAGAACCGAGTGAGCTGATCAACATTTCCCGACGGCAACTTCGTCATCATTCGGTTTCATCGTTGCTCAGTCGACTTTTTCCTACAGCATTTCTATTGTACTATAAATATGTACACACATACCCGTACAATAAATATGTTTGTACAGATATATATATTTACACAAGGAAGATGTAGGAATGGGTTTCGCAGGCATATCAAACTCCTAAAAAATTGTCGACTAGCACTTTTTTCGTTTTCTAAAACAAAACTACTGTGTAAAAAAAGAAGAAATCATGAGAAAAATGCATAGAATATTGATAATCTATAAATTGTTAAAAAAAATGTTTATAAAAGGAAATATATTTTCTTTCTATCTCGTGTTATTTCAAATTCTTAAAAAACATTCGTTTAACCCTATAACAAGGTTCCAGTAACCCTTTTTAATGTTACTCGTATAACGTATTCAATGTGCTGATATGCCGACTAAAGTAGATCATCTGTCTATTCAAATTCTTCAACAGCACACTATGCTCGCAACGTAGATCGTGCCAGCGCTTTACAAAGCTTGGGCATCGTACAAGAAGCAGAACAAAGTTACGAAAAGCAAAATTTCTTCCAAAAACCATAAAATGCAAAATTGAAAACAAACGCAGACGGACGGACGGCACATGGTTTGTTGTTGTAAGAGAAACAAAAGAAGACGAATCGCACCGTTCTTCTCATCGCCCGCTGTACGTAACAAATTGATCGATTCTTTCTTTCACACTTTATCTGGCAACCGGGTGCTCGATGAATCAACTCTTCTTACGCACATTCACATACGAAGTCATACAGAATTCAACAACCTTATAAGCATCAAACATTATCAAACGTAGTTCGAGTCCAACCAATCGGTATGTCCCTGATCGATGTCGCTAATGTTGAAAATTTCTCTGCGTTGAATTCGCCTTTGTAATCTCTTCATGATACATACTCGTTGCTTTGTCCTCTCATGTGTACTTCGCCGCACGAAGTGTACTTCGCCGCAGTATCACATGCACGCATGCAATATTGATTTTACGGGGTGCATTTTTGGAAACGTCAAAAATATATTTAAGAAATTAAACTTTTATTTATGTTCACATTATATACATAAGATATCTACCAGTTCCTTATAATTATAATAAATTTATACTTTCAGATTTTACATAGTATTTGTTGATTTATTTGTTTAGATTTAATTGGTATAAAGTTGTCGTTGTGCGAATATTTGGCTGCCAGTGCAAAGTTGTTCGAATTTTCACAAAAAAAATTAAGATTATTATGTCCAGAATGGTCGCATTTATATATTTTCTTTTATTTTCCAATATATTTGAAAATTATCTATTGTTGATCCATCTGGGGGTCTTAAATTCCCTTTTACACCTACTGCTTGTATATTTGAGAAACTTCACCACCTTTGTTTACATATGGTGAAAAATTAATTTCATAAACCCAATCAGAAGTTGATCGTTGTGAAATGTAATTTTATTTAATTTTATATAATATAATTCTTTAAGATAAATGATTTATTTTTGTTTTTGCTTAACGAAAATCAAGAAGAAAATAAGCATCTTATAACATGTTCTTCTCTAATAGGTGGAAAGCGCAGATGCGTAAAGCACTGGGTTTTTCTATTTCACTCGTCCTGATTTTTCCATATTAAGTATATTGAAATTGCATTGTGTAAATTTACATAATTTATTTTAATTTTCTTTCCGTTACAACATATTACCAATATATTTGCATATGTACATATATAGGCATTACAAAAATAATAAGAAAAAATACCATTTTTATACATTACAAGAAAATTGAAATTACAGATTTGTATGCATATTCTCAAATTTACTTAAATCGCTAGCAAGCAACTCGGATGGAAATTTAGCAACATCCTGTTGCTTTTTCTCCATTTGTCTGATCCGTTCATCACGTTCCTCTTTGATAATCTTATCCTTGGAATGAATCACTGATTGCAGCTGTAAGAGCCTGTTAAAAAAGTTGGTAAAGTCAAGCTCAGCAGGAATTAGCAATTGCAGCTATTTCCGATTCCTTCTCTTTTAATTGTGCTCGCAGTTCATCCATATACAATGACACGCGAAGTGAAGAAATTTCCGAGTTCAGCGTCGCCGGTACATTCTGACTATGATGCTTCTTATGTTCCACTAATTGACTTGCTTCTCTAAGTCATTAATGTGAGATACATTCAACAATTGCACTTTGCAAGTATTTTGATTTTGTTGCAACAACTTTCCAATGTGCGTGCCTAATTCAAGCACAAAACTACATAATCAGTAGCTGTAGCAAGGTGGACCTGCGATTAAAAAAGTATAAGAACTCATCTTATTTCACTGTATGTCATTTATAGACCCCAACCTAATTTTTCAACCTATCTAGCCCAAAAACATTATTCCAAAAGCCGACACGTGATTTGAAACGTTCCACATTGTCTTGCATTACTTTGTGCTGATCCTGCAGCAATAATTATGAATCATCTGCAGTAGTTTTACCATTTCTGTTTCTCCTGGTAAATCTGCATGAAATGAGTTAACTTATTTATGTTTTTATTAAAATTACACTCAGTCTTACCATACCTTAGGTTTGTGCATTACAGGCCTCAAATAATATCCATTCCAGATATCTTATATTGCTTTATCAGCTTATATTGCTTTAATATAAGCTCCAAACTTTTGCAAACAATAATGTTTAAATAAATAAATGTATAAACTAAATGAATCCGTGGTGAAACATGAAAAAGCTGTTTTTTCCAACATACTGAAAGACAGAAAACAATAACAACAATATGGTAGATCTCACGTATGGTGTACATGAATTCAACAGATTATAAAAAATAGACGTCAAACCGATTTTTGAAGCGGCGAATTCGAAGTGTCCTATCTCATTATCTCTGCCACCAACAACGAGCATGTATCATAAAGAGATTACAAAGGCGAATTCAACGCAGAGGAATTTTGATTTGGAGTTCCGACGATTAGGGACATACCGATTGGTTGAACACGAACTGCGTTTGATAATGTTTGATGCTTATAAGGTTGTTGAATTCTGTATGACTTCGTATGTGAATATGCGTAAGAAGAGTTGATTCACCGAGCACTCGTATGCCAGATAAAGTGCGAAAGAAAGAATCGATAAATTTTTTGTGTACAGCGGCGTTGAGAAGAACGGTGCAATTCATCTTCGTTTTATTTTTTCACAATAACAAATCATGTACAGCCGTCCGTCCACCAAGCAAACAAATTTGTTTCCAATTTTGCATTTTATGGCTTTTGAATGAAATTTTTGCATTTTCTAGCTTCGCTGCGTGCTGTTGAAGAATTTGGATAAGCAGAAGATATATTTATTTTAATCGATATATCAAATTATTTTATGCGGTATACGAATAGGTAGGTAAATTATTGGAAATATTTCGGAAAAAGTATTTTTTTATTACATGTCTTACATTATATTAATTTATTTACGAAATAAAGCGAATTTCGGTATTTATCGTTTTATTATTCGTTTAATAGGTTAAAGAAAAGCTCTGACAATATTTTTTTGTTATACCGAGGGTTACTGTAAGTATATTTGTATTTGCATTGTATGATATATTTGCGTCTATAACGTCTATGTATATTTAAAACAATATTCGACAAAAGCTGCCATCGCATAAATATAAAAAGGATGATAATAGCGGCGTGCATTGACCAAACAAATACCACCTACCCGGATTGGTTCGAGTCATTAGGTCCTTGCTTTGAACACAGGAAAATAATTTTAGATTTCCTAATCACTGTTTTAATTAGGAAAAACAGCAGGTGGCTGAAAGAAAAATTTGTACATGAAGAGGCAAAAAGAAAATCGGACGTTATTAAAGCCAAACGCAGTGCCAAAATGCAAAGACTGTTGAAGTCCTGAACCTTTAAACAGAACACGTTCTAATAACAATTCAAACTCATGTTCTAATAATTATTGTTTTCTTTGGAGTTATATTCTACTTTTATTCACTTATCATTCTTTTCTTTGATGATTTATTGAAAATACATGATTTATTTAAATACATATTAGTTAATTTTTGAAGTTATATATATACTTAAGTTAAAGTTAAAGTTATATATATACATGATATATGTATATTATCACAAACATTTGATACAAAATAAACTTTTATTATGGCTGATTTTTATCATCCTAGTCTTTCTTATTTCTTACTCTTTTAGCGAGTAAACGATTTCTTAATTTATATGGTATGTATTAATAAATATTTGTGGCCACAAGCCATAACAGCCTATTCGAGTTAATTGAAAAAAATAAATAGACATGTAATAAATACTTCCTCTGAAATATTTGACTTCATTAACTTTTTAGTCTTTCTTAACGTATTGAATGAATTGATATGCCGACTAAAATATATATACAATGCCTATACAAATTCTTCAACAGCACGCTATGTTCGGAACGTAGATCGTGCCAGCGCTTTACAAAGCTTAGACACTGAAACAGTAGCAGAACGAAGCTAGAAAAAGCAAAATTTCATTCAAAAGCCATAAAATGTAAAATTGAAAGCAAACCTGTTTGTTCGGCGGACGGAGGGCTGTACATGTTTTGTTATTGTGAAAGAACAAAACGAAGACGAATCATTCTTCTCTTGCACCGTTCTTCTCATCGCCCGCTGTACGCAACAAATTGATCGATTCTTTCTTTCACACTTTATCTGGCAACCGAGTGCTCGATCGATTAACTCTTCTTACGCATATTCAAATTCGAAGTCATACAGAATTCAACAACCTTATAAGCATCAAACATTATCAAACGCAGTTCGTGTTCAACCAATCGGTATGTCCCCAATCGTCGGAACTCCAAATCAAAATTCCTCTGCGTTGAATTCGCCTTTGTAATCTCTTTATGATACATGCTCGTTGCCACCGCTTGTGTCTCCAGAGATACCAACTAACAACTAACTAATATTTGTAATGTAAAATATATATTTATGTATTATAAAGTATTTAATTATATGGTTGCAAACTGTACTTTATTAGTGTTGCATTGGGCAGGTATTCAAATTACCTATCCTTTATGTTAACCAATCTTGTATTGCAAAATGTTTGTTATTTAAGGAAACTGCAGTTTTAGATTTGGCAGGCGTTTCTTTGTTTTTATAATGTTTGACAAAAATTGGTATTTTTTTAGTTTTGTAGTTGGTTTTCTCCTAAAATCTTGCACTGATCATTATGTTACATATATATATTTAGAAAGGTATAATCTTACCTTTCTAAATATATATATATGTATATTATATATAATTTCTCAATTTTAATTATATAGTTAATTATACGATTTATTCAGAAGAAAATTATTAAATAGAACAAATTATAATATATAAAAAGTCTTACATTTTATTTTTCTCTAAAAGTAACAGATAATCAAAAATTAAATAAATGAGAGGTAATTTGATTACCTTTTCAACGATAATAATAAGATATAGGTATCTCAAAAAGATTAGGAGAAATAGACGTGAAACTTTCAAAGGGCTGTAACTTAGAAACTATAGGGTCCGCTATCTAACGTTTTTTTTTTTCAACTAGTGCTTATTTCGTGAATGGTATCACTTAGCTCATGTCTGATTTGACAGATAATTAGTTTTATCCATCCGCTGAACGAATATGGTTGTGTATACGCTTGAACAACGCTGGGAAATATTGCGACATTACTTTGAAAATCCGATGCCGATTTTGCCAAAAAAATCATCTTTTCAGATGAAGCTCATTTTGATCTTGGCGGGTTGTAAACAAACAAAATTGTCGCATTTGGGGCACAGAAAACCCGCACGCATACATTGAAAAGCCGGTGCACCTAAAACGAGTCACTGTTTGTCACTGTGCGGATTTTGGTCCAGAGGCATAATTGGGCCATTTTACTTCGAAAATGAGCAAGGAGTGGCCGTTACAGTCAATGGCGATCGTTATCGGGCCATGTTGAAGAGGAGGATATTGGCAACATTTGGTTTCAACAGGACGGCGCTACGTGCCACATAGCCGAAGCTACACTCGCATTTTCAAAAAAAAAAAAGTTATTTGGCGGACCCTATATATGAGGTGGAGGTAAATTGTTGTTGTTCTTATAATTCTTGTGAGAAACAACCTTATACCTTTTCCCACGATTTGCAATAAAAAGTTCTTAAAATATAATTATTCACCATTTTATAATTATGTAATTAAATTGACTTAAATATTGTTAGCAGGTTGGCATCTCCACCCGTTGGTATATTAACGAATTTTTTGCCAACTTCATCAAATGTTCTGCAATGAAAAATCTAAATAAATTAAAAATTTGAATAAATAAAACTATTTCGTTCAATTAAATTTTTCAACACTTTTAGGTGTACGATTCGGCCAGGCGGAATACAGCACTCCTAATGTTTTTTTCACTTTTCTCGAAAACTACAACACATACATAGATCCTTTCGGTTTGAAACATTTTCTTCTTAATTCTTTTCTTCTGCTGAATTAATTACAGCATTTTTTACTTTTAAGATTTTATACTTGTTAACAGAGTTCGGAATATATCCCTCAAACAAACAACTTTATTTATATCCCTCACAAAAAAACGATCTCAAAAGATGAAAATCTGTTTTTACTCATGAGCGATTTTTATTTTTTGATCTAAGTTAAAAAAAAATACATATCGCTCACATTCAAAATAATTTCGATCTTCCAACAAAACTTTCACTTGAAATGAAAAAATTCTTATCTTCAAATATTTCGATCCCTCAAGTTGAAAAAACTGCGTTTGTTGACGAATAGCGATCGCAGAAGATGAGAAAACTTCGGCTTTCGTACTATAACGATCTTCGGTGATGAAAAAAGGCTGCGCAGGCAAAGAATCGATCTTTGAAAATGAAAATAATTTCGACGCAGAGATCGAAAAAAACAGCGGAACAAAGTTGAACGGCATGGGTTTTGTTGGTGTTTGAATGGTTCGCTTCGCGGCAGAGACAATTGCTTGAAAATGAAGTTTTGTTTGTGTTTCGTATGATTATGTTTTTGTTGGATTCGGTAAACGATATTTAAAAACCATTAAGAAAGCTATATTCGGACTGGCCGAATCTTAGATACCCTACACCTAAAAGTTTTTAGGGATTTTTAGGAATTAAGGTTTTATACCAATGCATTTTTTATAAATTGATTCTATATTTATATGTCTTATATTCGTTTTATTTGCTCGTTTAGAAATCCGAACAAAGAATATTTATACAAAATTTCATATTAATTGATAACATATCATAAACTTACAGACTTATATAAGGATTTATGTAGGACGATTGTGCCATATTACCCTTCCGTACATGTAACCTAAAACTATTTAATGACAGACGGGTATAAATAGTAGGCGTGGTCGTGTTTTCAAAATAAATAATTAGCTTAGTAGTTTTATTATTGTGTTTAAATTTAAACTTTATTTCCGTGGTAATAAATTTGTTTTTATAAGTTATACTGTATAAGCAGTGTAAAAGTGGGTGGACCGCGCCCAGTTTTGCTGTAATAATGTTTTATTAGAAAAGATGTTGTTATGTAAAGCTTGATTCAGGAAGAATAAATAGTTAACAATATAACCATTTAAAACCTCTTTTGTCTGTATTACCTAAAAGTGGGCGCCCATATTTGGCACATTAACGGATAATGCTACTCTATACCCAGGAATGAAATTTTGTTGTCATATCTCAAAAACGAACGCTGATATCTACATTTCTAATAAAAAATAGGCCTGGTCGTTGAACGATTTCGCCCATTTTCAATACCAACCTGCACACCATAACAAAGAATATTTCTGCAAAATTTGATTATAATATAATAATCACCGGTTCTCCTGTGATCATGATTTCAACAGGCAGACAGACAGACGTACGGACATGGCTAAATCGACTCAGGAGGTGACGCTGATCAAGAATATATATATTTTTCTATACCTATCGTCTCTATTTCTATGCGTTACACATTTCGTAACAAAGTGAATATATCCTTAACCTTATGGTGTAGGGCATAAAAATTAATTTTATTATACATGGCGTGGCATGTGAGGGAATGTTGTAGAAGTAAATACGTAAAATATTAATATCTAAAAATAAGTAAATTGTTTTCTACCATAAGTAATTCTAATTCAACATTAATTGAGAGTACTCCCTCTAAGATTGAAAGCACAGATTGTGCCGCGTCAATTCTATTATCCGACGGACATTTGAAACATGAATTCCAACACTTCTTACTTTATAAGAGGAGCACATATTTGAGTTGCAAATGCAGTTTCTAGGAAGGATCTAAGACTTAAGTTAGTCCTTAAGTGTTAAGTCGGGTTTTTACAAAATGGCCTCTCTATATTTTACTGAAATATTTTTAAATAGTAATTTCGATTTAGGAATTTAACCTCGAAAGCGTTAGTGCCTTTTTTAAGCGTTATTTTTATTTGTCTATTATAAAAAATATTTTTTTTCTGCAAAAAACAAAAAAGAAATATTCAGTTATTTTCAACCGAGAGGTTTGTATGGAAAATATCTTCCAAAAGATTTTATTCTTCAAAACAAATACTTACTTATATGGAGGTTTAATTTGGCGTTTCCCATTTTGCTGCAAAGTACAATGAGTGAAAAAAATATTCGGTAGTTGAAATCATTTAGTAACTAACTATTGATAATTCAAATCACTCAATAGTTCCCAACACTAGTTTTGTCAACGGAACCTGCGCCGAGACCCAACCATCATTAAGGTTACCATCACACAAGTCTCGCCTGAAGTTCATAAATTCACCATCACTTGCATATCGACGGGGAAAACTCGAAGCTTCATTTATTCTGAACCTGCTGTATAATTGTTAAACAACATCTAACCAAAAGTTCCTCGTCTTCCATCGAAAAATTATGAATTTCTTCATCTTAGCATTTGCAGGTCAACATTCCTTCAACGTGAATTTGTCAATTTAAAACACATGTGTCCATATTTAGAAATAAATGTTCATAAAAACAATTGTTTTTAACGTTTATTTCTAAACAAGGAAAAAAAATTTTGCAAGTACAAGTATTTCAATTCAGTGAATATTTAAAAAATATAATTTTAATTATAATATAATATATAATACATGTAATAAAATTTAAAATACAAAATAACAAAATAACTTAAAATATTTTTTTTGTTATATCAATTTGTAATTCAATTTATTTTGATTTTAATTTAATTTGAACAATTTCAATTTAGTCCTAATTGCATGGTGTTGGAACATTCTTTTCTTTTATCCTTCACTGTCTTTCGTTGCACTCTATCTTCTCTTACTTTCTTATTAACTCTTGTTCCTAATTGCTGTTTTAAGTTAAGTTAAGTTATAGTTATAATTGTATAATTTTAAGTTATATTTAAGTTTGCATAGGTTATTGTTTTTTTGTTACGTGTAATATATGTTGCTAGTACTAAAAAAGACGTAGGTCTTAGCGTACATTGAATATTGTGAATAAAATAATAATAATAATAATAATAAAGACCGTCATCAAATTTATATAAAAATTTTAAAAAAATTATACATACCCTAACATGAACTTCCTTCTATTTGAAACCTCTTTTAAAGCATTATAGTCTCAACTATTTTAGATAAAAATCGGTTTGCTTTTTGTCTTAATTAATGGAATTTTGAATATGGCTTAAGTCCACTTATAGCTCTCAAAAAAATAAAAGGTTTTAAATAATGTTAATTATTTTAATTTGGTTGATAAATAATACACTTCTACAAACCCAAAAATATGTTACCAGCTAACAATATTTTTAAATTGTTACAATATTATTTAATTGATTAAAAACAAATGTATGTAATATTTGCAATAATAAAAATAATATGTAATTATTACTTAATAATAATAAAACAAATTCGTATGTAAGCACAACGTAGTTTTTTATGTGCTCAAAATGAAATGGCAAATTAATTTCCAAAAAAAATTCTTTCCTCTTCAAATGTATAATAATATATGTGGCCACGAACCGAAACCGTTTAACGCGAGTTAGGACGAAATTGAGTTATTGCCACTATTAAATTGAGCTTATTTTAATCTGATTTCAATACTTTTTATAGTAGTAGCAGGTTTATTGTAGAAGTGATACTCTAAAAAGTAAATGACCTAAATTACGTTTATATCATTGCATTATTACACTATTATATTATTTTATTTTTTTGTATTAAATTATACTTATGTGAATAAAACAAAGTGCAGCCAATTCTGCAAAAAATTAAATAAATGAATATATGTATATATTGTACTTTAAATAATTTTCCTGAAAAGTAAGAAAAAAGAGTTGACCACAGCGCTTATACATCAAAATCATTATCGGATTCTATTAAATAAAATTGTGTGTGGGTAACTTTCACACTTCCTATTTTTAACACAAACCATATTAATAAAAAGTTTAATATTACGTGAAGTGGTGTTCCAATTATCACACGTTAACAATACTGCTTTACCGACGTGTTCGTGTGATTATTCTTTTTCTGCTATTTTCCAGGAATAGGAAGCGAAATCAATGGAATATGAAACTTCAATGTTTCGCTTTCCATTGTTTTGCTTTGGAAAGCGTTCCCCTAACAACGGAAATATGGTCCTATTAGTCCTCTATGCACGAATTTCACAATTGCACAATCTTTATATTGGTCAACTCGGTTTTTGGGGCGGGTTTTTAAATTGTTCTTGCTTTTTTATACAACGTTTGGCTATTTTTAAGGAGGAGCGCTACCTAAGTTTTTCCATTATAAATCTTCACAGCTTTCATTTGGTTAAAGTGTGTATTTGTTGTAGCATTGTGTTAGAATAAGAAATAGTAAAAATCTTTAACTAATAAAATAAAACTATAATGCTTTTCTTAAAAAATTTTCTAATTATTTACTTTAAAGACTATATGTTGAAAATAATTTTTATTATGAGTTAAAAATTATAACAGGTCAGTTAAAATTTCAAAAATCCTGTGAAGTATAGTCTATGACAGCATGGAGTTGTGATTGGTGGCCTCCTCAAAGACTTACAACAAACTTAACCATAAACCTAATTTTAAAGTAAAAATGGTAGGCTCTCATTAGAAGAACTTGAGTTCTATTTCAGTAGAACAGTATAGGAGAACTTAGCCAAGTTTGTTCATCTATAATAATTAAAGATTCTTTAGCTAATGACTGTTGAGAGAATATTTTTCTTCATATTAAGTAAACCAAAAATAGGTTTACTCCTGTCTTTAAAGAGAAGTTAGCAATTCATTTATTTCTTCAGTGAGTTCTCCAGGCTTCAATTTTCAAATAGTGGAGATGTAGGAATTCCATACGGAAAAGTCTAAACATATTCAATCACAACTCTTCATTATAATAGTAAAACGTCAAATGCATTCCACTAGCATGCAAATATCAGGTGATATTTTTTCAAGGCAAGGCAAGTTTCTTAGTTACAGAATGATTAAAAATATTGACGAAAAAGTAAAGTCAAAAGAGCAATTACTAGTACGACAGTAAGTAAAAATTGAACCGAGACATAGAGGGACCGGGATTAGGAGGAGCCCGGCATTGGTGGGTCGACCAAGGGAGATGAAATAAATGTTTTATTTTATTTATAGAGTAACCTATTCCATTGATTTTGATTATTTGTTTGTTCTGATACTTTAACTGGTTTTCAAATAATGATAACTGATAAAGAATATTAATTTACTTTATAGACTTTTCTAAACATGCAGTTTTAAAATACAAACTTAAATGCAATATCTTTGTACTATAATTGAGTATATGTATGTATGTATTAGAGAGCTGCACAAGTGTCTTGAAACGCACATTCAAAACACAAAAAAAATTTCAAGCATTGCACTGCTTGCTTCTTTTGCTTTCGAATCAAGACATTGACTGCCGAAAGCCTGTTGATAACAAAACACAACAAAGGTAATAGTATTCATTGCCATTCGTTGCTTTTCTGAACGAAAAGGCAATGAATGGCAACGTAAGGGCAACGAATGGCGCTAATTGGAACCGGAACAACGAGACGCAAACTGAAACGACGCAAACCGAATCATAGTTTTCCATACATTTGTATTAACTTTTATTTAATTCGTTCCGAGACTCATAATTTTAGTAAAAAAATTTGATTTTTCAATAGAAAATACCAATTTTTTATTATTAATATTTATAATACCGGCACTTAATAATGGATAATTTTCTTTCAAATCTTCAAAAATAGTTGAAGCTTTCCTTTGAATTACCATTTGACACAATGGCATTCTTCGCTGATTTTTATCTTCTATCCAAATGCTTAGAAATGACTCAATTTTTTCCATTAAACGACTTCTTATTTTTGTAATCTGTTTATGTTGTGTCGATGTTGCGGTTTCAGCAAATTTTTTAGTTTTATCAGCGTCTCTGGAACAAATGGATTTTATTGTAGAAGGGGCTATTCCCAGGTTTCTTCCAATATCAACTGGTTTCTCTCCTGATTTAAAACGCTTTAAAATGTCCAGGTTTTGTTCTAAGCTTATTTGCTTTCTTTTTTGACTCCATTGTTGAAAAATATTTAGGTAAGACTTCACTTCACCAAATGTATGTAATTTGAAACTACCATCGAAGACAAACTTGTAGACAATTTTCACATACAAATTTGTCTATTGCAATTTTCGACGGGAAATCCCCTTTTTCTATATTTTCTTTGTACATATGTACAAACATTTATTAACGACGCAAATCAAAGCACTAACGACGCAACTTCGAAGCAATGCGACGCAAACTGAAGCAAAAACGACGCAACACCGAAATCACGGAAATTTTAAAAAGACGCAACTTCGAAACGACGCAAACCGAAACGACGCAAACCGAATCGACGCAAACCGGGGTATGAGTGTATATAATATACATGTATTTACACCTGTATGTAGTTCCTTTAAAACTAGAAAATATAACAAGTGCGTGAAGTGCGTAAATTCGTAGCGAACTTAGCACGGACATGAACACAAAAACCCCGTCGAAAAAACTCTTCATCTTTTGACGCTATCCACAAATCTACCCAATTTTCGGTGTCTTCATATGATGTGAAGCGCTGCTCAGACAGACCATGTGCCATCGACTGGAACAGGTGATAATCAGAAGGGGCTAAGTCTGGTGAATACGGCGGGTGGGGTAAAACTTCCCAGTTGAGTGTTTCCAAGTATGTTTTTACCACAAAAACTCACCACACAATTTTTTCAAATCCACCACAGTTCGCTACGTTGTATTTTCTTAAAATGTCTGCAATAATCACTGAAAATATTATTATAATTTCAAAAATTATTTTCAAAAATTCCAAAAAATATTCGGAGAATCCACAGGAGCATGGCAGTTACATTTCTTAAAACGTGATTCGATTTCCTATCCAATAGCTGAGATCCGATCGATGCACTCCTCGTGCAAGGTTCATCTGACCACTTACTCAGGACTAAAATATTGTATTTTCAAAAACTCAAAAAAAATAATCAGAGTTCATTAAAAATATTTTTAATTACTATTTCCGTGAATAATAATTTAATAAAAATATATTTTCAGTGATTATTGCAGAGATTTCAATAAAATAAGAAGATCGCTACGTATCGAACTGTGGTGGATTTGAAAAAGTTGTGTGGTGAATTTTTTGTGGTTCGTGTCCGTGCTAAGTTCGCTACGAATTTAACTTCACGCACTTCGCACTTTTTTAATTCAATTTCAATTTCATATATTTCATTAATATAGTGCAATAAGAATACAAAAATTCTTTTACAGAACAAAGATTAGTAGGTTACATGTTGGTATACATTAAATAAAATTTACAGCCATATTCTGAAAACTCACGGTGACTGGCTCTGCCACTGACGTCTCAAGTCACGGCGTCGTAGTCACGGCATTCTGAGAGCCGTGCGCATCGTCTTGTCTTGGCTTTACGTCGCACTCACGTTCGTAATAACATGTTACGTCTTTCAGTACGATCATTGTACTAAATTGTCAAAATTTTAGTGTTGGTAAACGCATTTCTGTATATTATAACTATGGTGAAATAAGAAAGTTGAAATTATGTTAAGTTGAAACTTTTTATCACTTCATAAAATTGTTTTTTTGTGCAAAAATCTGTGTTTTGAACAAAGCTGAACTAAAGAATAATGAAAACAAGAATTTTAAAACATAATTGCACCAGTTATTATATTTTATTTCACTCAAGTTGAAGCAAAAATATTATCTTCTTTTTTTTGTCATTTCTTTTCCAACACTGTCGAAACATCAAAAAAATGCTAGCTTCATATGCTTTGCTATGAAAACGAGTTGTTACTTCCATTTTTATTTTTTTATTACAAGTGCAACAAGTGTTAGGAGTTATTAATTAATTAATAAAATCGAAACAGATAGTTTAGTTGAATTTTTGGTTGAAGAAGAGGAAGAGGAAGAGATACAATTACATGCGAGTCATCAATCGCGAAATGAGAATTTTGACCTCCAAGAAACGCGGGCGCAACTGTCCGCAATCAACTTGCGCAAAGTATGACGCCCTAAAATGGAAAAACTCCTCAAACGGTCCTTTTCAGGACCACCACCTTTTAAATTAAAGTGATAAAAATTGATGCTTTTGTGCTAGGCACTTTATTAATTTTAATGTTTCGAACTTATTTTGTTATAAATATACATAAATAAAGTCATGAAAGCAAAATACTAAATGCACTTAAACCTAGGAAGGACACACATTTGTTTTCATTTTCTATATATTTCTTTTCCTATATTATATATTTAATAAAGAAAAAATTAGATTTTTCCATTTCGTCTATTAACAGATTAAACTGCATCGAATTCGTCAATTTTAGGCTATATTGTAAAATATAGTAATTTAAAGAAACCAGTAAACAATATATTATAAATATATCTTTTGTTATACTTTTCCTCTTGGGAACCTGCTCCATTTTTTACTATTTTACTATATTTTTTACTATACAACCAACTGCAGCCAATACGAAGTTAAGGCTGACATCGCCAAATAATTTTGCGACACCGGCATTCATCATTTAAAATTTAACAATATTTAAACTTTCAAAAGAATTTCATTTTTTTCGCTACCTACATGATACTGTATATATAAAATAAAAAAATGGATAAAAAACGACCTGACGACAGCTCTCTATATACCGTCCGATTTGACGTATGCGATTGTCTGCTATCGTCTCTTGGAATGCACATTTTTACGGCAAAATCAGCAAAACGACGTAAGACCTTCGCAAACACGTTTGGCTGGTCTCTTAGAATCACAAAAGACGAAAAACAGTTGATTTTAAGACGAACGCAGACATAAGCAGACAGAAGTGAGTTTTTAGAGTCTGGCTGTTAGACTAATATGTTTTCACAATAATATCAATGAGAAGGTAGTATAGTCGAGAAGAGGAAAATTTATGAGAAATAGGACAGATAAGAGCGGGGAATAGAATAAAATAAAAAAGGAGCAAGTTAGAGATTGGAAAAGTATGAGAGAATTGATCGTCAAAAGTTATCATAATTGAGTTGCTTTTTGCTTTAAAGCAGACTCAAAATTTGTGTAGAAGTCAATGTTTTTATTCAATATAAAAACTACTTGAAGTACTCATACTGTAATTGACATAATGACTTTACAGATACATATAACATATAATAAACTTTAGTCCGTTCAGACTATATTAAACTTAGTTTTTCCGTTATTAGAAGGTCCTACAAATGAGCTCTCTCATAGAATACACGGGGTCTTATACATGCTATTATTTAATTAATTTCATTATATTTATTTATCTATATAGTATTTATTTTTAACTATATTTATTTTTTATATTTATATTTATTTTATCTATATTATATTTATTGACTGACACCAGGCTCGATGAAAACAGCTTTCCATACCATTACTTGAGATGGAAAATTACTTCGGGCTGCCGTTCGTAGGCTCAAATTTACGTAAATTCTTTCAGTTAAGTAAACAAGGGCATTTTGAGAGTTTATGAACTGCTCAAATTTTTTAGTTTATGAACTAGGGAAATTTTTCTCATAAAAAAACACAATGTTTGGGAATTCGCCACGTTCGTGCAAGCGTAACAACTCCTTTGCTCTTTCGAGTCTAACTTTTTTTTTCTTTGGAGTAAGATCATGTGCCTTTTGGAATTTGCAAGGCTTTACCTTGAGCGCATTTTGGAATATGCGCTGGGATATTTTAAGTTCTTTCGCAATTTGATTACCACTACGGCATGGATTTCGTTCCAGTCGAGCCTTTACTTTCCGAACCATTTCAGGTGGTTTTGCTGTTTTTTTCGTCAACCACCATAGCGCTTGGCAACGCTGCCTGTATCATTATAACGATTTATGGTGGAATACACAAACATTTTATTCACTTTGAGATGCCTGAGCTGCTTGTGATTTTCCACTCAAATATAACGCAATCACACTATTACGTTTGAATTCCATTTTGAATAACTTTTGTTCTATAAAACTTAGACGCAAATGCTTATGGTAGCTTGTAAACCATGTAAACAGCTGTCATTGGTATGAAACACAAAGTCAGAAGAAACACAGAAACAGAATTAAAAGCTAACACACAAGAACCCGCGCAGACACACGTAATCAATATGTCAAACTTTAATATAGCCCTTTCGCTCCTGAGACAATCGCCTTATCGAGCGCGCACACCATTTTTAAAATATGAATAACACACACAATAACAGCGTCAACGTGTTGTGTCCCTGCAGTAAAAATCGCAACTAGTTCCAAAAAGAAATAGTTTGTTCAACTACTAGTTGAACGCAACTAGTTCCAGAAAGAAATAGTCTACTAGTCCAAATGGAACCATAATAACCCTAGTTGCAATGTAATGCAGCTAAAGTTATTATTTGTAAGTATATTCGGAACTGGATATTTACTAGTTCCAAAGTAATGCGACTGGGAGTCAGTCGATATAAGCAAAGGGACTTTCTGTGCTGCGGAAAATTTTATTTTAACAAAGTATGTAAAAGAGAAGCATATTTATTATATATTTTATTAAGCATATAGCCATGAGTAAACGCTCTATAAGAAGGAGAATAAAACTCCAAAGGGTTTTAAACATAAAATGTTGAAAAGGCCTACTGAGAACAATTGTAACGCATTACACCGACAATTCTGGGAACTGTGCGGTTCAGCCTAAAAAGCATTTAACGCTTTCTAGTACAGTCTATATTACGTTTCAGAGGAAAAATCTCTGGGATTTTTATAGCGATTGAATGTTGGTGCAGCGAGTAGCCTTCGTATAGAATGTGAGTAAAAGCCTGCAAGAAAAATTAATATTTGACTTTTTTATTGATCAAAAGATCTACATATATTCTAATTACATACATTTCGTTTTACAATAATATGCTACATAAGTACCCTTTTTGATTTTCAGATGAGAAAAAACACACTTGCAAAAACTGCGCCGAAATTCAAGAAAAATTGGATAATATCAGCAACAGGCTTGAAAAATTTGAACGTAGGTAGTCAGCTGAACAATACATTATAATATGTAAAGGTAAATTATTTTCAGAAAACCATTATGCAAATAATTCTGCAATTATGGCAGCCCTTACAGAGCAAAAAGTTTTACTAGGAAATTTGATTCGCCAGGAGTCTTCGTCTGGTGTAGTGGTTTCAATGTTTCCCGTAAATGTTGAAAACCTGCAACATGTGGATGCCAAATTAATTACAGTTAATCGCAGTACATATGTAGGTTTTTTGAATTTTAATAGTCCCCAAATTGCTCATTACATCATACCGTTTAAGGTATCCACTATAACCACCCTTCTACACCAGTGCCTCACAAAAAATTTGAGAAATGTTTTATGTAATGTAATATTGATGGGACGCACTGGAAAAAACGGTTAAAGGATTTTAAAAATTTGTATAGTGCACTACTAGGTAAAATTTTATAATAAACGTCTCTCATTTATTTAATTACAATGGAATAAATTCTTACAAAGTTCTCAAATTTGCAGATTCTATTTCAACTTTACCGGTGTTTGAGCCACCCGAAACTCAGCTGATAAAGGCGATACAGCTACAAAAAAAGAGATTTTTTAAAAACATATGCATCGAAAAGAAAAATGAATAAAAAAAAGTTTCAATTTGTTATATGTATGTAACAAACAATAATTATAAGTGAAAGCAAAATTCAATGAAAAATCACTTTGTTCTTAATTGACCCGCTCTGCATTACATTAGAACCAGTTAAAAGATAGTTCACAAAGCATTCTAACTATTCTAGTGCTTTTTGAACTAGTATAGAATAGTCATTTGTGAACTATATATCTTTTAACTGGTTCTAATGTAATGCAGAGCGGGTCAATTGCCACCTCCTAGGACACCGCCACGTGAAAAGCGACAGTTCGTTCCGTTAAAATAAGATGCAGTGAGGGTTACTACTGGTTCGAAGAGAACTACTTATTCTACAGCTAAGAACTAGAAGATTTTACTGCAGGAGTATGACGACAAATGAAAATGTGTTGAATTCACTTACACGTAGTAAATTTTGAAGCAGACATGATTATACTGGCATATTTCTAGAGAATATTTCTGAAGGTCACAATTGTGAGCCCGTGGAGGGAAAGGGATAGAGCGAGAGCTATCCCAACTTTCAGTGAGAATTACAAGGAACTAGAATCCTTTGTGAAAATTGTCGAATTTTCTCATCTTCTGTGATCGCTATTCGACAACAAACGCAGTTTTTTCAAGTTTAGGTGAATTTTTTTCATCCCAACTGATAGTTTTATTGGAAGATCGAAATTATTTTGAACGTGTGCGATATGCGATATGCAAACATGCATTTATTTAAACATTAGATCTCTTCGTAAAAATTTTACAACGTTTTTGACAGCTATCCATTGCCTCATCGATGTCGTGGACGTTATAACTCTTGTCGAAACAAATATCACAAACTACGAAACTGATCTATATTCAATTAATGGATTTAATGCTGAACACTTGAACAGAGACAGTAGTAGAGGTGGTGGAATAGCAGTTTATGTAAAGGAAACTATAACATACCACAGAAAAATTAGTACAAACACAATTTATCACGAGCATATGGAACTTAATTTGAATATAGATAATCACTTTGTTACCATTTATGCCATTTATCGACCACCTTCTTTAAATATTAATATGTTTGTTGATGAGCTTGAAGAAAAAATTAACCAATTCGGGAAAAAGCACAATATAATAGTAATTGGAGATGTTAACATTGACATTAAAAGATTAGATAATAGAGCAACCACGTACATCGAAATGATAGCGTCAAATATCCTGCAAAGTTGTGTCAACGAAAATACGAGAGTAGACATTAAACGCGGAACAAGGACGTGCATTGATCATTTACTCATGAGAGGCATTGATAGTGAAAAATTTGTAGCAGTGGTTAAAACTGAGATATCCGACCATTACTCGATCTTCTGCTCAATAAAAACACCAAAGAGAGAAAAATATAACATAGTGCAACAACAACATAAAATTCTGGATTATAGGGTAAACGAACATGTTAGCAGTACAAACTGGCAAAGCTTTTTGGAAATCGAAAATGCTGATGAAATGTACACTAAAATATATTCTACATTTACAAATATTTACGATAACTCGCGTAAAACTAATCTCCAGAAAAAGCAACGTACACATAATCCATGGATATCAAATGAGATAATAGAGAGTTGTAAATTACGCGACAAGCTATATAAAAGATGGTACGTGAAACCCAAAGACCTGAGTAGAGAACTGGAATATAAAAAGTTTCGAAATGTTGTAAATAAGATAATTACGAACGCCAAAAACTATTACTACAAAAACAAACTCTATGAGCATAGACATAACACACAAAAGACCTGGGAAACTATTAATGAGATACTTGGGAAAAAAACACAAAATATAGACGGAACAATAAACAAAAATTTTAAAAATCAAAATGATAATGCGCTACCTAATGTTTTCGCGGAAACTTTTGAAAAAGACGTACAAAAAATAGTACACGATTGTGAACTAAAAACTCTGCGAATGAATAACAGCTCAAACCCAAAATCAATATTCATAAGTGAAGCGACCGAACAGGAAGTGTATTACATCATAAAAACTTTAAATCCGAAAAAGGGTGCAGGATGCGATGAAATACGGCCAAAAGATTTAAGAAATAATGCACATGTGATCACCCCGGTTATAACTAAGTTAATAAATTTAAGCCTAGAAAAAGGTGAAATACCAAGATTGTTGAAACAATCGATAGTTAGGCCCATTTATAAAAACGGCGAAAAAGGTAAATGCGAGAATTACCGACCCATATCTATCTTGTCAGTTATAGAAAAAATTCTTGAAGAAATTGTGGCACGTAGATTGAGAAGCTTTATAGAGAAGAATAAAATTATTCATCCTTCTCAGTTTGGTTTTCAACGCGGGAAAAATATAAATAAACTTTTAGGACATTTCTCGAACAAGTTGAACGAAAGTTTAAGTAAAGGCTACCACAGTTTAGCATTATTTATAGATTTCAGGAAGGCATTCGATACGCTAAAACATGAAAACATAATCTGTACACTAGAACGAGCGGGAATTCGAGGCGAATGTCTAAAATGGTTTGAAAACTACTTAAATTTGAGAACCTTTCGTGTAAAATTAAGCAGCGAAAAAAGCAAAGAAATCAATGTTACACATGGTGTGCCTCAGGGCTCTAAATTGGGCCCTATATTATATATCTACGCAATTATTATCTACGCAAACGACATTTTTAAAGCGCTTAAAAATACAACTGCTTATGCATACGCTGATGATACAGCAATTGTAGTGTCAAATCGGTCATTAGAAGTAGCTGTTGAAAGTCTGCAAACTGATTTCGATGCAATAACAAGATGGTCGCACGACAACGGCTTAGCTCTGAATGCAGATAAAACCAAAGTTATGCATATAAAACCAACGCACTTTCTGTATGCTGATGTGAGTATAAAATACCACGACTTAAATTGCCTTCATAGAAATACCAGCAATGAAAATGCAGCAATGGACGATAGATGTAAAACTATAATTGAACTGGTTAGCTCGTATAAATATCTAGGAATAGTAGTAGATCATAATCTCACTTGGCGACAGCAAATTGAACGCATGCAAAACAAGCTTAGGAAGGTGGCATTTTACATATACCAGCTGAGCAACTTCTGCAACTACAAAGTTCTAAGACAAGCATATTATGCATTATGCGAATCTTGTATACGTCACGGAATAACAGCATGGGGCTCATCAGTGCACTGCAGAAACTTACAAAGGAGCCAAAATAGCATACTCAACATACTGGCAAAAAGTAAAACAAAAAGACGTGAAGAGTTTAGCTCCGAAACGGTTTCAAAATATTTGGAAGTGCTAAATGTTAAGAATATATATAAATATAGTATAATAATTGAGTTCTACGACGACCAGAATTTTAGAAACGTTATTGACCATACGTATGCAACAAGAAGAAAAGTGGAACAAAGGTACAAAACAAATCAATACTACAACAACTACGGGAAAAGCACATTAAACGTAATGGTGCCGACTTTACTAAATGACCTCCCAATCGAACTCACCAATTTAAATGTGGCCAAGCGAAAACTAATAAAAAGTTATCTTCTAACTAAGGACAGTTAATCCTCTATAGTATAGCTTATATAGTATACTATAGTGTCTAGAGTATAGTCTATACGCATGATAAATATCTTTTTTATCATGCTTTTGCTTAAAATTTTTCCTATTATTGTTTGTAATTTTTCTCTATTATTGTTTGGAATGAATCTTTTTAATGAATTTGTTTCTAATCTGTCTTACTATAGTAACTTATTTATACTTATGTTAAAATTATTTATGTGAAACTTTATCTCAAAACTTATAATCATAGTCATTTATAATTAACTATTGGCGATGAAATTGTTAAATTAAATTGATGCAATTATTACTTTTTCTGCAGAAAAGCCTTTGGCCTTTGCGGAATATTACATGTAATTGTCTAAAATAATATCGGAAAGAAATAAAATAATAATAATATGTATTTTTTCGAACTTAGATCAAAAAATAAAAATCGCTCATGAGTAAAAACAGCTTTTCTTTTGGGATCGTTTTTTTTGTGAGGGATATAAATAAATTTGTTCGTTTGAGGAATATATTTCATATTTCGAACCCTGCTTTTCACACACAAAAATTCATCATCACAAATGACAAGTATAAGGGCCTTATGCTCGAACTGCGAACGGTACCGCTTCTCAGCGTTACTCTTTGTTATATTCGTTAAACAGCTGTTCAAAATGTGTTTTTAGTATACACACAACTTCGGCTTCTGATAGAAGCGGTACCGCTGAAATCTCTCCTCTTTACAACAACAGTTTACACTTTTCTTACGCATTTACGTTAGAAAAGCTGATTTTGCAAACAACAGTAGCGTTCTTTCGTTAATATAAAGTAACTCCTTAAAGGTACATTATAACAATAACATATTACATATATAAATACGTATGTATGTTTGTGACAATTGTTATAATGTACCTTTAAGGAGTTACTTTATATTAACGATGTTCCCACCTCTAGTATTGAGGCAATAAATGAGCAAGGGTAAATATATTAAAACAGGTAGCTGAGTAAAATTTACAGTACAATGGTGAAAACCGCATCGAAATCGGTCCAACGGTTTAAGAGTTAACTAACTGTAAAGGACATGCGACTAATTAGAATTATATTAAATAATTAATTAACTACATGAAATGATTGGATATTCCTTGCTTCTTTAAACTCCTTTATAACCCTTAAATCAACCAACTCAACAATAACAACACATGAATTTCCGCAGATGCCGAAAAATAAGTTGTTATTGTAATGCGATGCCGCCACACAGTCGCCGATACGAAAGGGTACGAAAGAGAAGTTGATAACACACAGTCAGCAATAGCTGGCTGAGCAGTTCATCTATACACCTACTCAGCGACAATTACCATCTATCAACCGTCTATCGATGACAAAATTTTTATGAAAATCATCCACCAGTGGTGGACCACCATTTATCCGCACTTAATTATATTCGTAATATGGTGTATAAAATGAATGAATGTACGCAGAAACATATCTATACTTAGTCTTAAATGTAGAATTAACTTAAATAATTAATTTTGAAATAAATAGTAAAATTCAAATATTATATAATATTATGTGCACCTCTCGCAGATAATGACCAAAATCTGTCTTGTTAATTTTACTATAGATTAGCAAAGCAAAAATTTTTCTTTCACAGAATCCCATTGTGCGGTAAATACCTACTATAAATCTACAAAAGTAACGAAGATTCATTAAAGTAACGTCGGTAAAGTTTTTAGTTACTTGTTCTTTTAACTAGTTCAAGAACAACTTCGTTGCTTCAACGTTAACGACCCGAACTAACTTCGTTACATTAACGAAAACGATCAGAACACCGATTTTACTTTCGTTACTTTAACTATAAGGATCAGAACAACGATCCTACTTTCGTTACTTTAACGTTAACGATTGCAAAGTAACTTCGTTACATTAACGAAAACGATCATAACAACGATCCTACTTTCGTTACTTTAACGTTAACGATTGCAAAGCAACTTCGTTACCTTAACGATAACGATCAGAACAACGATCTTGCTTTCGTTACTTTAACGTTAACTATTGCAAAGTAACTTCGTTACATTAACGATAACGATCAGAACAACGATCCTACTTTCGTTACTTTAACGTTAACGATTGCAAAGTAACTTCGTTACTTTAACAATAACGAAGGCGTCTGTGAAAGTAACGAAGTTAAATTAACTTTAACTATAACGATAACTAGTTAACGATTTAACTAGTTGTGCCCAACCACAGAATAAACAGTATACAGAATGCGCATGTCGCCCAACGAAGCAATCTGAATTATGGGTGCGGGCCGAAAGCAATAGGGGGATAACAAAATTTGGTTAACAGAGCTTTGTCGCTGTTAATTTGTCGGGCGACGAAGTTCTCTGCTGTTATTAGTTAGGCAAGTTTCATCAAAAGAGCGAGTTCAGTGCACACCCTACCAACAAACACACATGATATGAGAGTGCTGTTTCTCTTGTTCACGTTCGTTCGAAGATCTTTTCGAATGAGTATGAAGGATCGGAAGATCGACTTTGTTTCTTTTATTTTGCACTAACAATGCTAGCGAATATGCGTAAGAAGAGATAATCGATGCAGCACTCGTATGTCAAGTAAAGTGTGAAAGAAAGAATCGATCAATTTATGGTGTACAGAGGGCGATGAGAAGAACGGTGCGATTCGTCTTCTTTTGTTTCTCTTACAACAACAAACCATGTGCCGTCCGTCCGTCTGCGTTTGTTTTAAATTTTGCATTTTATGGTTTTTGGAAGGAATTTTGCTTTCGTAACTTTGTTCTGCTTCTTGTACGATGTCCAAGCTTTTTAAAGCGCTGGCACGATCTACGTTGCGAGCATAGTGTGCTGTTGAAGAATTTGAATAGACAGATGATCTATTTTAGTCGGCATATCAGCACATTGAATACGTTATACGAGTAACATTAAAAAGTTAATGGAAACCCTGTTATAGGGTTAAACGAATGTTTTTTAAGAATTTGAAATAACACGAGATAGAAAGAAAATATAATTCCGTTCATAAACATTTTTTTAACAATTCATAGATTATCAATATTCTATGCATTTTTCTCATGATTTCTTCTTTTTTTTACACAGTAGTTTTGTTTTAGAAAACGTAAAAGTGCTAGTCGACAATTTTTGAGGAGTTTGATATGCCTGCGAAACACATTCTTACATCTTCCTTGTGTAAACATATATGTACATATATTTGTACAAACATATGTATTGTACGGGTATGTGTCTGCATATTTATAGTACAATAGAAATGCTGTACGAAAAAGTCGACTGAGCAACGATGATACCGAATGATGACGAAGTTGCCGTCGGGAAATGTTGATCAGCTCACTCGGTTCTGTTAGAAACACCAAACGAGTTGAACTTCACAGAAACAAAGGCTGTTAAATGTTGGTCGTAATATTATTAACAGCGGACGTAATGTTAAGTTAACAGTGGTCGTAATATTGCGACCACGGAACAAAACTTTTTTTGTATGAGATGCGCATTCTGTATACTGTTTGTTCTGTGGCCCAACTCTGTCTGGTGTACACAAATTTTACAATCAGACATCCCTTTCTTTCTTGTGATTATATGTATTCAATGTGAATTTGTTCTTATACCTGTTTTGTTCTCTCTTGAGTGTGTATTGGAAATTTTTTTCACTTATCACTGAGAAAAATATATGCGCTGAAACACAAAGCATGCATTTTTTTCGACTTTTGTTTGTTTCCACGCTATATATTTGGTTTATTTCAGCACATTGTGATTGAAGCATATATAAAGTAGATAATGGTATAATATTTTACAATATGAAGTAAATTGCATAATTCAATAATATTTTTTAATATAAAGGAAAAATTCACATAAATTTTGTCATAAAGACAAACAATGATAATTTTTTGGGTGTAGCAAAATCAGAGAGGCGCAGCATACAACCCTATCTCGTCGATGGCTCGGGAGCAGAGATAATGAGATAGGACACTTCGAATTCGTCGCAAAACACAATTGCATTTTCACTAACACTACGATAAAAAATTGTGATTTTGTGCAAAAAACTTGTACTTCGCTGTGAAAAACTTGTGCTGCGCTGCAAAAAACTTGTACTTCGCCGAAAATAAATTGATCGCATGAACGCATGCAATATCTGTTTTTCAGGGGTTCGTTTATGAAACGTCAAAACAAATAAATAAAAATATTATCCTTTTTATATGTGTAAAATATATATAAAACATAACTCCCCGTTCCGTACAATGGTAATTAATATATGCTTCCATATTTTACCATGTATTGGTTGTTTATTTCTTATTTTTACTTTGGTATAAAGTTGTCGTTGTGCTAATTTTTCGTTGCAAATGCATAGTTGTTCACCTTTTGACAAAGAAAATTACGATTAATAATTCCAGAATGGTCGCATTTGTATTTTCTCATTTGATTTTTAATATTTTTGAAAATTATGTATTGTTATACGTTGTTCATGCAGTTGGGGGACCAAATATCCGTTCGCACCTACTATTTTAGGTTTGGGAAACTTCACCACCTTTGTTTATATATGGTGAAATTTATATTTTAAAAGCCAATGGCCTTGGCTATACGCAGTATCTTTTAAAAGCGGTATCACTCAGTTCGTTGCAGAGAGAGATGAGGAAGAAAGAGAAAAGTCTATACTCTGGTATCGAGTGTAGAGAATTTTTGAAAATAGACCCTGCTTCTCAGTTTCTTTGCACGCACACAAGAAAGCAGTTGTCAAACGAAGTTGTCAGAAGAGCAACATAGTTTGCCGAACGCGTGTTCATATTTTCTCTCACTCTGGCCAACATTTCGATATTCAGTCAATTTCACACAAACTTTGGCATCACGTGTTTACGACTTGTGAAACCAAATGAGAAACCACAGTGTGTAGCCACCGAAGATATCGACATACCAGTAGTGAAACCGTTTAAATGATGCTGCGTCTAGCCAAGCTGATTTCATAACTAAACGAATCCGTGGTGAAACATGAAACAGCTGATATTTCAACATACTGAAAGACAGAAAACAAGAACAACAATATGGTAGCTCTCACGCATAGTGTACATGAATTCAACAGCTCATAAAAAATAGACGTCAAACCGATTTTTGAAGCGGCGAATTTGAAGTGTCCTATCTCATTATCTCTGCTCGGAAGCTACTGATTTTATAGATATCATCAAACTTTTTGTTTACCAAAGCCAGCCGGCAGGCATTGTGTTGATAACACCACAAAAAATAATACACAATCGCCAGATCTACGGGCGAACTGAAAGAAGCGGTTGCTAATAAGCTGTTAACGAATATAACAAAGAGTAACGCTGAGAAGCGGTACTGTTCGTTGATCGAGCATAAAGCCGAAACCACAATGGCGTGTTAGGTCGGTCGCGCTTTGATCGGCGTTTAATAGACTTTACAAAAACTTTACGATAAAATCTTTCACGACGCTCGAGTTTCATTTTCTAAAACACAATGGCGCGTTAGATGGGTCGTGCTCGAATTCTACTAAGCACTGTTGAACTCTTCAAAATACTTTGGTTATGGCTCCAACTAGTGTAGAGCGCGTTGTAAAAGTTGCACTTATATTGCACAACTTTATAAAGCTAAATGACGATGCGTACTGCACTAAAAAAACGTGGATATTCATGACGAAAATGACGAAATTAACACTAGAGCAAATAAAACTATCTATCTTAATTAGCATTTCTATATTTTATTATTTCTTCATTACATTTTTTTAAAATTGAAATGTCAAACGCCAGACCTAGTTGAAGTAGAACCAACTAGTGCGTTTGAACGAGATTTACGTGATACGGAAAAATTTACGATATAACGCCTGAGGTCTTGTTGTGAATTGCCTCGTAAGATTCCGTGTGTTCAATAATATCTGTCAAAGCGCGACCGACCTAACGCGCCATTGTGGTTTCGGCTTAAGGCCCTAGATTTATGCTATAATAGCTTTGAAATCATATATAAAAAAAGGAAAATTAAATAAAACTTATAATTGGGCAATGGTTTAATAATAACTCGAAACTACTCGTATTATAAACAAAAAAAATAATTGAGGAAAAGTGGAATGTAAAGAACGGGAAAGGAAATACTATTAAGCTCAGAATAAGAAAGAGTAGATTAAGCATATGTAAAAAGTATTGTTAGCACATTCACTCATTAATGGGATCACTAAGGATATAAAAACCCTAGTGAAACTGTCAGAACTGTCTAGCTGCCAAACCAAAACGGCACTTTTCACTTTTTGCTGCCATAATCAAAGGCAACTAATACTAGTTTCACTGCTAAGGCACCTTGGACTACTAACAGTCCCAGGTTCACTGCTGCACCTTAGGTCTGTCCAGTGGCGTATTGCGAACCCTTTGATGAGTGCCGTAAGCACAACATTAACATTTTTACGCATGGGGCGATGACAGAAGGGAAAGTCGGCACAGGTATTTTCTCTTTGTAGTTAGATCTGACCTGTTAGACCTGAACACTCCATTCGGGTGTTCGTGTATCAGATCAAATCGTTACCGCTGATCCATGTTCTAGACCACATAATTGTGTTCGGTTGCAGAATATAATATCAATTCCAAATACATAATATAACATTCCAAATATAATCTAATCTAAACTAATCTAGAATATATACAAAAATAAAATTCCACTAATCTCTTAGTGCTTCTCTTATTTGCTTCTAAGTCTCTTCTAGAGCTTGTAATTCACATTAAATTGTTCCTTTGCAAACGACGAAGCTTATATAGCGAATGTTGTACAAGAATAAACACCGAAAAAAGGATCGCCGATGAGGAACGTTGGCATGTTCCGAAATAGCTATACGATCTTGTCAGTCAAGTTGCTAGTTCAAATCCCATTGCAAGTGAAACGCTGAAGCCGGAAAAATATGGGTGGTGTATGTATTTTCATCACGCATATAATGTAATAAATATATTCACTAATCTCTAATCACCTGTTGTAAAGGGTTTTCCAATAAGAGGTGTAATTTTGAATAGCCCGCTATTTCGGTAGCTGCCACTTTTGAAGCTGTTATTTTTGACATTTGACAAGTAGAAACTACTCCATTACTAAAAATGGAACGATACACGCTGCAACAACGCATTGAAATTATTAAAATTCACTATAAAAATGGTAAAAATTTTGCAGTCACAGTTCGCAAAACTAAAGCATTTTTGGGTCGTCAAGCACCTTGTCGGACCGCAATTAGTGCTATAATTGATGTATGGCAATAATTTGTACAACAAAAGCAAATCTGATAATACGCACACATTGTTTATATATTGATATTGTGTTTATTATCGTGTGCTCTTTATGTGAGAGTGAATATAGCAGCAATATTCCTCGTGCGACTACCAGAGCGCAGCGTCATAGCAAGGAACAAAATACGGGGATACTCAGAAGAGGGACAATTCGGATCTTTTACATATGCCGGAGCTTCAGTAACTCTAATATTATTTGTTACTTATGTATGCGCATTATTTTATTTTATATAATGAACAGGTTTATGACGAACTACGCATGAAAAAAGAAGTTTTTCTGAATATTTGGACAAGTTAGCGCCGTGCATAAAAAAATTGTATGAGCCACTGTTTAGAATCACACCAAACACGAGCATTTTGCGATCGTCTGGTTTGAGAGACCATTTCCACGAAATACTTCATCCATCATGCCACAAAAACGTAGTGAAGTCTGCAAAACATGTAAATTACCAACAAAACTGCGTTTGCGTTTGGTTCCGCGTTTCGATTGCGTTTGAGAGGTTTACAAATTTTTCTCTCTCAATTCTTCGAAAAATACGAAAAGCACAAAACAAAACGCGAAATAAACGCAACGCGAAAAGATACACGATAAGGCTGTTAGATTAATTAGTTTCATCATATGTATATGTTGACCGCATAAGGTATGTAAAATTCGGACAAGCCCACGGTAGAACAAATCTGGCTTTAAGCTCGAAATAGCTGTAGCACAAACATTTTCCTAAAGTAAATTAACTTCATTTAACTGACGACTTTTTCATTGTTTTTGGCATTGCAGTGATTATTTTCCCTTGCTCACAAATCCAATAAAATATCTTCAGACTCCTTAGGGAAATTCAGACGCAATTTTTCATCCTATATAATTGCGGAGTTCATTGTCATGGCTTCAGAAAAGGCATCAAGACTGCACCGTGCCAGAAAGTAATTTTGTACATTAAAGGAATCCTGTGTATTCGAATTCAGAAAATTCGTTCTTTATACAGCCTCACTAAAACTGAAAAGAGAAAACCTAATGATGAAATTAACTTTCGCACATGTCATTGAGGAAAACCAGAAATTACGACAATCTCAGCAATGGTTATAAGTGTGAAAATTGTATTTATGAAATCAAAATGGGGGAAAAACAATAATGTGACTTATTCAGATCGATATTCTTGGTGGTGGATAAGTATAAAACATAAGGATTATAAATAGATTTTTATGTGCATTTTGAGGGGGTTGTAATTAATTTTAAATGGTGGTTGAAGTGGAAAAATCATTAAGTCATAGTTCATTATAAATGTTATATTAAAGATGTAGGAACTTGCCAAGCATAAAAAAAATAATGTATACCCCGTGCTAAAAAAAACTCATACAAAATTTAATAAAACCATTAAGAGTGCTATATTCGGCCTTGCTGAATCTTAAATATCCTACACCTAAGAGTTTTGAAAAAATTTAATTGAACGAAATAGTTGTATTTATTCACTGAGAAAAAAAAAAATCTTTCATACAACAACTTCAGACCGTTAAAAAAATGTTACGTAAAATTATTTGCGACAAGTGTAACATTGTTCATCTGAGAATTTAAACTTGATCCAAATAGAATTTTGCCTTTAAAAACAAAAGCGTCACCCTCGACACCACAACGACCAAGTTGTTGTAAAATATTAAATTCAAAAGTATTTACCCTAAGCGAAATATTGTTGCCAGAACAATTTTACTCTTAGATTATGCTATTTTAATGCGACACTGTTGCCATAAAAGTAAATTCTTCTGTCAAAAGCACAAAATTATTGATTTCTAAGGGAACGGTACTCTCCAAGATGGACGTTGTCAAAATAATGTTTTCGCATTTGTCGCAAAGATCTACACTTTTGGATCTTTTTTCAGAGCGTCACTTGAGTTCATCATTATTTCGGGCGATCAGTTCAGTGAAGTTTAGTTTTACTAAAAATTAGCTAAATTTTATTAAAAATGAGTGTTGAAGAAAGTAATCAAGTTGGTTTGAATATTGATAATGACAGTTTCGATCTATTTATTTCGTGGAAATTATCAAGCGTAGCTATTGAAACATTGTGTGAGTGCGGCATAAATTCTTTGGAAATTCTCAAAATAATACATAGCCATGACATTGATGAAATTTTTAACACGCGTGGAATGATGGGCGAAAAAATTAAATTTCCTTATTGTCTTCAAAAGTGGCGAATTGAAAATAATGTAAGTTATCATTTTTGGATAATGGTTGGATTCATATTCGGCGCAGAAATTTACATATGTATGTATAATGGCGAATATTTTATATGGTCATTGACTACTGGCAAAGAATATTGTACCTCTGGTTTTCAGAGTAACGAGAGAAATTTGCCGATACTGAAGTGAATTTGTGTCTTTCTTGTGAATCCCACGTTATCTAATTATTATAATCTTTATTCGTAATTTAAGAATTGTAATCAATTTCAGTACGAGCTCTTGTCTTGTTGCGGAAGTGACAAAACGATACCAAATAGTGTCACACAGTGGGTAAATTCTTCAGCAGAGTCAGATTCCAACGATTTAAATATCCAAGATATACTTGCAAAAACTGTGTCAGGAAAAGATATATTGATTAAATACAAATCATTGAAAATCATTGAATCATTGAAAATGTTCTTGAAGCATAACATTCCGAGCAATTTATGCACGTTATGGGAGCAAAGTTCATATATGCGTCTGCAATCTCTTTCTTGCGAAAATTTTAGTACTATTTTAGAAGAGTGGCCAAGATTTAAAGACCCAAATGGGCATGAATTAATAGATATCGATTTCGAAACGCTTCATCCAGGCAAAAAAAAAACCACATGTTAATGAAATTTGAAGATGCTGAACAGAGAATCAATAAAGTATTTTTCCCATCCCATATAAAGGACAAATTGAACATGAAATATTATAACCACACTTCTAGCCACAACTTCAAACATGTAAGTTATTTTGTTAATTTTTTTTAGTTTGATTAAAACTTATATTATTCCTTTTTCATACCGTCTAGATACCAGACATTTCTTTCTTCTCAATTTGCTTCATGCCATTATTTTGCCTCCGAGAATTAATAGATACAACAAGCCATCAATATCGGACGCACAAAACGACATGATACTTCATCTCGTGAATTTAAACAATCTTAAGCAGAAGGAAACCGAATTGAAGGAGCTTGCTGCCAAAGAAGGGCTAAAAGTCCAACCAAAAGTTTTTGTTATTGGGGAATCTACCGAGGTTTTTTTAGAATTCTATGTTTATTTTAGCGATATACTTTACAAGGTTCCCAGCCTAATTCGCGCCGTGGACTTAGTAATAAAAATATGCTTTGTGTTCAATTTAGAATATTCCGCGAAAAGCAAATATGTGTGGATTTTTTTGCAACAATATTTTTACGAAATTCCCCCTTCAGAAAAAATACCTAAAATTCAAAATATTATAACTAAATTAAACAATGTCGATTGAATTCCTCTCTAATACACATATTTGCTCAATTTGCGACGAACTTTTCAATCTATCGGAAAAATTGTTCATACATATGAAAAGCGACCTGTTTTTTTCAATATTTATGTAAATTTAACAAATGCAACAAATATTTTAAAAACTTTTATAATTAGAATTATATTATACTATACTATAGAATATAATTAGAATAGAATTTTAAGATTCTAAATTATGTAATTGCTTAAATTATATAAGATTCCAAGATATGTATGTATATTAAAATGTACAAATAAAATATTGAAACATTGAAATCAAACTAGCAAAGCGTTTTTATACCACTCTCAAGGCAACAATATTTTATTCGTTACAAACATCTAAATATTTGTTTTTTCAACAAGCTTATATTTCAACCAAGTATTTAATGTACATATTTGTGTCAAAGAAATCTTCAATAACTTATATTCTTGAATCAAATATTAAATATTTCCTTTGCAACAACTTTACATTTTTGACGTAAGTATAAACGCATTTCACGCAAAGACTTTCACTTTCAATTACCAACAATTTTCAAACTTCTGATGAATACTTTTAGTGTTGGATCAAAATGACAGATCAACAACTTCATAATTTTCAATTCAAGAGTATGAAGTTGTTGGGTAGAAAATGACCAACGAAATTTGTTGTGGTTAAATATAAAATTCTTGGTTTTACCTATGCAGTTTTCTGAGTGTTTAGATTTTCCATTGCAGAACAATAACTTTATAGACTGGAATACAAACTAAAACTAGAGGTTTGAAACTAAATATGTATGTGCTTATACGGAAAGCTACCTTATAATCACATTTAATCACAGACCGGTATAAATACAATGGCCTAGCTAGGATGGGGAGGGGATGACGGTACAATTTCGGGGGAGGAACTTTTTGAAATCATGTATTAACTTATAGGAATTTTTAGGAATTCGACAAACCTCCCCGGCTCCATGAATCTTAGCTACGCCACTGTATTTTTTAGTGGGCGTTGTCGTTCCCTGTTTTCAAAGCAAAATAATTAGCTTAGTAGTTTTATTATTATGTTCAAATTTAAACTTTATTTCCGTGGTAATAAATTTATTTTCATGAGCTATACTGTATAAGTACTATAAAAGTGGGCGGACCGCACACAGTTTTGCTGTAATAATATTTTATTGGAAAAGAAGTTGTTATGTGCAGTTTCATTTAGGAAGCGACTATTTCATTACCATATCTTCACCGGTTCTCCTGTGATCGTGATTTCAACAGACAGAGAGACAGACACACAGACATACAGCGGACGGACATGGCTAAATCGACTCTGAAGGTGACGCTGATATATGTATGTACAATACCGGCCAAAAGTTTCGAAGCACCCTTGAAATTTCCACAAATCTTAACAATAGTTATCCAAAGCTTTTAAAAATAAAAAGTTTCATTATACATTTTAAAGTTTATTGTATTTGCTTTCAAATTACATTAAAATTAAATTTTAGAAACATTTTTATTATCAAAAATTTTTACAAAAATGTCTAATCTGATATTTCATCAAAAAAGCCCCCTTTGCACTGAATAACTTTTGCTACAATTCTTGGCATTCTGGCGATTAATTTCTTTATGGTTTCCTGTTGTATATTGTTCCAGGATTCCAACAATGCATTTTACATTTTCTCTTTCGACGTAGTCGCTTTTTCTCGCACCTTTCCGCCCACCTCATCCTATAGAAGCACTATTGGATTCATATCGGGTGACTGGGCAGGCCAAATCATATTTGTTAATATTCCAGATGTTTGCATGTTCTCTAAATAGCCTCTGCACAATTTGGAACTGTGTTTGGGATCGTTATCTTGCTACAGCACGAAACTTGATAATCGTGAAACGTGATAATCCTTGTACTTTTGTATGGTGCGATGCACAAAACTAGTCGAAATTTTTAATTTTTGCTCAATTATCCGCTCGGAATTGCCTTCCTTATGAAGAGTAATCACTGCAGATCTTATATCAATCTTAATTTTTGGCATTACTTCGGTTTTTTTAACGTTTGGTCAGTTTGAATCTTGAGGAACAAAGAAAGGTGTCAATATTCTAAGTCAGCCTTTTATACATGACCCAGGGTAAAAAATGGATGGTAATAATTATTCATAATTACCTTTAGTAATTACCCCATAAAAAAAATTACCCTGAGTACCCGAAAAAGGTTTTTTATAACCCTTTTTCTCGATTTTGTATGGCAAGTGCAATAAACAAAAAAACCCAATTTCTTGACTTAGTGCATTGTTTGAGCATGCAATTAAACAATGAATGCCGTAAATCCGTTTTGGGTTCCATATTACAGTTATCACTTTACAACCATTCTATTAAAAAAGAAAAAAATCAAAATTTATACAATAATATAGAAATGCCACACGATTTTTTATGAACAGGAGTGGTGCTTCGAAACTTTTGGCCGGTAGTGTATATATACTTTTCTTTATCTATCTTCTCTATTTCTATGCGTTACACATTTCGAGACAAAATAAATATATCCTTAAGCTGTAGGGTATAATAATTAAAGCTACTGCACGGTTTCACTTCTATTGTATTATTTTACCCCTTATCGTTTCTGCCTGCAAAAAAATGTAATAGCAAAAAACCATGGGCCGGCAAGTATATTTAGTAAAATATGTGAAAAAGGCAATAATCAAATATTTTTTACCTAATTTATAAAAATATGAAAATAAAAAGATTTGAATATAAAAATTTTTTATCTTTTCTTCTTCTTTTAATTTAGTTTTTCCTCAGAATATTTTTGTTCTCCTTTGGCCTTCAATACAGCTTCCACTCAGTTGGGAATTGATTCGTAGAGATTTTTCATTTATAGTAGGGGTAGCGGTTAATTCTTGCGGTTTTTTTTTTCGAAAATTGAAGCTTTATTGTGAAAAAATGGTTACAAATTTAATATTCGCGTTTGGGATGGATCTTGGTCGGGCAATGTCTTCAATTCGGGATCTTCAAAGTTTTTTGGCTGTCTGGGCCCGTTCATCGTCCTCCAAGTCAAAATTGCCACTTTTAAACCGTGCATATCACTTCTGGCACATACGCTCTTCCACCAAAACACGATGACTTTCAGGAGCCTTTTTCTTCCTATTGAAGTAATGAAGAAGTACTCCCCGCAAAAACACTTTATTCGGCACGAAATTCGACATTTTCAGAGTAAAAAAAAGGATTGTTGTTTACGCTTCAGCTAAATTTTATCTAGCCCTGAGGGCTAGTTAAATTTTTGTAAACCGTGGAGTATTCTCTTCAACATCGAGTATTTTAAAATTATTTAAAAATGGAAAAGAAAATGGGGAAAACTTTGATCCACGAATTGGCACAGCAAAGAGAACAAAATTTTACTCACCAGAGTAAATTTATTTCAACATTACTTACCACGAGTAAAACATAACCAATTGACATACAGCCTTTATTAACTAAATATAATGATAAAATAAATATAAAAATAGTAAGCAGAGTCGGCCTTTTCTGTAAAGGGGACCGGGTGCAAGAAATCAGTTGGGGCCCTATATTTTTTGTAAAGTAAAAAAGCAAATACGAACACAGATGTTACTAATGCATGTTTATTTAATGCATGATTTTGTTCTTGCTAATATAAAGTAAAGACAAGTTTTAACAAAGTTAATACATTCGGAAATAACTCATTATAATAATTATTTAACATGTATTGCAATATATCTTGTGCGTGATTTACACCACTTTCAGTCAAAATCAAATCTGGTTGCAAACCAATTTCATGGATTAGATTTTCATCCACATTTTTATTACAAAAATTTACTGAGAAGTTCTGAGAATATTTTTCTAATTCATGTTTTTCTAAGGTTTTTATATCAGTGATTAATTTGAAATCAGAAATAATATGTGGTATACTTTTAAGGCCCAATTTTTCAGTGCCCGTTTAAACGGCGATTAGTTAAACGCCAAACAAAAGTTAACTGAGATTTGAGTTTTACAGTGCGAGTTTAACTAATCTATGTTAAACGTATCTTATCTATATTTCATACAGAATTTATCTAAATTCAATGAATATTTAGCGTATACCTAAACCTTTTTCGGCAGCACTTGACAATATTTTCAGTTTTACAAAGAGAACAGCTGTTCTGGTGCAAATAAACAAAATTATTAGCATAGTTTTGAACAAAGGTAAATGTCTGTACTTGAAGAAACAGCTTTTTCTTTATCTATTAAAAAGATAAATTTACCGGAGTTTAACTCACCAATATTGGCCGGTTAAACGACGTTTAAACGTACACTGAAAAACACTGTCCTTTAAACGTAGGTTAACTGAGAAACGACGATAATCGAGCACTGAAAAACTGGCCCTAAATCTGTCTTCTAGTTGTACAGTACAGTGTTAAAAAATAACATCAAAATTCCTCTGCCGGGTTTTCTACAACTTCATCTTCTGCTATTTCGGAGTACATACATATAATCTTTTCTAATTCGTTTGTTGTATGTCGCGATCGCAATTTCCATCCAAGCTTTCATTAAAGTAAACCTGAAAGCCAAGTCTGCAACCGCAGCGCTTTGTTTGGTGGCCAGAAGCTTTAGTCAAGCTTTTGAAAACTAAGCCAACAACCATAGCGTTTAGCATTGGTATTGATCGTGGAAGCTAGCTAGTAGCGAGCTTCCAAACCATAAGAAAATCATAGCTCTTTGCAGTGACCATAAAACGTTTGGTTTAAAGAAATAATAAAAATAATCCAAAACCAAACGCGGAAGAATTAAATTGGGAACGATTTAATTCTGCCGATATTGATATTTCGCAATACAAAAATTGCGAAATAATGGAAATTGCGACACGCGCCAACACCGACCCACTTTGGTGCGGTCGACGGGTGCGTCGACCAAACCAGAGTGGAACCAAGAAAAAGTTTTGAACGGGAGTCTTGAAAGTATATCAGAACGACGAGGTCGTCGTCTTTTTGTTTGCGCGCGTATCAAGTCGCGAGCTAGTTTGTAAATTATAATTAATAATAGTATAAGTGTACAATTGTAAGTGTACAGAAAAAATAAAATTAGTGTTTGAGTGCCGGAACAAGGAACTTGAAATAAAAACCAATAAGAAAAATAAAACAAGGCGTTTTATTCGTTGCACAAAGGACAACGAAAGGAAAAAGACCACCCAACATTATAAGATACAACAAATTGGCGCAGCCGGAATTTTCGAGCCGAGGATGGCTCGATAAGGAGAAAAGTAAGTAGTATAAATTACTTAAATAATTAACAGCTAAATAGTTTAGGAAAGATAGGAAGTGAAACAATAATTTAGAAATAAAGTTGCCAGGAAATTTTAAAAGGTGAAATAATAATGTTAGGAATAAGTTGAAATCGAAAGTATGGGAGTGACCAAAGAGAATTAAAATTCAACTTTAAATTAACTTGAATATACCTGAGTATTGAACAGAACCAAATTCAATTTAAACTAAAAAATTGAAACACAGATAAAACGAAAATTTAAGAGAAAAGTAAATCGAGAATAAAATACATTACAACACGACTTATCTTTAAAGCAAGTTAAATAAATAAGATATAACATTTTAAGATAATAAATTTAGGAATAAAGGGAAAAGTGAAATTATTGAAGTGACAAAATAAAACTAAGATTAAAAAGTGGGACAAATAAATGTGGAAAAATAAATTGATTAAAGGATTAGAATAATCTAAATTATATTATGTTAAAAATATATTACAATAAAATTTTATATATACCATGATAAATTTTCTAATTGTTCTCAAGCCACTGGCAATAATCTGCCGGCGTCATAACTCAAAGAAATAAAAATCTTAGCTGAGGCCGATGGGATACACTGCCGGCCAAGCCAAAGATTTTATAAATCAGCAAAAATAAAACTAATTAAGTTGTTAATTTATTTACCAACATTTACTTTAATTTTCAGCGTTGGCAGTCGGTTCAAGTGCCGAATGCCAACAAATCAGCAGATATCCTGGTGAAAGGTACTGGTTTATGTGCTAGTTATCTTTCGTTAATGCCAGTAATCAACAGCAACGACTTAAACGTCGCCAACATTAACAACTACGAATTTTTACGATTTTTTTTAATTAACGATATTGGTTACTGTGAGACAATTGGCGAAAGTCAGAGTAATTTTACTAACTTAAATAAATTTAAGGATTTATTTAACGTGGAAAAATTCAAATGATGAACGCAAATTGTTGAAAAACAGAAATCCAATCCAATACTAAAACAAAGCGCGTACAGTGTACGGGTTAGTTTTAAGTTTTCGTTGGATAATTTCTCGGGTGTGTCTTAGACGTTTGTTTTCAAATTACATTGTTAAATAAATTTTAACATTCAATGTAGCTGATTTCAAAGTCGCACATTTTAAGTTGATTAATTGATAATTTTATCATTTTATTCGAGTTCAACTCGCACAATTTTTTAAGAATACGACATACATTCGCAAATGTATGAACATTAAAAATAAGTTTTTGGTTATTTTAAAAAAACCATTATTAGAAGTAAACGTTTAAAGTAATGCGCTTAGAGACTTAGGTTGGAGAATCAAAGCAAAATTAGATTGGTTATTTAAATGACAAGCAATTACAATTGCTTGCTGATAAAAACAATCAAAAATAACAAGCAATTAACGAAGACATAACTCAATTGAGTTCCTTTCTGTGAGGCTTGAAACAAAGTAGAACAGCGCAGTCACGAAAATTTTGACGCTTCATTTCTGCTTGAAACAAAGCAGCGGACGTCAGCGTACAGACGAATAAACAGATGTACAGCGAATGTTTACTGCACGCTCGGTAAACGAAGCGAACATGAAATCTAAACAGGTTAAGGAAGTTGAAACTTCATATTAAGAATTTTAATGGTTTCTCAATCCAAAGTACTACGATTAGTATAAAAAATTAATCGTTTAATGAAACGATTAAACGATAATTGGTGGCGCTAAGTAATCGCTTTAATAAAAATTTAAGTACGGAAAATTGGGAAAAATTTACAGATACAAGACATATGTACATATTAATAAAGTAAAAACCATTAAACTATATTTCGTTCGTTTAATTAATGGCCGAATTAAGATGCCAAGATATGGGAATCAGAATTTAATGCACTGAAGAATAGGTATGATAATTACTTAGTAGAGAAAGTATTTCAGGAGGATATACTAAGGAACGTAGAGGGCGAGAACATAAAACTAAGGGAACTATTAGAGAAAAAGGAAATAACTGAGGAAACGCTGAATAGAACGCTAGAACAGGGATTTTCACAGAAATCTAGAGAAGACTGTAGTTCTTTAGAAGAAGCGCACAAAAGAATCCAAGAATTGAAAGAGGAAAACAGACGGCTACAACAAGAAATAGAATTAGCTAACGATCAGACGCTTTATCATAAGGAAGCTACTCCGTCCGCAGTTATTGCGGAAGATTACAACAGAAGGTCATTTAAACAAATTAGGACGACAGAGAACATACATAAAATGGGTATAGGTGAGATAGCCAAGATTACGAATAGGCTGGTACCGCTCTTTTCGGGCACACAGTCACCAGACTTACGCGGTGAAGTGTACAAATTCATACAGGGGTGCGAACTAGCCACAAGGGAGGTAGGTGCAGACAACAGTCAGGACTACATAGACTGCATTAAGCAGAGATTACACGGGGATGCGTATGATTTAGTGAGGTCACAACGATTCAATAGTCTCGAGGAATTCTACCTCACAATAAAAAGGGCATATTTGCCTAAGGTAACCTTAGACTCAGTGATAATAGGCATCCAAAAGTGTAGACAGTTACTGAATGAAGATATACGACAGTTTGCGAGACGCCTAAACGCCCTTCGAACACAGGCAAGGGAGATAGTTCGAAATGATTATAACGGAGACGGAGATAAGGCACTTTTGAGTATGGTGGAAGGGGCCGTAGAAAAATCATTTAAAACAGGATTAAAGGACGCCGCGTTGAGAATTTATATGCTCAACGTGACGAAGAAAAATATTGAACAAATGGTAGAATTAGCGGTGGAGGCACTAGAAAACCTACAAAGCAGTAGCTCCCTCCAAACAGACCACTTAAATATTAACATGAATTCGCCGCTTCTTGCCACCATGCCGTATACCCTGCAAGAGCAAATTCGACAGGAAAGTTGTGGCAGAGCTGCAGGAGAAAAAATGGACAGGCAACCAGCAAGGATACAAAATTCTTCACAAGCAGCGACAGAGAGAATAATCTGCTCTTTTTGCAACAAGCGAGGTCATACTAGGGATGATTGCTTAACTCGCAAAAACACGCCATATTGCCACAAGTGTTCAAAATATGGACACGAGCCAAACTGGAGGTGCGACCAAAAGGGAGGCCAGAAAAATGTGGCGAGGAACACATATCAAGGGACTAATTTTCGAAATCAAGGAATTCAACAAGGGAATCCAATCCAGCCAAATGGACAATCAAACCGAATACAACAGAACTGGCAATCAAACCAGGTACAACAAAACTGGCAGCCAAACCAAACCCAGCAAAATTGGAATCAAAACCAATTTCAACAGAACGGGAACCAAAATCCATCCAACCAAATCCCGGGAAGGGCAATAAACATTAATCCGAATACACTCAACGGTTTGCAAAGGAATCAGACTCCTATGAACCCGCCAAACAGAGTGAGCCAAACAATATGTCATTGGTGCAATAGACCAGGTCATATGATAAAAAATTGCGAGGCAAAAATAAATTGGGAAACGTTGCAAAGTAATCGTCCGGGAAACTATCAAGGGCCCAGAACAGGCCAATAATCTGGGAACCCAAAAATATTAGTAACTTAAGGCCAAATGAAGGAGTAGCAGTAATTCATACATCCGAACCGATTGTGGATACGTTACCAACTTTAAGAAATAAAGTGGTAACCGTAAGTCCGACATCGGAAGCGATTGTTGAAACGTTACCAACTTCAAAAGACTTAAAAATTAATATCAAGTTGAAGAAGACTGATAATAATAAAAGCAATGTCACAGAGAGAAATCATACAATTGTAGAAACAGTTGATTCGGAGATGCCACTCAAAGTTGGAGAAAAAAGGGAAAATTTAAATCCAAAAATACCTTGCTCAATGAATAAGTTGGCAGGTAACAATAAAAATAGAAATGTAGAAACAGGGGTATCTAACTGCACACAAACCCAGCTAAATGACGTGTTCATCGAATTACCTTGCGCAGAGGCGTTAAATGGAAAACTCATTTTACTGGTAGATACAGGAGCAGATACAAGCCTGATAAAGAAAAGTGCAATAAGGGATAATAAAGAAGTCAAATAGGAAAGACTTGAGCGGAGCATTTGGAGGTTGTGTAACCACAGAAGGATCAACTACTATATGCCACAAAGAGGTACAGTCCTTACGTTTAACGCTACACGTTGTGTCACTTAAACAAGGAGTACCGGCAGACGGCATATTAGGAAGAGATAATTTGTGGAACAACTCCATTATAAATGCAATGGAAAAAAGTTTAACACTCTTCAATGAAAAGAAAGAGGTTATTTTGGAATTACCAATAAAAACTATCGAGCAGATTGAAGAGAAAAGTAAACAATACTACATACCAGTTAACGCAAGAACGATTACGATAGTACCATTAAAACTACGTACAAAATTTAAGAATGTTTTAATTCAGAAAGAAGAAATAGATCCAGGAATCTATATACCAGACACATTAGTAAATGCGAAAAATAATACGGTTTATGCTCCGATATTAAATACAACAGAGTATGACTACGAGATAAACAGCGAATTTAAACCAAAATTCACAAATTCCGACGAATACACAATACAAAGTACTACGTCAATTAATAGTGTAGGCAGAATAGATGCCAAAAGAAGAATAAATGAATTGCTCAATGAAATTGAGTTAGATGAAAATTTAAATATTGAAGAAAAGAATTCAATAAAGGAAATAGTAAAATCTTTTCATGACGTCTTCCTATTAGACGGAGACGAACTCTCGTTTACAAGTGTATTGAAACACGAAATTCTAACAGGCGCAGATCAGCCGCCCATAAATATAAAACAATACAGATTACCTCAAATACATAGGGAGGAAATAAATAAACAGGTAAACAAACTTCTAGATGATGGCATAATAACGCATAGCACATCACCATGGAACTCGCCGTTACTTTTAGTGCCCAAGAAGAGTGGCAAGGACGGGGAGAAAAAATGGAGACTTGTAATAGATTACAGGAAACTCAATGAAGCAACAATTAAACAAGTTTTTCCCATTCCTCGTATTGACGAAATCTTAGAGCAATTAGGCCACAGCAGATATTTCACAACGCTAGATTTGGCAAGTGGATATCACCAAGTTTTAGTCGATGACAGGGACAAGGAAAAAACAGCATTCAGTACAGGGCTAGGGCATTTCGAATTTAATCGGATGCCATTTGGGCTAACAGGTGCCCCAGCCACATTTCAAAGGATAATGAACCATATCCTAACAGGTCTACAAGGGATAGACTGTTTTGTTTATTTAGATGACATTCTTATCTACGGTAGAAATCTCAAGCAACACGAAGAAAGATTATGTTCAGTACTACAGAAGTTACGTGAACATAATTTAAAACTTAATACAGGAAAATGCAGATTTCTAAGAAGAGAAATTGTTTATTTAGGACATAAATGCACAGATCAGGGCGCACTCCCTGACCCCAGCAAAGTGGAATGCGTTAAGAGCATTCCACCGCCTAAAAATAAAAAGGAGGTACAGGCATACTTAGGACTAGTGAATTATTATAGAAAATTCATACCGGGCACAGCAAAGATAGCTCTGCCTATTAACAAACTTCTACGTAAAGACGCGAAGTTTATTTGGACACAAGAATGCCAGAAAGCGTTCGAATCATTGAAAAGGGCAATAATAACACCACCGGTTTTGGCATATCCAGATTTTGAAAAAGAATTCATATTAACTACTGATGCAAGTAACGAAGCGTTAGGCGCAGTACTTTCTCAGGGTAAAATAGGCGAAGATAGGCCGATAGCCTTCGCTAGTAGAGCCTTGAATGACGCAGAAAAGCGTTACTCAACTATAGAAAAGGAGTTTTTAGCCATTGTGTGGGCAACAAAAAATTTTAGAGCGTATCTGTTGGGAAGACCATTCAAAATAGTGACAGACCATCAACCGTTAATAGGAATAGCAAACATAAAGGACCAGACGTCAAGGCTGGCAAGGTTTAGACACAAGTTGTCAGAATACGATTTCGAAATTCTATACAAGCCAGGAAAGAAAAACTTAAATGCAGACGCGCTAAGTAGAATCCCACAGGAAAAACATAAAACAATAGCAGCCGTACAAACACGGTCGAAAGCAAAAACAGCTAACCAAGATCAACAACAAGGAACATCCGTTGAAGTCGACATGGATGACGAGGAACCGGGAAACGGAACAAATAATACAGTGTCGCCAGAGCTTTCTACGATGAAGTAATCACGCGTTACGGAATCCCTAGAATTTTAATTACGGATAACGGAACTAATTTCATTTCGAAATTGTTCTCAGATACGTGCAAATTATTAGGTATCAAAAAATTACACATAACGCCTTACCATCCACAGGCTAATGGCTCACTAGAGAGAAGCCACAGACCATTAGCGGAATATTTACGGAGTTTTGCAAAAGAAGACGGGTCGAATTGGGATCAATGGTTAACTGCAGCTATGCATGTTCATAACCACACACCCCACATTTCGACTAAGCAAACACCGTTCCGTACTTTGTTTGGTTTCGATACAGAAATGCCGACTAACTTAAGAAGAAAGTGTAGTCCGGTATATAATGCCGAGGATCCAAACAAGGTATTAAAATTTCAGATACAAAGAGCCCATGAAATAGTTCGGAAAAACCAAGAAATGGCAAAAACAGTAGCAAAAAATCATTATGATAATAAGTTAAATGTAGTGGAATTTAAGGTAGGAGATAAGGCATTAATTAAGAATCAGACTAGGAAAAATAAGTTTTCTCCAATATGGATAGGGCCATATGAGGTAGCAAAGATTAAAACTCCAATTACGACAGTTTTAAAAATTAAGGGAAGGGAAAAACCTTTCCATAATAACTTACTTAAATTATATAATAGTAAATAGGAAGATAGGATTGGTAGTAAATTTTTTTTTTAAGAGTAAATTTATTTTTTTTAAAATTATTTTTATTAATTTTTTTAGACTATTAATAAAAACTTACTACAGATAATTTCATTTCGATTCCAAACTAGTAATTGAATAACGAACGAAACTTGAAGTTAACAAATGAAAATCGCCAAATTTTGAAATTCAACAGGAAAATTGGCAGAACTCAACAATAACAACAATAAAGATAAAAATTAACAACTACAATAATTTTGTAAGAAACCAAATAAATAAATAAAGAAATAAGTTAAAAACGTATTTTTTTTTTTAATTGCAAATACAACAGAGAAAAAAAAACACGATGCAGATTTTCGAAAAATGAAAACTTTGAAGTCCAAGAATATTTTTATTTTTTTTCGCAGGGCTATTACTTGCGGGGTTTTTTTTTTGGAATGTTCTCTAATTGAGCAATAATCATGTTATACTACAAAGGGTTGATAGTAAAAAATCAATTAATTTTTACTCCGAATAAACAAACAACAAACTCAATTTCATTGTAAAATCATTTGCATGACTTAAAGTTTAACAAGCACAAAGAACAATATTTAAGTGTACGGCGCAGATAGAATTTTTCCACAAAACAACCTTTCATCAGTATTGGTTCATCTGAACCAACACCTAAAAACACCAACAACCAATAGTTAAACAACTGTTTTGCGGGAAATTTTTCTTTGATTATAAAATCGATGTTTTATTTTACACAAGAATTGTTTTATTTTACACAAGAACAAATTTCACAATAGCAACAGCAGCCAGCATCCATTCTAAACCAGCTGATGGAAACACGGCAACAAAGCCGGGATCTCGGGGTCAGCCCTGCGCAGTGCACGAAAGAAGTCGAGCATTAGCTGTAACCTCCGGCGGGTGGGGTGCTCATCGAACTCCTTTTGTAGACCCAATATGTAATCCACGAGAGGATCCAAATCCCACCGTCTGGCACGAACGTCCTCATGCCAGGCGGTAATATATAGCCCGAGGGGAAATTTATAATGGCTAATTGGCATCTCGCTTAACAAGGAAGTGATTAAATGCAAATATGCTAAACGCGCGGACCGTGTTGAGAACATCGAACGAATAATTAAAGTCAAAGCGAACTTGACGAATTTCTACAATATTTCTACTCATACAAATCGAAAAAAAAACAGAATAGAACAAAAAACAAAAGGGGAAAAGAAAAAAAAAAAAAAAAAACAGAAAAAACAAGGGACGGGGGTTTTTTTTTATTAGGTAGAATACTCGCGAAGACATCCGCAGGAAATGCAAAACAGCAGATATTAACAAATTATACTCTACATAAAATAAGTACGCTGATATACACGGTCAGGTCGTTAGGTCTCTTCTAGATGATTCCGCTTTAAATCATTTAACGCAGAAACCGAAGTACACAAACTTCAAATTAATAACCGGTGATTGTTAAATAACTGTTACGTTTTTTCACAGTTTACTACCACTACATTTGCAATTATTATATTAATAAATGCACATGTAAAGATATGCCTGAAGACTTAGTTCATGCATAAAACACACACGCACACCCTTTATACAAACAAATTCGCACCCATGTAGAAATTAAGATGAAGACATAGATTAGAACTAGTATTGATAATAATTTCAAATAAGAAAATGTTGTTTTTGAAAAAAAAAAAAAAAAAAAAAACCTCTTGGTTTCCATTATTGATAATTCCTGTTCAATTACTAATTAAATGTAGGGCATTGACAAACATATGTCAAAATAAGAGTAATAACAAAAGGTAGCGATTAATGCAAGCACTGCAAAACTGCAGAAACAAGGTTAAACAACTGAACACGAGCAAAATGCAGTGTCAGCTTTGAAACAACTAGTGAAGAGAAAAAAAAAAAAAAATAGAGAACGAAAAAGAATAAAACACCAAAGGTGAATAACTTTAAAATAAACAAAAAGGAAAAAAAAAAAATATACCACTAATAATAACGACATGTTTATAAACATACGTATATATAATATTTAATAATACAATCACAAATAATAAAGTATACACGTACACATATAAAAGTAATTTTAACTACAATTAAACTGTAATTTAAAATAGACTATGTACGTTCCATTAAAAGATTAATGAAATAAAGGCTTAAGGGAAAACACACATTTTTTTTTTGTTAAGATTAAAATAAGGAAAATACATACTTATGATAACCATAAATCTTAAAGAACAAATAAAAATATAAGATAAGATAAGTAAAATACTTGTACGAATTTTATTCGGATAATGGTTGAAAATAATATTGATAGTTAATATGCAACAAAATTCTATTCCACAAAATTAACGTACATATTATTGAAGAATTAAAATTATTAAACGGTTTAGAAATTACGCAGTGGAATTTTATGTAAAATTAGAATAGAGAGAAAAATTTTAGAAATAGATGAAAATAAATACACTATAGTACGCTACAAATAATAATATAAAATCATAATAGCAAACAATTAATAAATAAATTAAAATATTGTAAGAACAAAAAATAAAAAAAATTGATAGTTAAACCGGCCCGAACGTCGATGTACACCCACTACAACATAAGAGACGCAGTCAAACGACAACCACACCACAACAGGGCGACGAAAAAGCGCTCAAACAACTCGAGGAGGGAAGGGTAGCTGTAACAAACAGCTGATCAGCGTAGCGTTGCAACAGCATTCGACAACAAAACACGAAGTCACCTTCAAAGAGGTCATACAGCAGCAACCACGATAAAATAACTAGATGGTAATCCCGTGAAGAAAGTCAACAATCATGATCGCTATAAGCAAATTCATCGGCGGATACAACTCAGTTTCCGCTCAGCAGCGAGATCATAGTCAAAAATGATCGCTAAAAGCCGACAATTTAAGACAACATAAGTTATCGCATCATCAGGTGGCAGCGATGGTGATAACCCACGCAAACGAAACGAATAGCAGTAAAAGGTTAGCCAGTTCAATCTACTGCGACCTATTCATCTGTAATACCTATTACAGCAACAACAGTTACAAAAGTAAAATTTTTGAGTTAAAGCATCAGCAGTCAGCTTATGTACAAATGCTAATTTTACAAAATCTGAACCATGATCTGAGCTCAAGCCAACAACAATTGATCCACAATTGGGATCAGCCGATTCTACCAACATCAAAAACCATCAACAACGACACCGATCCTACCAACAACATTACTACAACGACTAAAACTAAGTAAGCTACCCAGCAGCAGCATTCCTACAGAACACTCGGGAAGAAGATAGTGATACAACGGGGTGTACATCAAGAGTAGCAGCAATGCCGACTTCGACATGTTCGTCAACAGTAACGTCAAGATCGACGCCAACTTCGACACCATCGTAGAAACGTACATACAACAGCGTCAACCTCAACATCGACGTCAGCGTCGACACCATCGTCAACATGTACATTCGCAACAACGTCAGCGTCGACACCATCGTCAACATGTACATTCGCAACAACGTCAACGCCGACACCAGCGTCAATATGGTCAACACATCAACGGCAAGATGAACATCGACGTCAACAGTAAAATGTTATTTCATCTTATTATTTTATTTCATTTTATACATTTATATAATATATTATATTATTACATACATGCATTACAATAAGTACGATTTCATAATTTAGAAAGAACAGTGAAACAGAAACAAAGAACAGAAACACACCCCTAACACACATAAGCCACCCAAACCAATCATAAATGTACAAGAAAAATTTAATATCGTTTGATACGATACTAAATTTTTCTTCCCCTAGGGTGGAGGGATGTTGTATGTCGCGATCGCAATTTCCATCCAAGCTTTCATTAAAGTAAACCTGAAAGCCAAGTCTGCAACCGCAGCGCTTTGTTTGGTGGCCAGAAGCTTTAGTCAAGCTTTTGAAAACTAAGCCAACAACCATAGCGTTTAGCATTGGTATTGATCGTGGAAGCTAGCTAGTAGCGAGCTTCCAAACCATAAGAAAATCATAGCTCTTTGCAGTGACCATAAAACGTTTGGTTTAAAGAAATAATAAAAATAATCCAAAACCAAACGCGGAAGAATTAAATTGGGAATGATTTAATTCTGCCGATATTGATATTTCGCAATACAAAAATTGCGAAATAATGGAAATTGCGACACGCGCCAACACCGACCCACTTTGGTGCGGTCGACGGGTGCGTCGACCAAACCAGAGTGGAACCAAGAAAAAGTTTTGAACGGGAGTCTTGAAAGTATATCAGAACGACGAGGTCGTCGTCTTTTTGTTTGCGCGCGTATCAAGTCGCGAGCTAGTTTGTAAATTATAATTAATAATAGTATAAGTGTACAATTGTAAGTGTACAGAAAAAATAAAATTAGTGTTTGAGTGCCGGAACAAGGAACTTGAAATAAAAACCAATAAGAAAAATAAAACAAGGCGTTTTATTCGTTGCACAAAGGACAACGAAAGGAAAAAGACCACCCAACATTATAAGATACAACACGTTTTTCAGGAAAATGTTCTGAAAGATTCAAATTGTTTCAGTTTTAATTTAATTGACTAAATTGAAAGTTAACCTGATTAGTTTTATCTTTCCAAGCAGTAAACGAATTAAAGTGACAAATAGAATTTTTAAGATCTTGAGTTACAGTTAAAAGCCTTCTCGAGTTATTATAACCACTTATAAAACTTGAAGATTTTTCAGTTCCTCCTCTTTTGAAAAATAGTAGACAACAGAAACAAAATACCGAGTCTTTCGTGTTTAAAACAAATTAACCAGCTGCGAAGCTGAGTTTCACCATTTGGGTGTTTTTTAAAGTAGTATGTAGTGAAAAATGTTCTACCTTCAGTATTCTTAGCAAAAACTCCTTTGTGTTGTACAGGTCTGATTTTAACAAAATATTCTAAAATTATCAGTTATTATAACATGCGCAAAAACATAGATCACTTATGTTTACTTGATCATACTTGTTATAGTCATTTTCGTCAGGTCAGGTTGAATAGATAATTTCTACGGAACTTACATCTTCAGTTGATGCTTGAATTGTAATTTGCGAAGTCGGAGCAATTCCATTGCTAGAATTACTTCGTGATCAAGAAAACAGATCTTGTTGGGACTTCTTGGAATTTAGCTTTTCTTCTTAATTCTTTTGTGCTAATTTTCGTTTTCAACAGTCAGGTGTAACAATGAGACGTGATGTTTTTGTGGAAAAAGAAAATCCATATTTGAACTCTTTGAACTCTATAGAAAACCTTTAAGGTACCTTTAAGGAGTTACTTTATATTAACGATGTTCCCACCGCTAGTATTGAGGCAATAAATGAGCAAGGGTAAATATATTAAAACAGGTAGCTGAGTAAAATTTACAGTACAATGGTGAAAACCGCATCGAAATCGGTCCAACGGTTTAAGAGTTAACTAACTGTAAAGGACATGCGACTAATTAGAATTATATTAAATAATTAATTAACTACATGAAATGATTGGATATTCCTTGCTTCTTTAAACTCCTTTATAACCCTTAAATCAACCAACTCAACAATAACAACACATGAATTTCCGCAGATGCCGAAAAATAAGTTGTTATTGTAATGCGATGCCGCCACACAGTCGCCGATACGAAAGGGTACGAAAGAGAAGTTGATAACACACAGTCAGCAATAGCTGGCTGAGCAGTTCATCTATACACCTACTCAGCGACAATTACCATCTATCAACCGTCTATCGATGACAAAATTTTTATGAAAATCATCCACCAGTGGTGGACCACCATTTATCCGCACTTAATTATATTCGTAATATGGTGTATAAAATGAATGAATGTACGCAGAAACATATCTATACTTAGTCTTAAATGTAGAATTAACTTAAATAATTAATTTTGAAATAAATAGTAAAATTCAAATATTATATAATATTATGTGCACCTCTCGCAGATAATGACCAAAATCTGTCTTGTTAATTTTACTATAGATTAGCAAAGCAAAAATTTTTCTTTCACAGAATCCCATTGTGCGGTAAATACCTACTATAAATCTACAAAAGTAACGAAGATTCATTAAAGTAACGTCGTTAAAGTGTTTAGTTATTTGTTCTTTCAACTAGTTCAAGAACAACTTCGTTGCTTCAACGTTAACGACCCGAACTAACTTCGTTTCATTAACGAAAACGATCAGAACAACGATCTTACTTTCGTTACTTTAACGTTAACGATTGCAAAGTAACTTCGTTACTTTAAGGATAACGAAGGCGTCTGTGAAAGTAACGAAGTTAAATTAACTTTAACGAAAAGTAACTAGTTAATAACTTTGCCCAACTCTGTATAAAAGATTAAGTAGTGAGCTTGATTGAATCTTGAATAAATTTAATTGAATTGAATAAATATGAAATCTGTAATATGTTTTGTTACACTTATACAGTGTTTTAAATTTTATTTTTCGTGATTATTGCTTCAGGAATATAAGAGGGTCTGGCCAGACCCCTTCCGTTGACGGAAGGCCGAAAAAAGTATTGTTGACGATTAAACAGTTGGCGGTTACTTCGAATAACTTTAAAAATCTACATATATGTAAACAGGCCACACGAAAACGGTTCCATCTCTGTAGCGCGTGTACCGTTTATTCATTTCCTATTGCACAAAAAAGGAATCGGGACGAAGTTTTATCTGCATTAAAATATATCAGGTATTTCGTCGCAGTTCATAAACATTGTTTATCAAAATATGTTGCCACGCACAAAAAAGAATCCAAACGTAAAATTTTGATGCTCTTACTGATCGTGTGCATACGAGACTAATAAGTTGTTGATTGCGTGAGAAGAGGAGGTGTTGTTTACTGAGTCCATTGTTATTGGGAATATGCATCAAAGAATATACAATTACATAGACACAATATTTCAAATTTTCAATACGTGCGGTCGGTCGCAGATAGCGTGTGTAAGCAAAATGAGTGCAAACAGCTTCACTGCTCGGAAAGTTACTCACTTTGTCTTGCTTTCATTTTCTCTGCGTTCATAGCAAAGCAAAACTGAGAACGCTTGATTGATCTATTAATGAGTGAAGGGTTCTGAAGGTCTAAAAAAAAGCAATTGTATTTTTATGAGGATGAAAGGATCGGAAGATCGACTTTGTTTGTGTTATTTTGCACTAACGACTTGCTGTTGTCCTGGTCGTGCATATGAATGCGCGGATCTGTTGTTCAATACAACATTTGGCGAAATTGACATTTTTCCCAAAAGCTGAAAATGTAAGTAAACCAGTGGTGTCCAAGAGCAGCCGTACGGGCACTCAATCCTTGAGTATGTATACATTGAGTGTTTTTCACGAAATCTCGTGGCTAGCTGCCAAAGACTGAAAACTATTTTTTTGCTTTGTATGTGTTGGTGAAATTAGGCTTGGGTATAGTAGATTAAAAAACAAAACGCATGCAATTTTGACAACTCGGAAGTAAATTTTGACAACTCGGGAGTTTGTTTACAAAATTCAGAAAAATATTTTGATAGAGAAATGCAACTCTTTTTCTTCCTCATAGAAGTCAGCCAAAAGCATGATTTACAATACGAAAAAAAGACCAAGGAGCCAGTTTTAAAACCATCGCATGCTTCTAGAAATGTACATGAAACCTTTTTCAAGTTATTTAGTTGCACAATATGGAATAGTTTGCAAGTAAAACGAAATTCACAAATTTAGTCAGCTGTTTTTAACCTACCACTTCCTACCTACTACTTTCTTTTGGTCTTTAATATAAATTAATTTTAATTTAAATGCATGAATTGGGAATTTGTGTTTATCTAACCCTTTAATGTCCAGTGTAGTATACAAAATACATTAGTTTCAGAGCTTTACAACCAGAGGTTGAAACTTTTATAACTTTTATCAAAAAAGTCTTTTGAATAACTGTTATCAAAGACTTTTATTTTTAAAAGTCTTTCATAAAAGTTATTTTGAGACTTTTATTTTTAAAAGTCTTTGAAAAAATGACATGAAAAAATGAAAAAATGATCATGATGATAATGATCATTTTTGCATTCCACCATTTTCATCTCATCTATGAATAATAATAAATTAAAAATTTGCAATACAATGGTGAAAACCGCATCGAAATCGGTGCAGCCGTTTGAGAGTTAACTAACTCTAAAGTGACATGCGACTAACTAGATTTTAATACCAATAACAATTTTTCGATCAAAATTCATTGCATTAATAGTTCTGCTTTAAATCCTTTATAACCCTATAACGTAAACAACCAACAATAACAACACAGTCATTCACACACAAGCTGAGCAATGAGTTGTTGTTTTAAAGCATTGTCGCCGCTGTACCCGCTGCTGATAAGGGCTTCGTCCGAGATATTGATACACACACGCAGCGTGCGCTGAGTGACGATTCAAGCAAATATTCTTTACTTCGCACCAAATCTGATAGCGATATATCTATTCATTCATGTTCCTCCACCGTTCGCCACAGCGCATTTCTTCTTCAAAAGACTTTTAAAAAAGACTTTTATTTCAAAAAAGTTAAACGAAAAAGTCCTCAAAAGACTTTTTCCCAAGACTTTTAAAAATAAAAGTCTCAAAATAACTTTTATCAAAGACTTTTAAAAATAAAAGTCTTCAAAAGACTTTTTTCAAAGACTTTTAAAAATAAAAGTCTTCAAAAGACTTTTACTTTTAAAATAAAAGTTAAAAGTTAACTTTTAACTTTTACTTTTATTATAAAAGTTAAAAGTTAACTTTTAACTTTTACTTTTATTATAAAAGTTAAAAGTTAACTTTTAACTTTTACTTTTAAAATAAAAGTTAAAAGTTAACTTTTAACTTTTAACTTTTAAAATAAAAGTTAAAAGTTGACTTTTTTGCTCAAGGCCATTGCCATAACAGTTATTTTCAGGCTCTGTTTACAACAGATGATTAAATAAAACATTGCTCAAATTTTTGATTAGCTTAGTCTCAAACATCTATTTTTTACTATTTTTATTCACCAAAGGAGGTCTACAACGAACATAACGGTTATTTTGTGACGGAACATGTGGTTAGTTTTGTGAATGCAAAAATTTCAATAAGGTTGTCAACTTTAGAGTTATTTGCAATTTATTAAAAAAATTTCTAGTGACCACAATTGTGTAATTCAGTTTAATTATACCCAAGTTAATACAGTGCATAAAGTTTTTGTGATATTGTTTTGTAAATGCTAAACATTTTGTGATTTGATTCTGTGTCATTTTAAAACTAGAGCAGCCATCTGCGGTAAACCTTTAAACGATAAACAAGTGAAAATTTTCAGTGGTAAATACAAATCTACATAATGTTTTAAAAACTAACTAAATCAAATCATCATCTTTAATCATTTAAGACCATCAAATGAATCTTCCTCTCAGAATAAAAAGAAATTTTTAAGTTACGACCCCGTCCTTAGTGTAAGAAAAGACAATACTGGACACTGGACACAGAACTCGGAAAAACAAAACCGCTGCATGTACTGTAAGGATGGACAATCAACTGTTCAATGCTCAAAGTGTCGTACAACTCTATGTTTCACAAAATAAAAACAAATTGGAACTGAAATTTCAATTGTATCATATGTAACTAAGGCTAACTAAGCAAATAAACTCGATATTTTTTAATAAAATCAGATAATTTAAATTCCAAAAATTTCATATTGATCTGCAAGATTTCTTTGTACTGAATGTACTGAAAAATTGAATTTATATTTACTATATATTCATATATACTAATATATATATTATATATACCATTTCTGGCTGCTGTAGTATAGAAATGACACTCCACCAAATGTTATCCTTTCGTCCTTTTTCAAATTTTTCTTCTAAGTTGATATATTTATATCACGTTTACTTAGACTTTCATGAAAAGAAATTTTTGTGCCCACGGAAACATAATGCTGACATTAAAGGGCTAATGTAAGCTCCGGGAGCAAGACTGACCCCATTATTTTGTGATGGCGTGGTAAGCAAAACGTTTTATCTTTTCAGTTATTTTGCTTTCTACTAGCCGGTTTGAGCTTGTAACAAGGAAACAATTTCACCATAAAATTCACATACACTGTACGTGAACACGCGGACGGACATTTTTTTGAGCTCGCTTACGAAATGAGAGGAGTGTTCAGTCTTGTAGTCTTTAGTAGCTGCCAAGCCGTCATCAAAGTACACCCATGGCCAAAAAAAGCTGCACCTAGAAAATTCGCATATTTTTCACTCTGCAGGTAAAAAATGTTTCTTTGTACCTGTTTATATATTTCTGCTACAAAAAGACACACTCTGTCAAAAGTTGTCCATTAGCATTTGAGAAATCAGAGAACGTCCATCCGAAGTAGTTTTTTAGAAGTTTTAAATATAGTATTAAACCAAGAAAAAAAGGCCGTATTATAGCCCTGAGTGCAGAAGACTATTCGAATAAAAAAATTTCTCAAATAATTGTGTGCAACGAAAGCACGAACAGTGCGCCTTTTTTTAAAAAAATTCAAGTAACCGGAAGCATACAGAGGAAAACCGGAAGTGGGAGACTAAGAATCACCATCATCAGAAAAGTATAAGAATGTTAGCAAAGAAGGCGTGGTTCAACAATCGAGGAGCTGAGCTGCCATGTTGAAAACACACTTTTTCAAGACGATAGTGCACCTTGCCACCGAGCTCGCCTGTAAGTAAAACTCTAGGTTTTACCTAAAAATGCATTCTAATGGTCATTGTGTATTCATTGGTAACACAATTAAAAGAAAATGTGGGGATATTATCAGTGTCCTGGCCAGGAAATAGCCCAGACCTTAATATCATTTAAAATTTGTGGGGAATAATGCATTCCTAGAAATGTCTCCGAAATCTGTCGAGGAGTGTTCGAAATTATTGAATGTGCCATCCCTGGCACTGTTTCGATTGTCGAAGTTGGTACGAGTGAGCTACATACCAGCGAGTGTATCGTTTTCTGCACAACACGTGTATTATTTCTGTCACTCGTTTTCAGTACATTGTAAGCGCAAGGTTGCTTGCTGCAACCAAAATTAGAAATTAATAAAAGTTTAAAATTTAGAAACATTTTGGCATCCCTTGCGGGGAAATTCTCCGACATACATTCGTGCGAACCTTGCTGTCGCCGATTGCGGAAATTTTTCGATAATTCCGTGCGAACCTTGCTGTCGCATATTGAGGAAATTCTCCGACATAATTCCGTGCGAACTTTGCTGTCGCAGATTGCGGAAATTCCACAACACAAGTCCGTGCGACCCTTGCTGTCGCAGATTATTGATCTACACGAGCATAAATTTCGAGCGAATCGCGGATCTACTCCGGCGGATAGCGCTCAAGAAACAATCTACAGGATCTAATCCGATGACGGAGCGCCCTGCTGAAAGTCTGCAGATTTGATTTCCCGATTGAGGTTAAATCGGACAGGGCGAGAACAGTTTAAAGGCAGCTGGAACATCTATAGACAAACAAGCTATTTTTTCGACCAAGTGTCAGGCGGACAGGTACTCTGTCAAATCAAAATGGAGGCAAAAATTAATGCACTAACGCAGAGTGAGGCACTCATCACAAAATTTGCAACAAACACTCGAAAAACTGCAAAAACCAAACAAACAAAGGGTTTTTTGACTGTTCGTGGCACGCTTTTACGCCAATATTGGAGTAAATACGTCGCTCGTTATGAAGAACTGGATCGAGATCCCGACTCGAATTTGACAAAACGCCAGGAAGAAGGAACCGTAATGACATACGACGAAGTGGAGCGCATCTATGGGGAAACCTTGGGTGAGTTAGAAGACTTGAGCGCTGAATTAATGTCTCCTCTTGCAGACAATTCACTTGCTCATAGTTCCAATACGTCATTTGAACGACAGACAGCGGTGCACTCTACACTTTCGCCGACGTTACCGCGATTGAAAATTCCGCAGTTCGATGGTTCTTTTTTAAACTGGTACTCTTTTAAGGATCTGTTCGGTTCCGTCGTCATCAAAAATATGTCGATTTCTAATACATACCAATACCAATGCAAAAACGGCATTGGATAACATAACAACCACCGATGCTAATTTTTGTGTTGCATGGGAACTGTTAGAGAGCAAATATGATAATAAGCCCATAATTATCAATGCACATTTAACCGAAATTATTAAATTGCCTCTAATGCGAAAGGAATCGGCGGCTGATTTGCGAGCGCTGGTGGATAGTGTTACGTCGTCACTACGAGCATTAGAACATCTTAATCGTCCAGTAGATCATTGGGATGATTGGTTGGTATACACCGTTGTACACAAACTCGATACCGCCACCATAAGAGCTTGGGAACTTTCCATATCTGGTAGCACGACACTTCCCACCTTTGAGAACCTTCGCCAATTTCTAGGGAATTATATTAAATCTCTTGAAATCGTACATGACTTCGGCGACACAAAAGCCCAAGTTCAACAAAGGAGACATCCCAAGTGACACCTCGAAAGCAAGGGATAAAAGGGTATCACACCACCATCGATTCGTGCCCTTGCTGTTCTAACAACCATTATATTCTATTTTGTACTGGTTTCCGAAACCAAACAGTACAGCAAAAACGAAACACAGCAGTGAAGGCGAACCTCTGTTTAAATTGTCTGCGACCAGGACATAAACTCAAGGAGTGTCCATCCACTCGACGGTGCCAGAAATGCAAAGCACCTCATCATACCGTGTTACATGAGTATTTCGATACTGCAACGCACAGCAGTACCACTTCGTCAAGCCAGTCAAGACTTTGCGGCTAACTTTGCAGCAGTACACAAGACAACTATCACGGGATGCCGTCTCGCCACTACAACGGCAATGCTCCTTGGCACCGCGATCGTTGAGGTACATTCCAGCACTGGTCATTCATTAAAATTGCGTGCTTTACTAGACAGTGGATCCGAAGCTACTTTCATTAGCGAGTTCGCAGTTGCTCAGCTAAAGCTGCCCAGAACCTCAGTCAACATTCCATTGAGTGGTGCTGATGGAAAGCGAATAACCATCGCTACTGGAGCAGTAGGATTTACTTTACATTCTCTCCATTCACAGTTCTACATGCATTGCAGCGCTTTGATATTGCCTCGTGTTGGAAGTCCCAGTCCAGCGATGAATTCTCCAGCAGAAGACTTCAAACAATTTCAGCATCTTCCCTTAGCCGATCCTAACTTCAACACTTCTGGAAATGTTGACATCATTCTCAGCGCAGACGACTATTCGGCAATTTTACTCACTGGAGTCCAGCGGCATCCAACAAGCAATATTATTGCACAAAACACTCATTTGGGTTGGGTTATTTTTGGTGCTCGGCTTACGCGCGATTGTTTTCAAGATAAAGACCTAATCAACTGCTTCCACGTCCAAGTCGAGCTGGATCAGCTTCTCCGAAGATTTTGGGAGTTAGAGGAGGTCAGCGTGGACCACAAGCTAACGCAAGAAGAACAATTCTGTATCGAGTTTTTCGATACAACGACTACACGCACTCACAATGGGCGGTACGTGGTTAGATTGCCAGTCAAGTCGGAATCGAGCCTTATACAACTATCATCAACGCGATATGCAGCAATATCATCACTGAGGCACGTAGAACGTCGCTTAAATCGCAACACTCTGTTGCACAACTTATACCATACGTTCATGGCAGAATACCATGCACTCGGAAACATGGAAATCAGTCGCAACCACATTCAACAGCGTGTCAATTATTTTCATCATAGCGTGTGGAAGGATAAAGTGCCACTTCTAAATTGAGGGTAGTGTTTAACGCATCGAAACGTAGTGAGTATGGTATTTCGCTAAATGATTGTTTATGCCCAGGTCCAAAGTTACAAAGTGACCTTGCTGCCGTTATATTGAACTGGCGGAAATATCGTATTGGCTTCACAGCGGACATCGAAAAGATGTACCGCCAAATCTTGGTCAATCAGCAAGATGTCGATTTGCAACGCATCGTGTGGCGAGCTTCGGAACAAGACGAACCAGAAACGTATCGATTGCTAACCGTAACTTATAACGTTAATTGTGCACCATTCCTGGCTATCAAAGTTTTGCAAACACTTGCACGAGATGAGAAGGAACGCTATCCAAAAGCTGCCGACATCCTTCTGTCAGAATTCTATGTTGATGACGTGTTGTCAGGTGCTGACACAGTGGCTGAGGCGAATCAACTGCGCATTGAATTACACCAATTGTTACAGGCTGAAGGGTTCACATTACGGAAGTGGATTTCCAACTCACCGGCGGTACAAACCGATATTCTTTCTACCGATTCTACTGATTCCGCAGTCTCATGTGAGTTACCGCATGAACATGAATCGAAAGCTTTAGGCGTCGTATGGAAGACCACTTCAGACAGTTTCGGCTATGAGCTAAATGTAGGCGTTTCTGACCAGACTTTCACAAAACGACAGTTGCTGTCTAACGTCGCAAAACTTTTCGACCCACTGGGGTTTCTCGCTCCAGTATTGATAAGAGGCAAACTACTGTTTCAACAACTGTGGATTCTCGGCGTGAACTGGGATGACGAACTTCCTATAAGCATTCAAGAACAATGGCTCAGTTTTCGAACCGATTTAAACGAGATAAACAATCTTGAATTTCCGCGTTGGATACATACGTCAAACAACAATACTTCGTACGAGTATCATGCATTTGCTGATGCATCAACACACGCTTACGCAGCCGTGGTGTACCTGAAGTCTGTGTCAGCGTCGAAAGTCAACATAACCTTACTCGCCGCAAAAACAAAGATTGCACCCATCAAAAAGGTGACCATACCACGACTAGAGTTATGCGCGGCCCTGCTGGCTGCAAAACTAGTGACTAAAATACAACAAATCCTTAAACTGGTCTCAGCTAACACGTTTCTGTGGTCAGATTCAACCACCACCATTGGGTGGATTCAGTCAAACCCTGGCCAGTTGAAGGATTTCGTCGCCAATCAAACCACGCAAATACTTGAGATGACATCTGGTGATCAGTGGAGTTTCATACGTACGCTCGACAATCCTGCCGATTGTGCCTCACGAAGTATTTCATCTAAACAGCTTCTTGCCCATCCGTTATGGTGGTCGGGCCCAAACTGGTTACAGCGCCCAGAATGCGAATGGCCCACACTCCAACCAAGAAGTCAACTGAATTTACCGAAAATGAAAAGGATCCAAGTGTCGACTTCCCAGCTTGAACCAGCTGACTAGTCGATTATCTCCAAGTTCTCTGACCTCAATAAATTGTTAGCGGTCACGGCTTGGTGCCAAACGATTCATTTCTATCAAATGTAGACGGGATCACGTTAACGTTAAAATCGTGGACGAAACGAGTGCAACAGATCGAATTTAGCCAGGAATTCAAACAACTCAAGGCCCAGCAACTCATTTTCAGAAGAAGCAAACTCGTTAGATTGTGTCCCATGATCGATGCTGAGGGTATAATGCGTGTTGAGGGCGGCTCAAACACTCAACCTTATCAGTGAATGCCCGTTATCCTATGATACTTCCTAAGAACAATCATTTTACTTTTCTTGTTATTAAACAGGCACACGAACAACTACTTCATGCCGGTACGCAAGCAACGCTTTACCACGTTCGCCAACGATTCTGGGTAATCGACTGTCGCACAGTCGTCAAGCGAATCATACGGAAGTGTATGAAGTGTTTTCGCCAAACATGTCAACCACATATACAACTTATGGCTCAATTGCCGAGTCAACGATGCAACGTCTCGCTCCCTTTCACACACACTGGGGTGGATTACGCGGTCCCATTTTATATACGCACAACGAAAGGCAGAGGTCATCGAGCTTATAAGGGATACGTTGCAGTCTTCGTTTGCCTTGCCACGAAAGCATGTCATCTAGAGCTGGTGAGTGATATGACCACCGACGCATTCCTCGCCGCATTAAAGCGATTCATCGCTACCAGGGGTCTCTGCACGGATCTCTATAGTGATTGCGGTACAACGTTCGTAGGTGCCGATGCGTTGTTACAGGAGGAACACCAAGCCCTAAAGGCTCAACTCCATAGCGCAGCCGTGTACTCTTCGCAGCGTGGAATCGACTGGCATATCATACCACCACCTGCACCTAATTTCGGTGGGCTGTGGGAAGCTGGGGTGAAAAGCGTGAAAGTCCATCTTAAACGGGTTGTTGGGACGACAACATTAACGTTTGAGGAGTTCTACACAGTTCTGAAGCAGATTGAAGCCTGTCTAAATTCGAGACCGTTGACAGCTCTTACCGATGACCCTGACGATGTCTCCGCCTTAACTCCAGGTCATTTTTTGGTCGGACGACCTCTCACATCGGTGCTGGATACTCAGCCAATCGACAGCAAGGTGACACCGCGCAACAGGTGGAAGCTGCTCTCGCAGATGTATCATGACTTTTGGCGTAGGTGGTCACACGAATACTTACAAGGGCTTATTGCCAGACCCAAATGGCGGCAACAAAATCGTAACGTCGAAATTGGACAACTTGCTCTTATTCGCGATGAGCGAATCCCTCCAAACCATTGGGCTATGGGTCGAGTAGTGGACATACACACCGGTTCCGATGGGGTCGTCAGAGTCGCAACTTTAAAAACAAAATCTACCATACTGAAACGTCCAGTAAGCAAACTATCGATATTGCCTGTTGAAGCATCGCATGAAGACGGCGGCCACCAAAACTCCAAGTAATTCTTTCGTCGCCTGTTGTGACGATGTGGGCGGAATGTTCGAAATTATTGAATGTGCGATCCCTGGCACTGTTTCGATTGTCGAAGTTGGTACGAGTGAGCTACATACCAGCGAGTGCATCGTTTTCTGCACAACACGTGTATTATTTCTGTCACTCGTTTTCAGTACATTGTAAGCGCAAGGTTGCTTGCTGCAACCAAAATTAGAAATTAATAAAAGTTTAAAATTTAGAAACAAGGAGTTCAAAATTATTATAAATGAAGTGTGGTACGATGAAGAAATCAAGACCACATCCAAAATCTCTATGATTCAATGCCCAGAAGAGTGAATGCTGTTTTGAAGGCCAAAGGAGGATCAACGAAATACTGAAAAAAAATTTCAAGAAAAGAAAAAGAGTATATAGAAAATTTTTGAATTCTAAGAATATTTAATCATAATAAAAATAATAGAAATCGAAAAAGCTAACCTTCTTTATTTTATTACCTTTTTTTAACAAAGGTAAAAAAAATTAGATCTTGGGTTTTTCCACCTTTTTAGCGGAAATCGAGGTGCCGGCAAACCCTTTTCTTTTTTCTTAAAGATTTTTTCAGGTAAAGGCTATACGGATCAAATAATATAAAAAAAAAATAAAATCTTGCAGGTAGCTTTCCTTTTAAATTAAATTTTGCATGAGTAATGAAATTCTACTAGTGCGGCTTTTTTTTGGCCATGGGTGTAGGTCTGCCTCGCTACGTTCTTTTATTTTGACTACACCCAAAAAATAATCGCAAGAAAAGAGACAAATGCTTCATATTTTACCGCAAGTATTCTTCTCAGTGCTGAGAGAAAATATGCCCAAAACATACTCCAAATTTGATACTGTGCCTTTGGACATCACTGAAAGAAACGCAAAATTTTGCTGCTGAAATTTCTTGTGTGCATACCAAGACGATTTGGTAGATTAAGTATAGTATAGATAAGTATATACTATATAACTTATTATATACAGGGTGTTTCGCATAAGAGTGATCAAAAGACTAGGGCGTGTAGGATGGGTCGAGAGAAGAAAAAATCGAATGGGAGGCGGGGGTCAATTTCCCCCCGTTTAGGCGGGAGGAGCCATTTTATAAAAATCCGACTTAACACCGAAAAAAATAATATTAAAAAATAACGGTTAGACCTAGATAATTTTTGCTTGCTGATTTTCAAAGCCAAATATCCGCTTCTTAATATCGTTTTTAAATTCGGTTCCTATGTCAAACAGTTTTTGAGAAATTTAATGACAAAGTTAAAATTTGGGAAAAAAAATCCGAAAAAAAATGTTTGGTCGCAATTTTTTTTAAAAATTACGGTATTAAGTATAAAAATTTTTCGGACCATAAAATTCTCTAATCAATTCTAGAGAGAATACTTCAAACCGGAAGGATTTGTGTTTTGTAGTTAGCGAGAAAAGTGGAAATTACCTAGTACACTCCTTCCTTTTTCCATATTTTTGCACCAGTAATAAAACACAAATAGCCAAAAAATTGGTGTTTGAAAGGAAAGTATGCTTCGTAATTTCCACTTTTCTCGGAAACTACAAAACATAAATCCTTCCGGTTTGAAGCATTCTCTCTAGAATTGATTAGAGAATTTTATGGTCGGAAAAATTATTATACTTAATACCGTAATTTTTAAAAAAATTGCGACATCGGGTCTACAAGAACATAAATCCACTTATCGCCAATGTGTTTATCACACCATGTTCTATATTTAATTACTAAGGCGAAGGGACGTTTATGTCAGAATCCGAAACCGTTTTCTTATCAGCGATGCGTTTTATCCAAACAGGCAACCAAATATGTCCCTCAGATAAAACGTATCCTAAATAAACTGTACAAAAAGGATGACTATTCTTATCTATCTTGTAGTAAATTTTCCACAGACTGTTCTTATCTCTGTGGGAATTTACTACAGATTTTCAATTCCAATAATCTACCCTAAAGTACAGTTTTTACAAAACTTAACACTCCCCGCGTTGGAATCCTTATGTTTCCAATAACTTAAATACAACTAACTAAATTACAATTTAATGTTTAACTCAATAACAAACTTAATTAATATTATATTGGAATATACTCTATAAATAATTTTTTTTTTTGTTTTGTATGAGGAGTGTTTTATTATGAAGGTCGTTACATATTAATTAAATTTTATTATGAAGTGCATGTTAAGATATGTTAATAAACTTAGTTTTTCAATAGGTGAAAACTTCAACAAGTTACCCATATTTATTTATTTTCTTTCTTAATAAATGAGCATTTAAGCCTTTAACATTTAAGTTTTCATTTTCTGCTTATCCAATTTGACATGTAAATTTAGATTAATGAATTTTTAATTTTAAATAAAATGTAGTTGGTTAATGCTGAGTTATGTAAAGAATAATACATATTCCAAAATAAATTATTAAAATTCCAAAAATAATTTAATGGAAATGTAAAGAAAAAAATATTTAATTTAAATTTAAAAGAGTACTTGCTCTGTTCTTTTATTAAACCAAGGTTAACGCCCGAATGCAAGCCCACCTACAGGAATCATGCCCGCAGTGTAGCACATAATCTTCTCAAGACGACTAGTGTTATGATTACAGCAGCCACCAGCAGCAGGAGATTTGCACTCATTCCGTAGTGAATTAAATCATTTGTGTCGATGGCCCAATCCGTGGGAAACCCTAGAATCATCGGCGGTTTTGGGATCTGCGGTATTTTAAAAGTTTCCAACTCTCCCTGCATCTTAATATGTTTCAGTGTAGGAAGATGATCGGTGATGTTGAGAAATGGAATGTTGAATTGTATCTTAGTTGTGTAGGAGTCTGATGCCCATAGATTTACTTCTGCAGACGCGGCTCTGCAATTTGGCTTTAGTTGCATTACACCTTGGTCCTTTAAAATTATTGTAGCACTGCTCTCTCCACAAGTAACATCTATCGGAGTTTCGGCGGACACTGAATAGATCCAAGCGTTGACTGAATGCAGTTGCGACCAATATTGGTTTTGTCTTGGCATTACATTTATTTCACAGCTATCTAGAAGGATCTGTCTTCTCAAGAAAAGTTCCACTTCGCATTTGGCAGTGTTGATGTTGAAGAGTGGATGACTCTGTGGACACAAAATAAGCTGTTCTATCTTCAGACATTGAGACATCTCTCCTTCCGCCAATCCATAGTACATCGTTGTTCGCTCGTCCAGTAACAAATATTTGAATTTGGGTCTTATGCTAACAAATAATTCTTTATGAATGGTTGGATAAGGGTAAATTGGGAATGCCTGCAATTTTTCCCTGTATATTAATGGTATTTTAACGTTGAATACCACTGACGTATTCATAGTACGGCCCGTTACGGTAGCTATGCGACCTAGTGCTAAAGGATTTGTATCCGGCAACATTATGCTGTCTTCTATGTTGATAGCAATGGTTCTAATATGCTCTTGAAATTTGTCAATTGGTAAGAGCCTTTCCAAAAAATTTGACTTTGCATTCCATAGTAGATCAATCATGTCTCTCTGTAGCATTTCACAAGAGTCTAGTGCCAAAGCATAAGTATTTGCGGCGTTGAAAAAGATGTCTTCGGACAATTGATGGTTAATTGTCTCGCTTAATTGATACATAGATCCGGATAGCGACTCGAAGTTCTTCGAAATTACCTTGTTCTGTTTTCTCCTAAAGCTTTCGGTAATATCCTGGATTGATGACTGATTTTGCAACAGCTGCAATGGATATTCTTTGCATCTTTGCATTTGCTATTAACAGCTGCAATAGATAATAATAGATAGATATTGATCTTGGAACTCTTTGCTCCTTCTTTTGTTGATTGTAGAAAATGATCTGATGATTCCTTTGTATTTGATCATATCTACTCCTTACTTGCTCCATTGTGATCGCTGCCAGGCTATTTTCGTCTATATTCATATCCACCTTTTTAATGTTAGAAATCCATATCTCTAGTTTGCTTTTATAGGGTAAACAATCTGTCAAATCTGCGTGCAACATTATATTCCAGGATGTTCGAATTAATCCAACGCTACCTTGGTTTTCAAAAAATATACCTGCTTTTTTTTTAAATAATTTATCTCTACATTGTTTTCAACAGAATTTTTGCAATTTATAATTGGAAGTACAAATAAAAGTGTTAAAAATGTTAACAAATAATGTTTTTTCTTAATTCTATTCGACCTTCTTACAACAGTTTTTGTTCATTCCCTGGAATTGTCCTTACCCCCCCTTTTCCAATTCATTGGAGAAGTATTGTTGTCTTTAAGAAGAACTAATGTGCCTGGCTTAATGTTCTCAGCCGGACGCTTCCATTTATGTCTTTTTTGTAGCTCAAACAAATATTCCGCGGACCATAACTTCCAAAACACTTTTGTATTTTTCTCCACTGCTTTCCAGTGGTCCCGCAGCCCGTGATAACATTTGTCATCACTGCTATCTGCTATGGTCGATAGTGATGCTGAAGTTAATATTAGAAAACTATTAGGGTCTTCTGTTAAGGGCATGAGTGGTCTTGAATTTAATATGGCTTCAATTTGCGCCATTAATGTATAGACTTCTTCAAAGGTCATAATGCCGTCTGTAACCTTCACGAAATGCTTCTTTACAGATTTTACTGCCGCTTCCCATAATCCCCCTACATGTGCTGATCTAGCGGGTATAAAAACCCATTCGATATAATTTTGAGCACAGAATTCTGATAGCGCACTGAGATGAAGTTTTTCATTAAATAAGTTATAGATTTCTCTTAGACTGTTTGCGGCGCCTACAAAATTTGTACCGTTATCGGAATAAATTTTTCTGGGACAACTTCGTCTAGCTATGAACCTCTTTAATGACCCTATGAATGCTGCTCAACTTAAATCCGAAACTACTTCTAGGTGCACCGCTTTTGTTGCAAAGCATACGAATACGCAAACATAAGCCTTATCAATTCTTTTTCCCCTAATTTTGTGGTGAATATTCAATGGCCCCAAGAAATCTAAACCTACATTTAGAAATGGTCTGGTGCCTACTAATCTATCTTCGGGAAGATTTCCCATTAATTGATGCAAAGGTCGAGGGTTTGCTTTAAAGTACCTATAACATTTTCCCACAATCTTCTTTACCAGCTGCCTTCCTCGAAGTGGCCAGTATTTTTGTCTTAACAATGCTAGCAAACCTTGTTGGCCTACATGTAAGTGTTTTGTGTGTATGTATTAAACTAAAAGATGCACCCATCTGTTGTTATAAGGAAGCAGAATCGGATGCTTTGCTTGATATGTTAACCTACTATTTTCAAGCCTTCCTCCGACTCGTATTATGCCTTCATTATCAACAATGGGACACAAGGTTGCTAGCTTCGAATTATTTGGGACATTTTGATTTCCTAATAATAATTTCCGTTCTTTTGCAAAATGTTCGACCTGGATCTCCTTGATTAATAACAAGGCTTCTTGACTATAGCTTAACGATGATTTAATGGGGTTTTTAACATTATATCCCTAAATTTAACTATTTGTGCTACACCTTGTAAAAATTTGAAATTATATTTGTGGTTAATAATATTAAATACCGAACTATTTGTTATGGCACATGCCACTATTTTATATTTTTTAACTTCCGGTATGTTTTCTTTTGAAAGCATGATGACTTCTTTTTAATACCTTCGGGAGATTTCAAAATGTCCGGCCCTTCAAACCATAATTTATTATTTATTAGTTCTTGTACTAAAAGACCTCTGGAAATTAAGTCAGGATTTTCTTTTGATCTAATGTGCTTGAAGTTTCTCACATCACAATTTGATTGAATAAAACTAACTCTATTTGATACGAAAATTTGAAGAGTTCCAGGGTCAAGTTTGAGCCAGCTTAAAACAATTTCTGAATCTGAATAAAAATAAATGCTATCAAATGTAGTTTTTAAACTTTGTAGAACTTTGTGTGACAATTTTACCAGTAAAACCGCTGCACACAATTCTAATCTTGGAAGAGTTATAACCTTGGTTGGTGCAACTCGTGACTTTGATGCTGCAATATTTGTATATATGTTACCTGACTCATCTATCGATTTAATATAGATAACTGATAACTTTCATAGAAGCATCACAAAATCCGTGCATTTCTATAGTTTTTGAGTTATTACAATTAATGCGTCTAGGAACGTTTAATTCATTTAGAATCGGAAATTGTTTTTTAATTTTTATCCAATCCTGCTCAATTATATTTGGCACATTTTCATCCCAATCTATTTTTAATTTCCAGAGCTCTTGTATTAAAATTTTCGTGGTGATAATTATTGGACTTATTAACCCTAGTGGATCAAATAGTTTTGATACGTCTGATAAAATGCTTCTTTTGGTTATTTTATTATTGCAACTCCAATTAAATTTTATCAACAAATCATCTTGCTCTGGAACCCACACAACACCTAAGGTTTTTATATTGTTAGCCTGGTCCATATCAATATTTAGTTGTATCTCCCTATCATTTTCTGGTATATTTTTTAATAAATTCGGGTCATTAGCACACCATTTTCTTAACGTAAAATCATAATTTTTTAAAATATCAATTATTTTCTTTTGTAATATTTCTACTTCCTCCAGTCATCAGATCATCCATATAAAAATCTGATTTAAATATCATAGCCGCTGCAGGATATCTCAACCTTTCTCTATCTGCAGTTTCTTGTAAACATTTAACTGCTAAATAAGGAGCACATGATGTTCCATATGTTACAGTTTTCAATGCGAACGTTTTTAGAGGTTCTGCTTCTTTCAAGCGCCAGTAAATTAACTGAAACTTCTGATTTTCTTTTGCTACCCAAATTTGCCTATATGTACATCTTCTCAATATCTGCCGAGAATACATATCTGTGCCTTTTGAATCTTAGCAGAATATTGAATAAATCTTCTTGTAATTTTGGACCAGTATACAATAATTCATTTAAAGAATTGTTTTTTTAGGTTTTGCAAGCGGCGTCAAAAACCACCCTGAGTTTCGTTGTCGAACTTTCTGGCCGAAGGACACAATGATGTGGAAGATAGAATTTTGAATCAAACTTGTTAATATTACTAGCTATTTCCATATGACCTAATTGTAAATATTCCCGCATAAATTTTGTATACTGATTTTTTAATGATTCATCTTTCTTCAGCTTCCATTCTAAACAATAGAATCGTCTTAGCGCTTGAAGCGATGAATCCCCCATTTTTTCGATTTTACCTTTAAGGGGTAATGATACTATGAATTTGCCGCCCGATCCTCTTTTGACATCCTTATAAAAAATACGTTCACATTCTTTTTCATCGATCGTGTAAAGCTGTAAATCTGTATTCTGAATTTCTTCTAATTCCCAAAATTTCGTTAATTTTTTATTCAGACTCTCGTCACTTTGTGTAACAATTCCGCAGTATACAGATTGTGTTTCCACACTAGCTGAACCACAAGCCAGCCAGCCAAACACGCTATTTTGCAGGACATATTCCTTATTACTAATATTAATTTGACCATGTTTAATTAAATTATAAAATAATTCTGCACCTAACAAAAGATCGATTTTTCCAGGAATATCAAATTGAGGATCAGCTAAGTCAATACTATCAGGAATGTTCCCTCTAACAATTTTTTGTGAGGGTAAATTTGAGAGAATGGTTGGAACCACCAGTAAATCTATATATGTATTATAATTTGAAGTTTTGGATTTTATATATAAATTCACTCTCTCATTAATATTTGACTTATTTTTTCCAATACCTTCTATAACTGTGTGTTCTTTTTTTGAACGAACTCCCAACTTATTTTTAAAGTTCTTTGCTATAAGGCTAACTTGAGATCCACTGTCCAACAGGGCTGTCGCTTCGATAAATTCTCCGTCATAATTTTTAACTTTTATGCACGCCGTTGATACAAGAACACTCTTGTTATCAGTGTTACTTTTTACCACTGCACTTTTTGCATTGGATTTGTCATGGTGCAAAAGTGAATTATGTAAACCATTACAATTTTTGCAATTAAGAGCTGAACACGCTTTACTCATGTGCCCGCTTTTTAAGCATTTAACACAGTACTTATTAGCAATAATTTTATTCCATTTTTCTGACGTCAACAACTGACGGATTCTTAGACACTGATTTGCCACGTGTGCTATATTACAACCCATAATGCATTTACGTGTTACTTTAATTTCTGACGACTCACCAAATGGCTTGTCATATGTTCTAGCGCTGATATTTCCTGGTTTAAATGCCGCTTCTAACGCATAGAACTCGGTATCTAAAAATCTGACTAAAGTTTCAACCATTTGAATTTCTCTAGAGTCTTTTAAGGAATTCTCATATTTCAATCTTAAGTCACTATTTAAGTTTCTAACCAATATGTAGTTAACAAAAGTCTGTAATAGTTGCTCAGCACTCAGTTTTAAAGTTTTTAGAGCCTGTAAGCTTTCTTGTATAATATCGCAAAATTTCTTGACACTATACCGATTTCCTACAACTTCTGGTGCATCAATTATTCTTTTAAAATACATATTGGCTAGCTGACGTTTGTTGGTAAATTTGTTTTCTAGAATATCCCACGCAATTCCAAAATTTGTACTAGTGGCCGGCAAATTTGAAATACAACTTGCTGCCGAGCCTTTTAACTTGGACTTCAAGATGCACATTTTTTGTACGTTCGGAATGTCTTTAGACCCAACAAGCTGCTCAAATAATTCCCTTAAATGTATCCCATTTTTTGTAGTCCCCATCAAAATATGGAATTTCTATGGATGCCAGGGTATAATGAAATGGTAACTCATTTACTGCCTTATTATTACTTTTTCTCTTTTCGATTGGGATTGCATCGCATTCTCCTTTAAGGCTATAAAAATTTTCGGTTAAGTCATCATCCCTAAAAACGTTAATATAATCCATAAATATACTTTGAGCAATATTTTTAGACTTTTCAACATTTTTATATATTTCATTCCCCTGATTAAATTGATCCAATTTAAATTGAAATTCACTTAATACATACTGAAATTTTCGTGTTAACCCAGATTCTACGCTATGTTTTTTTTCTTTATTTTGTTCTGATTTGCTTGAAGCACTACCCATATTTAAAGATTTTTCCGGCAGGGCTTCTAATTTCGTGACTGCAGTTGAAACCATCGTTTTTATTGTGGCTTCCACATTATCTTTAAAATACTTAGCTTTTTTGAGCGAATGATCCTCACGTAGCACCTTATGGTTCTCCTGAAATTCTGTGTATTTTGGCAGCAGATTTTACCTGGTGATGTCGTGTTCCTCCTTCGTTATGATTGTATCAAAGCCTAACACGCGATGATACAATCGTTGAATTCCTTCGCTTATCGCCTCTTGCGATTCCAATATTTCATCAATTTTTAAAGACATATTTATTTATTTATTTGACTTCACTTCACTATTACAACACAATACCTGCAAATGTCACTGATTCGTATTTTTCCCGAATACGTTTTATACAGTAGACACAAGGAATTTTTACACAAATTAAAAAAAATATATGTATATCTCTGATTCGTATCCGGGATACGTTTTATACAGAAGAAAACACAAGAAATTTTTAGACACAAATTAAAATATATATCTCTGATTGAAACTGCAGTTGAAACCATCGTTTTTATTGTGGCTTCCACATTATCTTTAAAATACTTAGCTTTTTTGAGCGAATGATCCTCACGTAGCACCTTATGGTTCTCCTGAAATTCTGTGTATTTTGGCAGCAGATTTTACCTGGTGATGTCGTGTTCCTCCTTCGTTATGATTGTATCAAAGCCTAACACGCGATGATACAATCGTTGAATTCCTTCGCTTATCGCCTCTTGCGATTCCAATATTTCATCAATTTTTAAAGACATATTTATTTATTTATTTGACTTCACTTCACTATTACAACACAATACCTGCAAATGTCACTGATTCGTATTTTTCCCGAATACGTTTTATACAGTAGACACAAGGAATTTTTACACAAATTAAAAAAAATATATGTATATCTCTGATTCGTATCCGGGATACGTTTTATACAGAAGAAAACACAAGAAATTTTTAGACACAAATTAAAATATATATCTCTGATTCGTATCCGAGATACGTTTTATACAGAAGACACAACAAAAGACTAGACTCTGTTTTATAAAAAAAATAAATTCACACAAATTTATAAATTGTAAAGAACACACGTAAAAAAACTTTTCTTTAATTTAAAAACGCGTGAAACAAAATTTATAAATTGTAAAGAACACACGGAAAAAAACTTTTCTTTAATTTAAAAAACGCGTGAACAAAAACTTGGGGTCACCAAAATGAACACGAAAAAATCAAATGAGCACAGTGAGGATCAGTTAAATACTAACTCCCGTCTCCAGGAGTTCCTTTATTTATATCTTTCTTAACCTACGTGGTGTCGAACGCAGTTCGCACCATGTGTATACCTTATCTATTGATATGAATTAAGGGATCGGGTCTACAAGAACATAAATCCACTTATCGCCAATGCTTTTATCACACCATGTTCTATATTTAATTATTAAGGCGAAGGGACGTTTATGTCAGAACCCGAAACCGTTTTCTTATCAGCGATGCGTTTTATTCAAACAGGCAACCAAATGTGTCCCTCAGATAAAACGCATCCTAAATAAACTGTACAAAAAGGAAGACTATTCTTATCTATCTTGTAGTAAATTTTCCACAGACTGTTCTTATCTCTGTGGGAATTTACTACAGATTTTCAATTCCAATAATCTACCCTAGAGTACAGTTTTTACAAAACTTAACAATAATAAAAAAAGAATTATGTAAAAATAGGAATTGTGATTGGTCGAAATTTCCACCACGACCGACCCCAGTATTTGTAAATTTCCGGCATATAAACATCAAGAAAATAATTATGTTAAGTTATGTTAAAGATTTGAATCGAATAACTGAATATACATACTGAACGTAATATCACAATATTCTATACAAGGTTTAAGTATATTTAAGTTTTTCCAAAGAAGTATATGCAAAAAAAAACACAGCGTTCTGAAAAACACAACGTCGCATCTAAAGTAAAATGTGAATATAGCAGGAATCGGAAAACGTTTCTTTTTTATATCGCTCAATTCATATCCCTCACTAAAGGTAACAATATTTCCATCCTCATTGATAAATATCTATTTTCATCCAAATACAAAAAAATACATGTCGCTCACGCTCAAAATAATTTCAATCTTTCAACAAAACTATCAGTTGGGATGAAAAATTTTCTTTTCTTCAGATATTTGGATCCCTCAAGAAAAAAAACTGCCTTTGTTGTCGAATGGCGATTGCAGGAAATGAGAAAACTTCGGCTACCGTACCATAATGATCGTCGGTGATAAAAAAAAGGCTGCACAGGCGAAGAATCGATCTTGGAAGATGAAAATAATTCCAACGCATAGATCGAAAAAAATAGCGGAGCAGAGTTGAACACCTGTGGGTTTTCTTGGTTTTTGGTTGGTTTGTTTCGCGGCAGAGGCACTTGAATGCTTGAAAATGAAGTTTTGTTTGTGTTTTGTATGAATATGTTTTTGTTGGATTTTGTAAAGATGATTAAAAATTTATTTTGCATGATGTGGGATGTGAGGGAGAGCTTCAGAAGTAAATATGTATGAGTAAAATTTATGTAACATATTTTTATTTTGATATTATTAAATTTATGTAAACGAATCCGTAACTTAATTTTAATTGAATTAGAATTAATTGAATTAGTACCATCTGTTTGATATTTAGAAAATACCTTTTGTGTGTTAGAGCTTTGCACATTTATAGGTACTAAAATTATATTATTATTAAATAGACACCATGTAACTGATTCGGTGTTTTGCAAATAAATAACCTGCAATTCGTTTGCACAAAATGTATATTTAATTTATATTTCAGTACAAAAAGGAGTTGTGGGGCATTTACTTCTATTCAGCACAAAAATTTAAGTTGAACTTTCCTTTCCTTACGCGTAATTATTCATATGTATGTAATTTTGAGAATATTTAAGTGTTCTTGTTAGAATTAAAAAAAGGCTTAAGAGCTAAAATCTGTTGAGATGTTTCCAATTCCCAAAGCACTTTGCCGATGCAAAACAGCTAATGTAACACGCATTGGCTGCCTTCAAGTTTGAATTCTGCATCTTTTACTTTGCCTTTAAATTTTCTTTCGTGTACGTTACATCTGTCACAACGTCACTCTTAGCTATATCTGAGGATATAATTTCACTTTCTTCTTCGGGTTTTAATATTATTGATACATACTTCGCGATGATCTAATTGATGATAAATGACATGCATTCGTAAGGTGGTGGTGGTGGCTATTGTGCGTACTAGACATTATGGAATTTTTTGTTGGTGCTTTGTGTGTAAAAGAGAGAATAGGATTTTTTTCCATCCTCAACCCGTGGCCATGCTTCACATCAAGCACGTCGAGTACACCGGTACGTATTCTTAATATCCACAACTGTATTGATTAATATAATAATATTAATAATGGGTTGCACTTATAAATTTATCAATTATATTCCTCTAATTACACAGGGAAACAAAATTAAAAAAAAAATTGCGCTCCTTATACCAAAATAGTAAGTAATAGTAATGCTATCCAATAATCCAAGTTTAAGTAGTCATAGATATTTCAACTGACAAATCACTAAGAATTAATTCTTCATGCAATTGTTGTGTTAATCATCCTAACAGTTTGGCGGTAATAATTATGAGCATAAAAATACATTTTTTGCATAGCAATTTAGATAAATTTCCTGAGAACCTGTGTGACTATAGTAAGGAAAAAGGGATGCGCTTAAGCTAAGATACACCTATGAACAAAAAGTAGAGCCAATTTTGAATTTGATGTTGATGAAAAAATGAGTCCTTTATGGTTTCTTGAGAAATCGTTTCATTGATAATGCCAAGCTTGCGCCTTCGGGATCATTCAGAGCATTCCTCGAGTGTCTAGCAGGACGTCTTCTTCTTCAAACACAAGTTCATTTTCGAACCAAGTGTGGAAACTTTGAAACATCTCTCTTTTTTCGGCAAGCATCATTGTACCGCTTTTTCAAATTATCTAGGAAACCTTTTATTTTTCTTATGTTCACTATCCTCTTCGCCATTACTTTGAAGAAAATATGGATCCTTCGTTATATGACAGACGACATCTTCGTCCTCCTTCCGAACAAAATAAATGTCAGCAAGATCTTTGTATGTGAACGTGGCAATTGATTCAAGAGTAATGTGGAATGAACTGTGACGACACATTTCGACACTGTCGAAAGTGCCGCACAAACTATTCAATGTATTTTCATAAAGTATATATATCATATTGTATGACTCATAAAATACCGTACCACACAGTATTATTTTACTGTACGATACATATCATTTAACAAAATCTAGAATACATACACGTATAGATAAGTATTTACAAGCATTGTTTATTTTCTTTATATCAATTTAGTATACATACAAAACCTGTTCTCATGAGTATGTACTTTCATAATGAATTAG